>OZ030008.1:70292500-70892500 GCA_964023405.1 Apodemus agrarius
ATTTACCAATAGAAGTGTATATAAGTAATATCTGATGCTTCTTTTCTTGGGAGTTGCTCTTGGCTTTTACTTTCAGTAGTGATGACTTTCCTATTCGGCTCATATTTCTCTTTAATATCTGCATTTTTATTCAGGTAAGATTCTATATGAATGTCTAATTCTACAAGGGAAGTAGCCTATCTCACAACTCTAGTGAATAATCTTTTTTTCTTTGCAGGTTATTTCTAAGGACACACTAAATAAAATGGATGGAGACAATCAGACTGTTGTATCAGAATTTATACTCTGGGGACTTGCCAACTCAAAGAATACTCAGGTCTTACTATTTGTGATATTTTTGATGCTTTATCTGTTCATTGTGTCTGGAAACATCGTCATCCTAATCTTAATCACAACTGACCCCCATCTGCATTCTCCCATGTACTTCTTGTTGGCCAACCTGTCTTTTGTTGACATGTGGCTCTCCTCAAACACCACTCCTAAGATGATCACAGATTTTCTCAGGGAAAACAAGATCATTTCCTTTGCAGGCTGCATGTGTCAGGTCTTCTTTTCCCATTGCATTGCTGCAGGAGAGATGGTGCTGTTGGTGGCAATGGCTTATGATCGCTATGTGGCTATCTGTAAACCACTCCACTACTTCACCATCATGAACCTGAAGAGATGCACTGGTTTGGTGTTGACTTCCTGGACAATTGGCTTTATACATGGTATAATTTACATAGTAGTGATTGTGCAACTGCCTTTTTGTGGCCCCAATGAAATAGACAGTTTCTTCTGTGATATGCCACTTGTTATAAAACTTGCATGCATGGATTATCATTATTTAAATACATTAATGAATGCTGACTGTGGACTTGTGGCTATAACCTGCTTTATTATGTTGCTTATTTCCTACACATACATCCTTATCACTGTATGTCAGAGCTCTAAAGCTGGTGCATCTAAGGCTCTGTCCACGTGCACTGCCCACATCACAGTGGTAATGATCTTTTTTGTACCCTGCATCTTCATCTATGTGTGGCCCCTCAATATCACCTGGTTGGACAAATTTTTTGCAGTGTTTTACTCTGTTTTTACACCCCTCCTTAATCCAGCCATTTATACACTGAGAAATAAAGAGATGAAAAATGCTATGAAAAGATTCATAGGCAACTTTCTGGGTCCCAAAGGAAATTTCTAATATCCAGAAACACAAATGCATTACTTTAAGTAATGTGACTAACTAGGAAATAGATTTAAAATCAGGAAATAGAGTTTATATTTGAAATTGCTACCAATATTCTAATATAGAAATAATATAATATTTTAAAATTATATGAGATTAAGGGTCAATAAGTAAAGCATTATTAATCCTTTATGTTAAATTCTATATATGAATACTCTATATATACATATATATATAATGAAAACGATCATCAAACTGTTTTTTTAATAAAATTTAATTTATTTATTATTTAAAAATTAAGTAAATTTAATTATTTAACTATTTAAATAATTAAATTAGTAATTTTATTATTTAAATTAATTAATAAATTAATTATCTTTTATTGACCAAACTCTTTTGTTTACTTTGTGAATAACATCTTAGTGAGTTTCAGCTGAGTATGATTCTGTATATGAATTATTATATGCCCTAAACCCTTCACTGACTCTATTAAATGGCCAACTTCATTACTTTTGTCATATCACAGCTATTTGCTGAAACATTAATGTAGGAGGCAGTAAAAATTAAGCAAAGATGAAGTAATGTGATAAACTTGACATGGACTAGCAGTGAACCTTACTTTGTGTGTGTTTTTTTAAACCAAATGAATATCAAAATATCAAAGTATCAAAATAAAACATTTGGATAAATATGAATTAGGTTTGTAAATTGTGTAATATCTTAACATTTAATCTCCATGAGGACAGTGTTCATAAGTAGACTAATTATTACAACTATTGTACTTCACTCAGTGGTTAACTCATGTGACATTTAACATACACATATATATGGTATGTTAGTCTGTGAGAGTGAAGACATGTAAAACAAACCACACTATTTTATTTACCTTTTATGGCCATCATAGTTATATATTGATGAGTACACAACATACTTAGGTTTCAGAACACAGGAAATCAGCCTCCAATTGACTGGGGATGTTCCTCCTATTCAATATAATTCATGGTGATAAAAGTTGTGCATGGTACTGGGGAAGAAAGGACATCAATTGTCTTACAGAGATATAGACCCTGCATAGGAAAATATAAACTCACCTAGCTAACTGTGGGCACTACTGTTACAATGGCAATAATTTGATGGGGGAACTCACTATATTTTGGGTGCATGTTACACAGGAGAGAATTTATACCTGATACTGTAAAGCTGAGTAAATTCCATAGCCATTCAAGCAATTAAAGATCTTTAGATCTTACACTCATTTTTTTTATTCATTTAGATTTTTTAAACAAAGATGAGAGGTAAGATTTTTAATATCATTCTTCCATGGAGTGCCACGGACCGACTCAGTCGGAACACACTCCCGTGGGGAAATCAGGGTCTTTGGTATGCAGGAAGGTACAGGTCCGGCGAATGACAGACAGACACACACAAGATCTGAATGCATCTGAATGCACTTTACTGTTCTGAGGCAGGTACATTTATACACATCACAAGTTGGTAATTCAGTGAAATGTTTACAAAGAGTGGTTACCATGAGTAACTGGCACAAGGAAATACAAATGAATCAGGCATGAACGTCAGAGATTACACCCAAGGTTATCGCGTCCCTCTGTAGTCAATAATAAATTAGTAATTCAAGAGTCAGAGACTACACTATGTTTTGTTTATCTTCTTGTGAGAATTTCTCAGGCTTATTTTGAAACTTTACTAACTGATGGTTTCCATGTCAGAGTGCCAAAGACCAGCTAGCCATACAAATAGTAAAAATTGTTGGGAGGTTAATTCTTTAATGTATCTAGGTAATAACTGTACAGCTGATTAAAAGCAAAGCAATGGATCTCTAGAAGATTAATCATGGCCAGTGCTGTAGTTCAAAGAATAAAACTCTGAGTGAACTGTCACGCCTGGAATGCTCGCACCTCTGGCTGGCAGAGACATCTCGTAAGTAAAAGAACAGGTCAGATAAAGGGTTACACAGCTTGCCATGAGAAATTTCAGCTCAGCTCTATCTGCAGCCAAGGAGGCCCACAGCGGCATTCACCTTGAACAGCCCCTGTAAATATCACATAGCCTTCGTCTGGATTGCAGCTTGGCTGCGTGAAATTACGGGATTCAAGAGCAGCGTGTGATAATGGAGGCATCTAGTTTTGCCAACATTTGTTGACTATTGTATCATTCATCCACAATATATATTTGTCATATTTATTGAAAATCAGGTCAGTGAAATTTTGTGTAGTTAATTAAAATCTTTTTGTAATTTATTTTTTCTGTTTACATCCTTCTCACTGCCCTCCTCCTGGTAACCCCTTACCACAATCTTTCCCCCATCCTCCCACCTTTTCTCCTGTAAGCAGGTAGTACTCCCTTGGATATCCCACACACACATACACACACACCCTGGTACTTTAAGTCTCTGTGAGGCTAGGTTCTTGCTCTCCCATTGAGGCCAGACACAGCAGCCCAGCTAGAAAAACATATCCCACATAAGCAATCTGTTTTTCGGATAGTTGCATTCCAGTAGTTCAAGACCTCCATGAAGACCAAGCTGCACATCTGCTACACATGTGCTAGGAAAGCTTAGATCCAGAACTTTTATCTTCTTTCGTTGGTAGTTCAGAGTCAGATAACCACACGGTTTATGGGTACTTGGCTCCATTGCTCTTTCTGTGGAGTTCCTATTCCTTCGGGGCCTGTAATCCTTCCTCCTATTTTTTCATGAATCCTAAAGCTCCATTCACTGTTTGGTCGGGGGTGTATGTATCTGTCTGAATCAGGTGCTGGGTAAAGCCTCTCAGAGGACAGCATGCTCCTGTCTGTAAGCATTACAGAGTATCTTTAATAGTGTTAGGGATTTGTGCTTGACCGTGGGATAGGTCTCAAACTAGGTATGTTAATGCTTGGCCATTCCTTCATATCCCTACTCCATCCTCCATGCCTACATTTCTTGTAGAGAGGGATAAATTATGGGTTGAAAGTTTTGTGGGTAGGTTGGTGTCTCTGTTGCTCCACTGGGGTTCCTCCCTGGCTACAGTTGGTTCCTTCTTCAGGTTCCATATCCGCAATGTTAAAAGCCACAGCTAATGTCACCCCCATTGATTCTTGGGCACCTTCCTTATCTCAAGTCTCCGTCTCATCCTAGAGATTCTCCTTCTTCCTAACCCCAGTAAGTTGCATATTTCCATTCATTTTCATGGCTATCTGGTCATCTTTCCTGTCCTTCCCCATATCTTATCCTGAATCCTCATTTCCCTCCCCTGCTCGACCCCCAGTTTCCTGCAATCATTTACCTCTCATGAATATCTTATTCCCCATTCTAAGTGTAATTCAAGCTCCCTTGCTTGGGCCTTCATTCTTTTATATATGTAACATCTTGGTGGACAATCATGCCATTGCTATTCTGATTTGACTATTATGACTATAAAGTATAATTTTAGTTTTTATCTAATAACCCAATGAGCATTTTCTCTTTTCTCTCTTTCTCTTTCTTTCTTTCTTTCTTTCCTTCTTTCCTTCTTTCTTTCTTTCTTTCTTTCTTTCTTTCTTTCTTTCTTTCCTTCTTTCCTTTTTTCTTTCACTCTCTCTCTTTCTCTCCCTCCAGTCCCTCCTTCCCCCCTCTTCCCTCCCTCCCTCCCTCCCTCCCTCCCCCTCCTGCCCCCTCCCTCCCTTCCTTCCTCCCTCTCCCTCTCCCTCTCCCTCTCCCCTCCCTCCTTCCCTCCCTCCCTCCCTCCCTCTCTCTCTCTCTCTCTCTCTTTCTTTCTTTCTTTCTTTCTTTCTTTCTTTCTTCCTTTTTCTTTGGTCTGGGATGCTTTGACTATCATTTGCTTCCAAATTGCTCTTTTGGAGACCATTGTTATGTAATTGGTGATTTATTATTTTAATACTGTTTTTGGTTTGTGATAGAATGTTGGCTCTGCATATAGGTTATTAGTCATATTTTTCTTTTTTTAATTTTTATTTTCTATATTCTATGTTTACATTCCAAAGGCTTTCCCCTTTCCCAGTTACTCCCCACCATATGTCCCATAATTCCTCTCCCCCCCTGCGATTCCCCACTCATTTCCCCCCCACGATTTCTCTGTTCTGGGTCTACAATACTGGATCCAATCTTTACAGGCCCAGGGTCCTCTCCTTTATTTCTTCTTGAGAGTCATTTGACTTGCTAATTGTGCCTTGAGTATTTAGGGCTTCTGGGCTCATTAATATCCACTTATCAGTGATTACATTTCGTGTGTATTCTTTTGTGATTGGGTTAGCTCACTTAGGATGATAGTTTCCAGATCTAACCATTTACCTAAAAATTGCATGAGTTCATTATTTTTAATTGCTGAGTAGTACTCCATTGTATAAATATACCACATTTTCTGTATCCATTCCTCTTTTGAGGGATATCTGGGCTCCTTCTAATTTCTGGCTATTATAAACAAGGCTGCTATAAACATAGTGGAGCATGTGTCTTTATTGTATGCAGAGGAATCCTCTGGGTATATGCCCAGGAGTGGTATGCCAGTGTCCTCTGGGAGTGGCATGCCCAATTGTCTGAGGAACCGCCACACTGATTTCCAGAGCGGTTTTACCATTTTGCAATCCCACCAACAGTGGAGGAGTGTTCCTCTTTCTCCACATCCTCGCCAGCACTTGTTGTCTCTCGAGTTTTTAATCTTAGCCATTCTGACTGGTGTGAGGTGGAATCTCAGGGTTGTTTTGATTTGCATTTCCCTGATGACTAATGATGTTGAACATCTCTTAAAGGGTTTCTCGGCCATCCGAATTTCTTCTGGTGAAAATTCTTTCTTTAGGTCTGTGCCCCATTTTTTGATAGGGTTATTTGGTTCTTTGGGGTCTAACTTCTTGAGTTCTTTGTATATACTGGATATTAGCCCTCTGTCGGATGTGGGGTTGGTGAAGATCATTTCCCACATTTTTGGTTGCCGTTTTGTCCTTCTGACAGTGTCCTTTGCCTTCCAGAAACTTTGTAATTTTATGAGGTCCCATTTGTCAATTCTTGATCTTAGAGCATAAGCTATTGGTGTTCTGTTCAGGAACTTTACCCCTGTGCCCATGTCCTCCAGGGTCTTCCCAAGTTTCTTTTCTAATAGTTTCAGTGTGTCTGGTTTTATGTGGAGGTCCTTGATCCACTTGGAGTTGATCTTAGTACAAGGAGATAAGAGTGGGTCAATCCGCATTCTTCTGCATGTTGACCTCCAGTTGAACCAGCACCATTTGTTGAAAAGGCTATCTTTTTTCCACTGGATGGTTGTGGCTCCTTTATCAAAGATCAAGTGACCATAAGTCTGTGGGTTCATTTCTGGGTCTTCAATCCTATTCCATTGATCTACTTGCCTGTTGCTGTACCAATACCATGTAGTTTTTAACACAATTGCTTTGTAGTACTGCTTGAGGTAGGGATATTGATTCCCCCAGAAGTCCTTTTATTGTTGAGAATAGTTTTAGCTATCCTGGGTTTTTTGTTGCTCCAGATGAATTTGAGAATTGCTCTTTCTAGATCTATGAAGAATTGATTTGGGATTTTGATGGGGATTGCATTAAATCTGTAGATTGCTTTTGGCGAGATGGCCATTTTTACTATATTGATCCTGCCAATCCAGGAGCAAGAAATATTTTTCCATCTTCAGAGGTCTTCTTCGATTTCTTTCTTCAGGGACTTGAAGTTCCTGTCATACAGATCTTTCACTTGTTTGGTTAGAGTTATGCCAAGGTACTTTATGTTGTTTGTGGCTATTGTGAATGGTGTTATTTCCCTAACTTCTTTCTCAGCCTGCTTGTCCTTTGAGTACAAGAAGGCTACTGATTTGCTTGAGTTAATTTTATAACCAGTCACTTTGCTGAAGTTGTTTATCAGCTGTAGAAGTTCTCTGGTGGAGTTTTTTGGATCGCTTAAGTAGACTATCATATCATCTGCAAATAATGATACTTTGACTTCTTCCTTTCCAATTTGTATCCCTTTGACTGCCATATGTTGTCTAATTGCTCTCGCTAGAACTTCAAGTACTATATTGAAAAAATATGGAGAGAGAGGGCAGCCTTGTCTAGTCCCTGATTTTAGTAGGATTGCTTCAAGTTTCTCTCCATTTATTTTGATGTTGGCTACTGGTTTTCTGTAGATTGCTTTTACTATGTTTAGGTATGGGCCTTGAATTCCTGCTCTTTCCAAGACTTAGCATGAAAGGATGCTGAATTTTGTCGAATGCTTTTTCAGCATCTAATGAGATGACCATGTGGTTTTTTTCTTTCAGTTTGTTTATGTAGTGGATTACATTGATGGATTTCCATATATTGAACCATCCCTGCATCCCTGGAATGAAGCCTACTTGATCATGGTGAATGATCGTTTTGATATGCTCTTACATTCGGTTGGCAAGAATTTTATTTTGTATTTTTGCATCAATATTCATAAGAGAGATTGGCCTGTAGTTCTCTTTCTTTGTTGGATCTTTTTGTGGTTTAGGTATTAGCATAATTGCGGTTTCAAAGAATGAGTTGGGCAGTGTCCCTTCTGTCTCTATTTTGTGGAATAGTTTGAAGAGTATTGGTGTTAAGCCTTCTTTGAAGGTCTGGTAGAATTCTGCACTAAAACCATCTGGTCCCGTACTTTTTTTGGTTGGGAGGCTTTCTATAACCCCTTCTATTTCTTTAGGGGTTATGGGACTATTTAGCTGATCTACTTGATGCTGATTTAATTTTGGTATTTGATATCTGTCTAGGAAATTGTTCGTTTCCTCCAGATTCTCCAGTTGTTTTGAGTATAGACCTTTGTAGTAGGATCTGATGATCTTTTGAATTTCCTCTGTTTCTGTTGTTATATCCCCCTTTTCATTTCTAATTTTGTTAATTTGGATACTATCTCTGTGCCCTTTGGTTAGTCTAGCTAAGGGTTTATCTATCTTGTTGATTTTCTCGAAGAACCAGCTCTTGGTTTTGTTGATTCTTTGTATGGTTCTCTTTGTTTCTACTTGATTGATTTTAGCCCTTAGTTTGATGATTTCCTCTCTTCTACTCCTCCTGGGTGAGTTAGATTCTTTTTGTTCCAGGGCCTTCAGGTGTGCTGTTAAGTTGCTAGTATATGCTCCCTCCAGTTTCTTTTTGGAGGCACTCAGGGCTATGAGTTTTCCTCTTAGCACTGCTTTCATTGTGTCCCAGAGATTTGGGTAGGTTGTACCTTCATTTTCATTGAAGTCTAAAAAGTCTTTTATTTCTTTCTTTATTTCTTCCTTGACCCGGGTGTCATTGAGTAGAGTATTGTTCAGTTTCCATGTGTATGTGGGCTTTCTGTTGTTCTTCTTGCTATTGAAGACCACTTTTACTCCATAGTGACCCGAAAGGAGACATGGGATTAGTTCGGTCTTCTTGTATTTGTTGAGGTCTGTCTTGTGACCAATTATATGATCAATTTTTGAGAAGGTACCATGCCGTGCTGAGAAATAGGTATACTCTTTTGCTTTAGGATGGAATGTTCTATATATATCTGTTAAATCCAATTGGTCCAAAGCTTCAATTAGTTTCACTGTATCCCTGTTTAGTTTCTGCTTTCCTGATCGGTCCATTGAGGAGAGTGGAGTGTTGAAGTCACCTACAATCATTGTGTTAGGTGCGATGTGTGCTTTAAGCTTTAGTAAAGTTTCTTTTACGAATGAGGGTGCCCTTACATTTGGCGCATAGATGTTCAGTATTGAGAATTCTTCTTGGTGGATTTTCCCTTTGACAAGCAGGAAGTGACCTTCTGTGTCTCTTTTGATGACTTTAGGTTGAAAGTCAATTTTATCTGATATTAGAATGGCTACTCCAGCTTGTTTCCTGGGACCATTTGCTTGTAAAACTGTCTTCCAGCCTTTTACTCTAAGGTGGTGTTTGTCTTTGACACTGAGATGTGTTTCCTGTATGCAGCAAAATGTAGGGTCCTGTATCCAGTCTGTTAGTCCGTGTCTTTTTATTGGGGAATTGAGTCCATTAATATTAAGAGATATTAAGGAATAGTAGTTATTACTTCCTGACATTTTGGGCATTATTATTATTATTATTTGTATTTGAGTGGTTCTCTTCTTTTGGGTTGGATGAGATGGGGTTTCTATCTTGTTTCTTCTGGGGTGTTGTTTCCCCCCTTTTGTTGGTATTTTTCCCCTATTATCCTTTGTAGGGCTGGGTTTGTAGATAAGTATCTTGCAAATTTGGTTTTGTCATGGAATATCTTGGTTTCCCCATCTATGGCAATTGAGAGTTTTGCTGGGTATAGTAGTCTTGGCTGAAGTTTGTGTTCTCTTAGGGTCTGCATGAGGTCTGCCCAGGATCTTCTAGCTTTCATGGTCTCAGGTGAGAAGTCTGGTGTAATTCTGATAGGTCTTCCTTTATATGTTACTTGGCCTTTTTCTCTTACTGCCTTTAATATTCTTTCTTTGTTTAGTACATTTGGGGTTTTGATTATTATGTGACGGGAAGTATTTCTGTTCTGGTCCAGTCTATTTGGGGTTCTATAGGCTTCTTGTATATTCATGGGCGTCTCTCTTTTTAGGTTGGGGAAGTTTTCTTCCATAATTTTGTAGAAGATATTTGCTGGCCATTTAAGTTGTAGATCTTCATTCTCATTTATCCCTATAATCCTTAGGTTTGGTCTTCGCATTGTGTCCTGGATTTCCTGAATGTTTTGGGTTACCAGCTTTTTGCATTTTGCATTTTCTTTAATTGTTGAATCCATGGTTCCTATGGTATCTTCAGCATCTGAGATTCTGTCTTCTATCTCTTGTATTCTATTGTTGATATTTGCATCTATGACTCCTGATTTCTTCCCAAGGTTTTCTATCTCCAACATTGTCTCCCTTTGCGATTGCTTAGTTGTTTCTACTTCTGCTTTTAGATTCTGTATGGCTTTGCTCAGATCTTTCAGTTGCTTGTTTGTGTTTTCCTGTAATTCTTTAAGGGATTTTTATGTTTCCTCTTTTATGACTTCTACTCGTTGACCCATGTTCTCTTGTATTTCTTTAAGTGATTTTTGTTTCTCCCCCTTATTGGGATTCATTTTTTGCTCTATATTCTCCTGGATTTCTTTAAGTGATTTTTGTGTCTGCCTTGTATGGGCTTCTAGCTTTTGATCTATTTTGTCCTCTATTACTTTAAGAAATTTATCTAAGTGATCCTCAATCTGCATCTTTACCAGTGATTTTAGATCTGAGTCTTGTTTTTCTGGTGTGTTGAGATATCTGGGATTTAATTGTGTTTGCCTTGTAATGTCTTCTACCTTTTGATCTATTTTCTCTTGTATTACTTTAAGAGATTTATCTAAGTGTTCCTCTATCAGCATCCTGACCAGTGATTTTAGATCTGAGTCTTGTTTTTCTGGTGTTTCGGGGTATCCAAGATTTATTGCTGTCGGGGAACTGGGTTCGGATGCCGCCATACTGCCTTGATTTCTGTTAGTAGCGATCTTACGTTTGCCTTTTTTCATCTGGTTAACTCTGGTGTTAGTTGGTCCTGTAGATACTAGCTGGTGCTTGACCCTCCTGTGGGGTTGTAAGGCTATTTCCCAGAGACTGGGATACCTGAACCATTGTCCTGCAGGGCTCCTGCTCACAGATTGCTAGCAGGTGACCTGAGTCCCCCGAGGTCTTAATCTCAGGATATCCCAGGTACTTGGTTCCGCCTGTTGGGCGGCTGCTGTGCACTGCTCCTGCTCAGGGTTTGCTGTCTGTTATCCTGTTTCCCCAGGGGTCTTAAAGTTGGGATATCTCAGTTATCTGGTTCTGCCTGCTGGTCCCCAGCTGCTGGGAAGCTGGCTGGGTCCGGCTTCCCCGCCACCAGCTGGATGGGAGGGTGGTTCCACCGCAGGCTGGGTCTGAGCACCTGGCAAGCTGGCTGGGTCCGGCTTCCACACCACCAGCTGGATGGGAAGCTGCAGGCAAGATGGCAGCTGACTAGTCATATTTTTCTAACATGAATTTTTATACCATTAGGCTAAAGCCCCAAGGAAGGACAGTGGGTTAATGTTTTAGTGAAATTTCTGGGTCAATTAGAAAGCAATAATAGAAGAGGTAGAATTGCGTCCAGTCTGGTTGTTTGTGCTCATGTCTTTGCTGAGAGGTTCTGAGTGTGTGGGTGCATTGTGCTCCAGGGCAATTTTACCATATCAGTCAATGATGCTGGAGACTGGGAAAGTTTGTTACATAATATCTTTTCAGGATAACATATTTATATAATATTGTACATTTCAAAATTACTTACACCGAAGTGGGTTCTGATATCTTCTTCATACATAAATATAAACAAAATAACTGGAGACTTCAAAAACATCCAGTGAAATGCCCAGCGGTGGAGAGAGAGAACTTGGAGAGTCCACTTCCAGTTGTTCCTGCCTAAGAGAACTGGAGAGACAGAAATGAAGAAAAGACTGGGGGGAATGTGATCCCGTGACCAGCTCAACGTGGGACCCATCTCAAAAGGGGGCTCCAAGGCCTGACACTATTATTGATGCTATACTGTGCTTACAGACAGGAACCTGGCATGGCTGACCTCCAAGAGGCCCAAGAAGCAACTGAAAGAGTCAGAAGTAGATACTTACATCCAACCAATGAACAGAAACTGGTGACCCCTGTGGTTGAATTAGGGAAAGGATAGAAGAAGTTGAGGAGGTCTCAACTAAGATGGCTCCTGAGATCTCTTAGAGATTGAACCACCAACCAGGCAACTTACAGGAGCTGCTCCAAGGTCCCCAACACATATACAGTAGGAGGACTTCCTGGTCTGGCCTTCATGGGAGAAGACAAATGCATCTAATGCTTGAGAAACTTGAGACCCCAGGGTGTCAGGAGGCCCTGTGTGAGGTTGACACCCTCTTAGAGACTGGTGGGGAGGGCAGGGAGAAAAATGGGATAAGTAACTACTCTAGGAGGGCAGACCATGAAGGAGTAAGGACTGGACTGTTAAAGAAAATAAAGGTAATATTAAAAAGAGCATCCATTATGTTCATTAGGCTGATTATGCAGATTATTTCATGGGATAGGATTATATCAAGGCATTGTTCTTTACTGTAAGTATAAAAAAGGCTTGTTCAGTATTATACCTTAATAAGGTATAAAATGGGCTAGGAAAAGTGACAATTCAAAAAATAAACATAAAAAATGTAAATTTTTTATAAGTAGGAATAAAAAAATAGAAAGCAGATTTGTAAGACAAGGGAACAATGTATTCCCAGTTCCAAAAGACAGAAAAATGTGTATTTCCCTCTGACTCTCAATGTCTCTGTTTGTCTGCCCCCACCTCCCTTGTGTGTGTGTGTGTGTGTGTGTGTGTGTGTATTTATTTTTGAATAACTGGCTTAACTAGTTGTGTCATTTAGAGAGGATTTTACCTTTGTTCTCTTGATACCTTCAAGTGATTATATAAAGATCTTTCAATATTGATCATAATTTTATTAATTCAAAATCTACTGATCTAAATGCTAAGTTCACAGAAACACCAAGGCTACCATTTAACAAAATAGACCGTTATTGGAGTTTAACAATATCTCCATATAAAGTTATCTATGTCAAAAGTTGAATCTTTCCAGTGTTTTATTACATTGAGAATGTCACCATGGGAGAAGGTGTCAGGCCAATCTTGGTCATTATTTCTTTTCTGTAAAGTCTTAGTTTCCTAGTTTACTTTTTTACTCTCCTCATCTTTGTCATGATATTCTTTACCTCATTCTTTCTATCATTTATCTGCTGCTATCTCTGGCTGTATCTATTTGTTGTCCTCAAATGTTTTCTTCTTACTAATTGATTGTCTCAAAAATAGTCATTTAAATTGGCTTGCTCAAAGAAGGATCATGGCAACACTCACTATTGCACTGGCTAATGTTCTTTTTCAGACTTTCTTTCTTTCTCTCTCTTTTTCTTTCTTTCTTTCTTTCTTTCTTTCTTTCTTTCTTTCTTTCTTTCTTTCTTATTGGTTATTTTATTTATGTACCTTTAAGATGTTCCCATTCCTGATTTCCCTAACACAAACCCCTTATCCGATCTTCCTTCCCTCTGCCTCTATAATGGTGCTCCTCCATCCAACTACCCACTCCCTCCTCAGTGTCTTGGCATTCTTCTATGCTGGGGCATTGAGCTTTCACAGTACCAAGGACCTCCCCTTCCATGGAAGCCAGATAAGGCCATCCTTTGCTATAAATGCAGCTGGAACCGTGGATCCCTCCAGGTGTACTCCTTGGTTGATGATTTAGTCCCTGGGAGTTCCGGGGGGTTGGTTGGTTGATATTGTTCTTCCTATGGGGTTTCATACCCCTTCAGCTCCTTCAAGAAATCTTCAGTCTTTCTACTGGAATCAGTTCTTCCCATGCTGTTTTACTCCTAGAATTTGATGAATATTTCATGACTTCTTGAATTTGATTACTGTTTGCCTACTCATGCTCTATGCATTATTGCACAACAGATCCTCATATGGGCCATTTTCTGCTACTGGTAGATTATTTTGTTTGTGAGTTTTTGGGTTTTATAGCAGCAATTAATTAGGTTCCTTTTACTATGACATGAAAAATTGTCTCTGCATGGTGGTGCATGTGTATATCTAGCACTTGTCAGAGGGAACTAGATACATTTTCATAAATTTCAAGGCAACATTAACTACACGATGAGTTGTAGGACATTTTTGAAAACATGACATGATGTTCTGTCACAAAAAGTTTAAATAAAGATGTTCCAGAATAATCTTGCATGTTTCTGTTGCAGACCTAGTGGCAAGTATTTACCTATGAAATCTAGATTTATTTTAGTGACAAATAGTGCTTGACAACAGCACAAGGACATTAAATACAATTTTCTTTTATTTGTATTCAATATATTTTCAGAGGAGAATGTTGAAAAATACTTACATTTTATTAAAATAAAACAATTAATTTATTCTCATACCTATAATTGAAATTAAATAAAAATTGTTTAATGATATATAATTTTATTATTGTTATTAATATACTTACTCCTTTGCTTTATTCAAATAAGTGCATTTACAAGCAAAACTACTATTACCAACTTATAGATAGTTGAACTTTGCATGATTTCTGTTTAATGAATTATTTATTTCATTGGTATTATATTACTTAAAGTATCATTAAACAAAGTAATTTTAATTATAACCATTTTTTTTAGAGATTCCACATAGCTTTGTATTTTACTTTTAAAATTGATTCTTTGTGAATTTCATAAAATCATCATACATAACCCGTTCTCCCTGAATCCCTTGGTCTATTCTTCTTTTCCAATTTCCCCTGGACATTTTAAGGGTTCTGTTTTCATATTTTTATTTTAAATTGTTTGTACTTGTATATGACTGTATAGTATCCTGTGTTCACGTGTGCATGTGCCAATGAGCTGCTGAAGGCATGAAATTCCTTAGTGTTGCCAGCAATGAACTGTCTGACATTGGTTCTGGTTAAAGTGAATGCAGGTCTTCTGGAAAGTCAAAAATTATCCTTAAGTCCTGAGAACTCTTTGCAGGACATAGATCTGTTTTTTACATTAATTTAATTCTATAGATTGTGTGTGTGTGTGTGTGTGTGTGTGTGTGTGTGTTCGTGCGCACGCGCGCGCGCATGTACATGAATATGTGTGTGATTGTGAACACAGGTTGATGTGTAAAACTATGTATGCACACATACATACATTTGTGTATGTCCACACCCCTGGAGATATTCATCTTGGCTTTTAAAATAGTGTATCTTACTCACTGTTAAACTAGGCTGTTTGGCTAGAGTGCCCAGAGCTTCAATTACAGTTATATACCTTATATTCCATTAAGTTCAACGTTTCCACATAGATTATGAGAGTCAAATTCAGGTAGCCAAACTCATGTGAATAGCATATTCTTAGTACTAAAGAATTATTTTAATTATGTAAAACATTTTATTCTCAATTCAAAGCTACAAAATAAGATATATTTAGAATACTAGATCATATCTACCTTCTTGCTGAAGAAGAAAAAAATTAACCATTTAAAATACTTTGCTAAGATTTTTTGAAATTACAGATATATGTAATGTGTGTATCTCTGCTTTACCTTAAAATTAGTGTTTCATGGAAATTATCTAACAATTTATTAACATCAGCTAATGTATGACTTGTAGATTGCTCCAGTGTCATATTAAAAAAATCAACTGACCCATTTGTTTGCAGTTATTACTATTCCATGTAATTGACTTAAGCATAAAAGTGTTATTGATTGGCGTTTCATCATTATTTCATTATATTTCATTTACTAGTTTAGTACATTATATGATGTTTCAATGTTTCTGTCTCATGGCTGATTGTTCTGTACATTTGATAAGATACCTCTAGGATTGAAGTCGTCAGACTTCTACATTAAAGAATAGTTAGATGTTATTTTTCTGCCATAGCCAGAAGTTTTGCCATTTTGTTTTCTCACTAACAGTATACTTAGAAACTCTTTCTTTTCTATAACTCAATCTTAGGTTATATTATTAAGCATTGAGATGATATGTCTTATAGTCCAGGGATGATATTTAAGTATAATTTTAGCATGCATGCATTTTAGTATGAAAGAGCTTGAAGGTTTTTCTTATAAATATGGGTTTTGTCTTACATATGAACTAAAAGATTATATGTTTTGCCCAATTTTCTATTAGATTGTTGAGATCCTGAAATTTACTTATATATAATAATGGTTGGATTTTAAATATTAAAGTTATTATTTTGGTGTGTTATTAATTTTCTCATTTATCTTATTTTTAGGTAGTCTCATCTGACATGATAGCTAACTACATATATATGTATTTACTAGAAAACTTTATTATATTAATGAATTATAAATATATTATCTCAAGTTAAAATATATTTATAGATTTAAAACAGATTCACATCTTGAGTTCATTAAGAAATTAATTTTTAAGCTGGGCAGTGATAGCACCTGCCTATAATCTGAGGCACTTGGGAGGCAGAGGCAGGTGGATTTCTGAGTTCAAGGCCAACCTGGTCTACAGAATGAGTACCAGGACAGCCAGGGCTACACAGAGAATTTCTGTCTCAAACAAAAAAAAAACCCAAACAAACAACAAAAAAAATCAAGAAATTATTATGTGATATGACAAGTCGATTCAATAACATTTTTTTCATATTATCCAAGTTATTCCACCAATCTATAATAGGTCCTTTATTTTAGCACTGATTAGATCTTAGGTAAATTTTTTTATGTGTTAAATATCCCTGTGGATCTCTGTACTGTCTTTCCTCTTAAGAAGGCATTATTTCAAGCATTTTTATTATCTTAATTTTTATTTATATTAATTTATTTAGATCACAATTCATTCAGCTCTTTTACTTGTTGCTCAGAATAAGTGCTGTTCAACTTCAGCATGTTTCCATGAAAATTCCTGGAAAGGTATAAGTTGGGAGAATCACTTGTTATTTTTTTCAATTTATGCTCTCCTTTACTTTTTACCTAAAATTTAGAATATCTCAGTAGGATGGAATGAATATGCTCCTGAAAGAGTATGCGTACAAATATACACACTTGCACATAAATCTACCCATTTCCATTGTAAGTACAATGACCCAAATAAACAGTTGCTAAGATTGAAATATATCATGTCCCTGAAGTGAAATACCAAAGTTTGATTAAGCCAAAACTCTTGACTACATTAACATAGATTAGTATGGATATTATAATACTATAAAAATTAATTGAGAAGTGAATATGTCACAGGACCATGTTGCCTTGTGTAACTTTAGTAATTAAATACTTCTCATAACCTGTTGTAATGTATACCATGATCTTCTTTTTATTAATGAGGGGACCATAACTTATAAAATATTAAGTAGCCAAAATTGTTTTTAGTAAAGATAAAGTGGAATTGAGCTGTCATCTTTTGACTTTAGCATTCTGATAATAGAAAAATGATAGATGTATATAAGTTATATACTTTCTGTCAAAATGGTCAAAGTCTGAAAAACTCTTAATTCTGTTTACTGTTCTATAACCAATTGTTGTATCACAGGTTCTTAAATGTCTTGAAGAAAAATAATACTGTATAGTTCAGTATTGCTGGCACATTTGATGAGGCATTAATAGATTATTATTTGTTATAGTAGTAGAATAAAAATAATATGGTTACCAGGAGGAAATATTACTCATGATTCTCAGAAGTAGTCATATAAACTCTTATGATTGAGGACAATTTTAGTTAGTGGTGTGTAATTCTTTTATTACATATTCATGGAGAATGTGCAAAGCAAAATTTCTTGAAGGTAAAATAGTCTAACTTATATCTTTTATCATCTCAAACAGAAAAGTATCCAGGTAGACTCAGTGATACACAAAGAATACCATAAAAATACCTTTATGCTAAAATTAAGTGAAATGGTATTTTGAATTAATGCTATTAATTTTAAACCTATATAAAATAAAACTATGATCCCATAGAATAAACTGAGGCAATATTAGAACATTATTAAACAATTGCATAGTGAGGTAAAATGGAATTTTATGTTTCACATATGGTCTGGTAAATAATGCAATAACTTCCTATGCTCATTATCTCAATTTCATGGCTACAGGAGCACTAAAACTTCATCCAAATTTTAAATTCCATTGACTCAGGCGTCTCAAGGCAGTTTTCATCTCTGTATTCCTCAGGGTGTATATAATGGGGTTCAAGAGAGGAGTGACCACAGAATAAAATACAGCAAGGAATTTATCAAATGACTTGACGGGAAAGGGCCAGGCATAAATGAAGACACAAGGTCCAAAAAACAAAATAACTACTGTGATATGAGCAGTCAGTGTAGACAGAGCTTTGGATGACCTATCAGAAGGGCGGCGCTGGATGGTCATTAGAATAATACCATAGGAGATGATTAACAAAACAAAAGAACACACAGTTAGCATACCACTGTTGGCAATGACCATGAAGTTTAAGCTATAAGTGTCTGCACAGGCAAGTTTGAGTACTCTTGGAAGGTCACAATAAAAACTGTCAACCTTATTGGGACCACAAAAGGGTAAGTTCACTGCAAAGGCCAATTGGCTCACTGAGTGTAGGAAGCCAATTCCCCATGCAGTAGCCACAATACCAACACATACATTTCTGCACATAATTGTAGTATAGCTTAGAGGCTTACAAATTGCTACATATCTGTCAAAGGCCATGTCTACAAGGATCACCATCTCACTTCCCCCAAAAAAGTGAAGAAGAAATATCTGTGCAAAACAGCCATGGACAGAGATGACTTTGGGTTTACTGAAAAAATCAGCAATCATTTTTGGTGCTGTTACAGAGGACAGACATAGATCAATGAATGAGAGGTTGGCCAACAGGAAGTACATAGGAGAGTGGAGGTGGGAATCACAGGTCACAGTCATAACTATAAGAAGGTTTCCAAAAACAATTCCTACATAGAAAACAAAAAAGAATGCAAACAAAAAGATCTGAAGTTCCTTGGAGTCACAGAGTCCAACAAAAATAAATTCTTTCACCACAGAGTTATTTGCTTCTCTTGTTGATTCATTCCAGAAGGGAGTCTCTGCACTTGTCTTGGAGAAAACAATAGAAAACTATGTCAGAGTTCTTATATGCAACTTTTAGCCTCTGTTCACTCATTAAGGACGCCCTATGATCTATTGCATAGAACTCCCAATCTAAAAATAAAAACTCATAATTTAAATCTCACAGCTTCCTTACCTGTCAGATTCTTCAGTTATTCCAGCCTCACAATTTCTCTGTGGGTTTAGACTCCATCCTAAGACAATGTTATAGTTTGTGCTGCTTGCTATGTACTCTCTTCCTAGACATACTGCATTCATCTCTGAATGTAAATACACTAAGGTATATAGAACAGTCCTTCCATTTAAAATGTTAAACTTAGGAGAAAAAGAATTTTACCAAATGACATAAAATGTACAAAATAGAAATGGCAAAACTAAGTAAAAATATAGAACTTGAAATGACTACATTACATAGCACACATGTATAATGTAAAAGGCAGAGGTAGATATGGTGAGTAATATCTTCTGGAAGATATGGTGATATAAAGAAATGTCCTGGTAGAATTCTGTTATTTATATTTGTTTGGAAATTTATTTACTCATAACTGATTGTGCTTACAAATGATTTCCATCTCGTCATTATTCCAGATCTTTATCCTTAGCACTTCCCAGTTAAGTATCAAAAGACTGTGTACAAAATTGGGGAACATCTACTCATAAAATAATTCGTTAAACTCTTTAAGTTTGTGTCTCCTTTATCCAGTAAAAATATAATCATATGAACACTGACAACACTCAGTGATAGGAGATATATTATTGTGTGGCTAGTTCATTAAAGCATTTCTTTAGACTCATACTTTGCATAAAAGCTGTTCTGAGTTTTAATTTATTTTAAAACTTTGAATCATTTTGTGAATAGAGAAGAAAGAGAAGAAAAAATTTCCAGGACATATCTCCCTGAAACACAAGCCAAACATGAATATGGCTCAAGGGTTCTTATCTGAAGAAAATCAATTAGTAGAAAATAAAAATTTAAGAATGTAATTTTTCATAAAAAAGAGAAATCTTGCAGCTCATTATGAGTCACATCTGCAGAGTTTTGCTAAGAGGTGAATGACAAAGTGCAACCCCATTCAGGGTCCATCAGCCAGCACAAGTTCTCCTCAGCTTCAATAGGAAATGTTAAAAAGAATCAAGATGTTTTTGAAGAATGTACAGGTTTTATTTTTACATTTGCTTTGAAGGAGTTTTCTTGCAACCCACACTGCAAATATGATACTAAGGGCCAAGCATGACTAGGGAGAAAATACTTTAATCACACTAACTTTGAATTCAATCTTTCAAATGTTGTGCTTTTTATAACTATCTTATGACTTAATTTGTTTTACACAAAACATTTTTATTTTATTCACTGTCATGGGAATCAAGGAATTGGGTTTAAGTCATATCCACTGCTTGATTCTGGATGTCTTAAGAAATGTTCCGGGGTCTTTATTTTTCTGGTTTCAAAATGGTACAACCCAATCAATAGTTCTCAGAATCTCCACAGCTGTAACAACATATGTTGTAACTTTTATGAAAAAAGTTTGAATTTTCCATAAGAATGTTAATAAAAAATAAAAAATTCACAGAAAAGAAAATACTAGATTTTGGAGGTCAGAAGAATTGCAAACTCCAGTAAATGAAGAGGAAATAATTTTTCACTTCAAATAAGTAGGTGTAGGAATCAGTCTTTATTGCTATGAGAAAACCACTGGCAAGGGTTGTCCTTTTACTATACTCATGTTGATTATTATGAGTACTTAAGGAAACAATAAAGATTTTCCACTTGTTTTCTTGAAGAAAAAATCATAATTGAAGTTCTGCATAATGAAATTCTAACTCATAGAAGCAGTGTAGGGGAATACCAGGATAGGGAATTGGGAGGGATTGATTGGGGAAGAGGGGAAGGGAAGATGACTTATGGGACTTTTGGTGGAGGTGGTGGAGACCAGGAAAGGGGAAATCATTTGAAATGTAAATAAATAATATATCTAATAAAAAATGAAACATGTAATTTTTAAACAAAATTCTATCCTATGGTTGCTTCTACTGATGAGTTTAAATTATTTATTCCACTTACCTCTTTCATAACTTGAAAAGACAGCAGTAATCTAAAGAGACAGAATAGTATAGAGTCCTTTTTATGCCCTTTTTTAAAGCATTCATTTCTGGGAGATTGACTTTTATGTGAATTGTCCTCCAGAGCAAACTGATTGGCTAATGGTAAGCACTCATAAAGTAACCAGAAGGCCCTAGAGGATCCAGAAACACCCTGAAGCTTCCTGGCAAACTGATTCAATGTTATAGGTTTTCTCTTGGACTTGCAGAAAAGAGTGAATTTCTTAATTAAGCATCATTGTCACAATTTCTTGGGTCACTGGATACTATTACTATCTCATTCATTCTAGGTCTGATTGCCAAAAAATTAAAATTAATAAGATAACATGGATAAATTAAATTCTATACATAATAATCATATAATGAAATATAATATTTAGGTTTCATACAAATCGGATCTCTTAAGCTGTCAATGACCAATAAGTGGAGAACATAGAAAAAATGCTCAGCATTAAAAGTCTTAGTGCTTATAGTTTGCTTTATTTTTCTGATTTAATTACAATGAAAACATTAAAATGAGCTGAGAAAAAGTTTTTAAATTATATATTATTTCAGAAAATAAGTATTCAGAAGTACTCTAAATTATATATGTCTTTTTCTCTAAATCATTCTTTAAAGAAGACTACCAAGTCAGCAAAATTGTGCTATTATAATATCCAAAGGCTTTTTTTTGGAGTTGAGGTGTTACATGATTTAAAATCTATGGTCTATATCTTAAATGACAATATGCATTATACATTACAAACTCATCTGGGAAGAACACATACAAGTTTTAATAATGTTGCTTTTCCTCTTTTTTTTTCTTAAAGTCCACAAGATTATTTCCTCTTCAGTTTACATATTTGTTTCTTTACATAAACCCATAGTTTTCTCCATTGTACCCACATAGCTTCCCTAAGACATATTTATTCATATTCAGTGTTGTCCCTCCTGCAAAGAGATATTGATGATGTTTCATTGTATACATATATGTGTTTTTTTATAGTCCAAGTTTTATCCCTGTCCCTGTTCACCTTCTGACAGCTCCTCATCCTATTCCTCCTCTACAGTCTCTAAGAGGATGTCACTAAACCCTATTCTATCTTACCCCACCAGTTCTCCACACTCCCTGAGCGTGTCAAAGTTCTGTAGGGTTAGATAAGTCTTCTTTCACTAAGGCCAGACCAGACAGTCCTCTGCTGCATATTTGTCAGAGGCCTCAGACCAGGTAGTATAAGCTGCCTGGTTGATGGCTCAGTGTCTGAGAGGTCTCAGCAGTTCAGATTAGTTGAGATGCTAGTTTTTCTATTGGATCACCATCCTCCTTAACTTCTTACAGCCTTTCTCTAATTCAACCACAGGTATTCTAAACTTCAGTGCATTGGTTGGGGTATGTGAATTTTTACAAGGAAAATGACATGGAACTTTGTGCAATAATTGTGGATAATATCACTTTAGGTATGCTGATTAAAAAAAGACATGTGTACTATTTTTATTTTATCATCGACAGAATTTATTACACCTGAATCTTAAGTGAATTATTCGAAAGGTATACACCTTAATTTTCTAAAATCAATAGAGGAAATGTTTGTATTCCATAGAATTCATATTTATGGTATCCTACTCATACCTGCTAATATCACATATAGTTACAGATCACAAATTATGAGTCATGTGATCAATATTTGTTAGAGATTTGCCATCCATAAGAAAATCATGTTCACAGCATGGGTTTTGTTCTGCGTATATGTTACATTTTTAGCAGATGGTCTCATAACTAAATGAGGACACATCAATCCCACTTAGAGGTTGAAGGAAATAATCACAGGAAGCAGAGGGAGGGAGAGACAGGGGTGGGAGAAGTGAGGGGGATGCAAAAAATGGAACAGATCAGGTATGGGGAGAGGCACAAGAAAAAACCCAAAGATCCAAGAGAATGAATGGAAATAAGGAACCTAGGATGAAGGAGGTAGGAGGACACTCTAGAACATGGTAGAGTCCCTGGAGGTGAGAGACTCTCAGAACTCAATGGGGGTGACCTTAACCAAAGTTCCCAACAATGAGCAAAAGAAATTCACAAAGTCCACAGTCAGTAGATAAACAGGGTTTCAAGTGGAATGACAAGGTTACTACCTACAGTCAAAATTCTTGACAAGAAATGTTCTTGTGTAAAAGAACTGCAGGAAGAAAAATTGAGAAGAAAGTGAGGTGGTCCAATTAGTAGACCTACTTGAGGTCCATCTTATGGGGGCTGAAGACACAAAAGCTTTATACTATTACTGATCCTATGACTTTTTACAGATGGGAGCCTGGCATGGCTGCCCTATAAGAGGCCCTCAAGCAGCTGACTGAGACAGAAGCAGATACCATACTGCTGGACCTCTATGGTTGAATTAGTGGCAGGACTGAAGAAACTGAAGAGGAGAGGGACCCCCATAGGATGACTAACAGTCTCAACTAACTCAGACCCTAGAGAGCTCTCAGAGACTGAACCTACCAACCAGGAGCATACAGGGGCTAGTCAGAGGCCCCTGGCACATATATGGCTGAGTTTGCATGGTCAAGCTTCAGTGGTAGAAGAAGAACTTAATCCTTGAGAGAATTGAGGCCTCAGAAAAGGTGGAGGCCTGGTGGGTGGGGAACCCACTTAGAGACAAGAAGATGAGAAATGGGATGAGGAACTATGGAAGGGTGGACCAGGAGGGATTGGTAATGACTAGAATATAAATAAATAAAATAATTTAAAAAATTGTAATCTCTTACATTATATTGATACATTAAGAAACCAGGCAAGGGCTAGCTTATCTATATTCCTTATTGTTAAAGTGAATGATTTTGAAAAGTTGACTGACATTATCAACTTTGTGATGAATAACAGAAGGTTGTCACTTTTTTTCTTTTCTTTCTTTTTTTAGATAAACCCCTACTTTATTGTTAAATGTAGAGAGATCAGTCCTGAAACCATGAGCCACAACAAAAATTGACTCAACAGACTGAACTTGTATGCATCTATACATACACATATATTCATTCACCCATATATGTAACACTAAGAATCAAGGCCAAAGAGGCTAGCCACTGAGGGGTGGCACAGCAACAGTATGCATGGTGGTATTTTGGAGTGGTATTAGAAATAAAAGGTATGGGTATTGGTATTGAGAATAAAAGGATATAGGAATATGATATAATTCTAAGTCAAGTAAGAACATATATAAAAACAGGTATATATATATATATATATATATATGTATATATATATATACACATATACATATGTTTATAATGTTAGTAATTTATATACACATGTAAATTTATAAATATATAAATACATATGTTTATATTTATATATGCAATAGGAAACATATTTATATATGTACATGTTTGATACATATGAAAATATATATCTTAAATATACAAATATACATACAAATATATATTTATATATCTATGCTTACCTTACACAAAGAATTCAGATAAACATTAAAATCACTGGCCATAACCTTATGAACAATATTGTTTCAAGATACACTAAGAAATAAAAATAAAGGAAACAACCCACATATTATTGTACTGTGGATATTAGAAAGATTTAATGATTTCCATGCATATATTTTATTTTATATTTTCACAACACATCAAATTCAGTATGTAATATTCTCTAAGATGTTGTAATATATGGTAACATTTTTACTAGCATTTCAATTATCACATGGAAACAAAATATTCTGGGAAACATCATTAAAATAGGTCTGATAAGGCATAGTTTAATACTATGTATCAGAAAGCAGTTGTATGACTTTTACATTCACAAAGGCTGATCCAATAGTGTCCTATATCATCTGTAATACTAGAAGTGACAATTCAAAAGGCATTGCTTGATTCTTGCTTCTATTTTGCTGCAGAGGTCCAAAAGGACAGTTTGACATCAGAAAATGAATAAATGAATTCATTCTCTTAGTAACTCCTTTTTGTAGTTCAATACTTCTTTCATGATTATCAAAATTGAGCTCAATAATCCCAACACCATGTTACAGTGGAAGAGGGGAAAAGACAGGAGTTCTCAACCCTATGCAAAGATTCAGTCAACTAAAGAGAGTGGGAGAAATGGTGTATCTCAGGGCAGAGCATTTCCATTACTAATGGTCAGCCTTGAAAACATACAAAAGTAACATTATACAGACTGAATACTGTTTATATGTGTACATATATATCTGTGTTTGTGTGTATATAATGAAATAGGAGGCCATGATTTTCTTTTATTTAACCCTTAATTACACATAAATTTTGTTCTCATAGAATTTCTTCTGAACATAGCTTCCCCTTTCTCTTTTCCTCCGTGTTCCATCCACCTTCTCTCATTTGGTTCCACTCCCTTTGTGTCTTTCACTAGAACAAAACAGCCTTCTAAGAAATAACCACAAAATATAAGAGAATAAAATATACTAAAGTAAAAACAAAAACCATCATATTAAAGTTGGATATAACAAGCAAATAGAAAAATTTAAGAACCACAAGAGAAAGCACAAGAATTGGAAACCTACAATTCAGAAGCTTCATAAAACTACTAAAAATGAATATATAGTGTGTAAGCAGATTTGTGGATCCATTTAGGCCCCGTGCTTGTTTCTTTGCTCTTTGTGAGTTCATATGAGCTCTTCTCTGTTGATTTATGGCCTTCAACATCAATCAACCACCATGATTTGAAAGAGAAGAGGGAACAATGTATGGAAGAATCTTGAGGGAGGGAATGAAAGGAAGAAATGTTACATTATAATCTTAAAAATTAAAATAAATAGTACAAAAGTAAAACAAAAAGTTCAGGTTGACCTGAAACATTTTGACATGTGGAAAAAATAATTCAAAGAACGCATTCTCTTCACTGTATAAGCAATGTATTTTCTTTCCTATGTTTGGGATTACATTGTTCACTTGCTCTAGCATAAAGGAAAGTGAGACCTATAAGTCTCCATCCAAACACCAAGACAATTTCTGAAAGGAGAAGAAAATGGGCAATGACTATTCACTTTGTGGCTTCAGTGTTGTTCATATATCAGCATAAGCATTCCAGCTGTGCTTTGAGCTGAATAAGTGCTGCTTTCTGGAAGCAAAATTTCACACTCAGCCAAGACTGATAGCCAAATGACAGGCATGCTTACATGCTTATTTAATTTATTACATATATATGCTAATAACAAATAAATTTAATACTTCCACAAAATTGTTTTGATTACTATTTAGAATATAGAGAAGAGGAAATTCGACAGGAACAATAAGAGGAAAAACCCTCTGTCTCTCTCATTTTTCTTTGTCTTGTCTTCACTTATCACAGGAATATAATCACCTCCTTCAACTATGTGCTGCTGATTAAATTGCATCATTTCTTTTACTAAAAGGTTACATGTTGCTTTCTATTTTTTTCCTTTTTTCCCTTTCTTATTAGATATATTTTTATTTACATTTCAAATATTGACCCCTTTCTTGGTTGCCCCCCGAAAAATCCCCCTTACCAATCCCTCTTCTGCCTGCTTACCAATCCACCCACCCTAGCTTCCCTGTCCTGGCTTTCCCCTATACTGGGGCATCTAGTCTTCTCAGTACCAAGGGCCTCTCCTCACTTTGATGTCCAACAAGGCCATCCTCAGCTGCAAATGCATCTGAAACCATGGGTTCCTCTTTGTGGGAACTCTGGGGGAGGCACTGCATGGCTCATATTGTTGTTCTTCCTATGGGGCTGCAAACCCCTTCAGAACCTTGGGTCATTTCTCTAGCTTTTGATGTAAATGGGCAGTACAGAATAAGTTATATGTATTCTTTTTTAAAATTTTTGTTGAATATATTCTTTATTTACATTTCTAATGTTATACACTTTTTCTGTTTCCCACTTCCCAGACAACCCCCAACTCATCCACCCACCCCTGCCTCCAAAAAGATGCCTCTACATCTAAACCACTACCACCTCCCTACCTCCCCATTGATTTTCCCATGCTGGAGTATCTATTGAACATTCATAGGACAAAGGACCTCTCCTCCCACTGATGTCCAACAAGGCATTCCTCTGACACAGTTTTAGCTAGAATCATGTGTACCGCTTATTTGATGGCTTAGTTATAAGGCACTGTCAGGGACCCTCCAGAGACAACCATAACAGCTTCCTTTCTTCACACATTTCTTGTCATGCCTAATAGTGTCAGGATTTGGTGACTGTTTATAGGATGAATCCCTAGGTAGGACAGTCTCTGGGTGGCCTTTCCTTCAGTTTCTGATCCAGACCTTGTCATCTGTGAGTATTTTGTTCCATTTCTCCGGAAAACCAAAGAATCCACACTTTAGAATTCCTTCTTCTTGAGCTTCATGTGGTCCGAGTTGTAACTTGTTTATTTTGAGCTTCTGGGCTAATAGCTACTTATCAGTGAGTGCATACCATGTGTGTTCTTTTGTGATTGGGTTGTCTCACTCAGGATGACTCTAGTTTCATCCATCTGCCTAAGAATGTCATGAATTCATTGTTTTTAATAGCTGAATAGTATTCCATTGTGTATATGTACCACATTTTCTGTATGCATTCTTCTGTTGAAGGACATCAGGATTCGTTCCAGCTTCTGGCTATTATAAATAAGGTTGCTATGAACATAGTGGATCATGTGCCCTTTATACATGTTGGAGCATCTTCTGGGTATATGCTCAGGAGTGGTATAGCTGAGTCCTCAGGTAGTACTGTGTCTAATTTTCTGAGGAACCACCAAACTGATTTCCAGAGTGGTTTTACCAGCTTGCAATCCCACCAGCAATGGAGAAGTGTTCCTCTTTCTCCACATCCTTGCCAACACCTGCTGTCCTCTGAGTTTTTCATCTTAGCCATTCTGACAGGTGTGAGGTGGAATCTCAGGTTGTTTTGATTTGCTTTCCCCTGATATCTAAGGATGCTGAAGATATTGCTTAAGTTCTGCACAGCCATTCAAGTTTCCTCAGTAGAGAATTCTCTGTTTAGCACTGTACCCAATTTTTAATAGGGTTATTTGACTCTTTGGAGTCTAACTTCTTGAGTTCTTTGTACACATTGGATATTAACCCTCTATTGGATGTAAGATTGGTAAAGATCTTTTCCCAATCTGTTGGTTGCCATTTTGTCCTATTGACAATGCCCTTTGCCTTACTGAAACTTTGCAGTTTTATGAGGTCCCATTTGTCAATTCTGGTTCTAAGAGCATAAGCCATTGGTATTCTATTCAGGTTATTTTTCCCTATGCCCATGTGTTGAAGGCTTTTCCTCACTTTCCCATCTATAAGCTTCAGTGTATCTGCTTTTATATGAAGGTCCTTGATCCACTCAGACTTGAGTTTGTACAAAGAGATAAGAATGTGCCAGTTTGAAATTTTCTACATGTTGACCTCCAGTTGATACAGCACTATTTGTTAAAAATGTTGTCTGTTTTCCACTGGATAATTTTAGTTCCTTTGTCAAATATCAAATGACTGTAGTTGTGTGGGTTCATTTCTGGGTCTTCAATTCTAATCCATAGATCTTCCTGCCTGTGTCTGTGCCAGTACCACACAGTTTTTAGCACTAACTCTCGGTAGTAGAGTTGAGGTCAGAAATGGTGATTCCCCCAGATCTTTTGTTGTGGAGAATAGATTTCTCTATCCTGGTTTTTGTGTTATTCCAAATGAATTTGCAGATTACTCTTTCTAGCTCTATGAAGGATTGATTTGGAATTTTGATCGGAATTGAATCTGTAGATTGCTTTTGGCAAGATGGCCATTTTTACTATATTAATCCTGCCAATCCATGAACATGGGAGATCTTTCACATTTTAAGACCTTCTTCAATTTCTTTCTTCAGAATGCTTGAAGTTCTTGTCATACAGATTATCACTTGCTTGGTTAGAGTCACACTAAGGTACATAATATTTTTTGTGATTATTGTGAATGGTGTCATTTCCTTAATTTCTTTCTCAGCTTCTTTATCCTTTGAATAGAGGTAGGCTGTTGATGTGTTTGAGTTAATTTTATATCCAGCCACTTTTATAAAGTGGTTTCCAGAATTTCTCTGCTGGAATATTTGGGGTCACTTAAGTATATGATCATATCCTCTGCAAATAGTGATATTTTGATTTCTTCCTTTCCTATTTGTATACCTTTGACCTCTTTTTGTTGTCTAATTGCTCTGGATAGGACTTCAAGTACTATATTGAAAGATAGAGAGAGAATGGGCAGCCTTGTCTGGTCTCTGATTTTAGTGGAATGGCTCCAAGTTTCTCTCCATTTAGTTTGATGTCAACTACTAGTTTGCTGTATATTACTTTTACTATGATTAGGTATGGGCATTGAAATCCTGATCTTTTCAAGACTTTTATCATGAAGGGATGCTGCATTTTGTCAAAAGCTTTTTCAGCATCTAATGAAATGACCATGTGGTTGTTTTTTTCCTGTGAGTTTGTTTATGTAGTGGATTACATTGATGGATTTCCATATATTGAACAATCCCTGCATCCCTGGAATGAAGCCTACTTGATCATGGTGAATTTTTGTTTTGATGCATTCTTGGATTTGGCTGACCAGAATTTTATTGAGTAGTTTTGCATCAATGTTCATAGGGAAATTGGTCTGAAATTCTTTTTGTTTGGCTTAGGTATAAGCATTATTGTGGCTTCATTGAATGATTTGGGCAGTGTTCTTTGAGTTTCTATTTTGTGGAAGAGTTTGAATAGTATGGGTATTAGGTCTTCTTTGAAGATCTGATAGAATCTAAACCCGGTCTGGTCCTGGGCTTTTTTAGTTTTAGAGACTATTAATGACTGCTTCTATTTCTTCAGGACATGTGGCACTATTTAGATGATTTATCTGATCCAGTTTTAATACTGGCAACTAGTGTGTATAGAAAGTGTCCATTTTGTCCAGATTTTCCTATTTTGTTGAGTATAAGCTCTTGTAGTAGAATCTGATGATTTTTTTAATTTCCACAGTTTCTGTTGTTATGTCTCCCTTTTCACTTCTGATTTTTTAATTTAGGTAGTGCCTCTGAGCCCTCTTGTCAGTCTGGCTAAGGGCTTATCTATCTTATTGATTTTCTCAAGGAACCAGTTCCTGGTTTTGTTGATTCTTTGTATAGTTCTTTTTTTTTCTATTTTTGATTTCTGCCTTGAGTTTATTTCCTGCTGTCTACTCTGCTTCAGTATATTTGCTTCCTTTTGTTCTAGAGCTTTCAGGTGTGTTGTCAAGCTGCTCATGCAAGCTCTCTCCATTTTCCTTTTGGAGGTACTTAGAGCTCTGAGTTTTCCTTTTAGCACTGCTTTAATTGTTTCCCATAAGTTTTGGTATGATATGTCTTCATTTTAATTAAATTCTAAACAGTCCTTAATTTCTTCCTTGACCAAGCTATCATTGAGAAGATCATAGTTCAAAGTCCACATGCATGTGTGTTTTCCAGTGTTTTTATTTGAACCTAAGGCCAGCCTTAGGCCATGCTGATCTGATAAGGTACATGGAATAATTTCTGTATCGGTTGAGGCATGTTTTGTGACCAATTATATGGTCAATTTTGAAAAAGGTACCATGGGGTGACAAGAAGAAGGTATTCTTTTGCTTTAGGATGGAATGTTCTATAAATATCTGTTAGATCCATTTGGTCCTTAACTTCATTTAGTTTCACTGTGTCTCTGCTTAGTTTTTTTCTTTTTTCTTTGATATATTCTTTATTTACATTTCAAGTGATTTCCCCTTTCCTGGATTTTTGCTCCCCAAAAGTCCCATAAGCCCTTTTCCCTCTCCCTGTTCCTCCATCCTCCCCTTCCCAATTCCCTGTTCCGGTATTCTACTACACTGATACACTAAGCCTTTCCAGAACCAGGGGCCACTCCTTCCTTCTTGGACATCATTTGATATGTGGATTATGTCTTAGGTATTCCAAGATTCTAGGCTAATATCCACTTATCAGTGAGTGCATGCCGTGAGTGTTCTTTTGAGACTAGGTTACCTCACTTAGTTTCATGTTCTCCAACTCTATTCATTTGCCTAAGAATTTCATGAATTCATTGTTTCTAATGGCTAAATAATACTGCATTGCGTTTATACACCATATTTTTTTTTTTATCCATTCCTCCGTTGAGGGACATCAGGGATCTTTCCAGCTTCTGGCTAGTATAAATAGAGCTGCTATGAACATAGTGGAACATGTATCATTATTACATGCTGGGGAATCCTCTGAGTATATGCCCAGGAGTGGTATATCAGGGTCCTCCAGAAGTATCATGCCCAGTTTTCTGAGGAACCACCAGAATGATTTCCAGAGTGGTTGTACCAGTTTGCAATTCCACCAGCAGTGGAGGGGTGTTCCTCTTTCACCACATCCTTGCTAACACCTGCTGTCTCCTGAGTTTTTAATCTTAGTCATTCTGACTGGTATGAGGTAAAATCTCAGGGTTGTTTTGATTTGCAGTTCCCTGATTACTAATGATGCTGAACATTTCCTAAGGAGCTTTTCAGCCATCCGATGTTCTTCAGGTGAAAATTCTTTGTTTAGCTCTGTACCCCATTTTTAATAGGGTTATTTGGTTTTCTGGAGTCTAACTTATTGAGTTCTTTGTGTATATTAAATATTAGCCCTCTGTCGAAGGTAGGGTTGGTGAAGATCTTTTTGCAATTTGTTGGTTGCTGATTTGTCCTTTTGATGGTGTCCTTTGCCTTACAGAAACTTTGTTATTTTATGAGGTCCCATTTGTCAATTCTTGTTCTTAGAGCACAACCTATTCATGTTCTGTTTAGGAACTTTTCCCCCGTGCCCATGTCCTCAAGGTTCTTTCCCAGTTTCTTTTCTATTACTTTCAGTGTGTCTGGCTTTAAGTGGAGGTCCTTAATCCACTTGGAGTTGAGCTTAGTACAAGTATGGATCAATTCACATTCTTCTGCATGCTGACCTCCAATTCAACCAGCACAATTTATTGAAAAGGCTATCTTTTTCCACTGGATGTTTTTAGCACCTTTGTCAAAGATCAAGTAGCCATAGGTGTGTGGATTCATTTCTGGGTCTTCAGTCTTATTCCATTGATCTACCTGACTGTCACTGTACCAATACCATGCAGTTTTTAACCCTACTGCTCTGTAGCATTGCTTGAGGTCCAGGATACTGATTCCCCAGATGTTTTTTTACTGTTGAAAATAGTTCTTGGGTTACACAGAGCCCCACGAACAGCCACCATCTTGGAGCTGGTAGCTCAACCAGGTATGCAGAGGGCATCAGAGTGAAGGATTGCCCAGGGAATAGCCTGCCTGGGTGCCTTCTGCAGCAGGGATCCGGGTAGCTCTACAGCTGCCTGGGCATGTAGGGGAGCATCTGACCTGCAGGAAGTCCCATGAATAGATGGAGTCACCCCGGGAACTGAGATCTGCATTCCCTTGGATCCCACAGTTCAACCAGGAAACTCCTGATCTACACGGAGTGCCACCGTTAGAGAGAGCCCCATTGTCAGCCACCATATGGGCAAGAGCAGCTCAACCAGACGGAGCCCCGCAGACTGAGATCACTATAGTCTAGGCTCCAGAATTCCAGGCAAGGAAACTCATAACCTGCAAGGAATCTCGTGGTTAGACAGAGCCCCACGACCCACCACCATGTTGGAGCAGGTAGTGCAACCAGGTACACAGAGGGCACCAGAGTGAAGGATTGCCCAGGGCATAGCCTGGCTGGGTGCCTTCTGCACCAGGGAGCTAGGCAGCACAACATGGGGAAGCATCTGACCTGCAGGAGCACTGTGGACCGAGATCCCCACCATCTTGGATTCCACAGTTCAACCAGGGAAGCGCCTGATCTACTGTGAATCTCGCAGTTAGATGGACAAGGCACACTAGGGCACCAATCACAGCCAAGAGTAGGGCAACACATCAGCAATCTGTCCGAGGGGAAACCTAGTCATCCTGTCATGGGGAAATAGCCTAATAGGCCCACAAGCACCAGCCAGTGTCAACAGGACCAACTAATGCCAGAGATAAACACAGGGAAAAAGGCAAATGCAGGAACATTAGTAACAGAAACCAAGGAAATATGGCAGCATCTGAACCCAATTCCCCAACAACAGCAAGTCCTGGATACACCAACACTCCAGAAAAAAAAAAGATTTGGATTTAAAATCACTGGTCATGATACTGTTAGAGGAACACAAAAAGGACATAAATAAATCTCTTAAAGAAATATAGGGGAACATGAATAAGTTAGAAGCCCTTACAATGGAAACACACACACACACACACACACACACACACACAAAAGAAAAAAAAAAAAACCTTAAAGTAATTCAGGAGAATATGGGTCAACAGATAGAAGCCAATAAAGTGGAAAATCAAAAATCACTTAAAGAAATGCAAGAGAAATTGAGTCAACAAGCAGAAGTCATGAGAGAGGAAACACAAAACTCTTTTATAGAAATACGAGAAAATGCAATCAATCAAGGAACTGAGCAAAACCATCCAGGATCTAAACACAGAAGTAGAAACAACTAAAAAAATCACAAAGGGAGACAACTTTGGAGAAAGAAAACCTTGGGAAGAAACCAGGGGCCATAGATGCAAATATCAACATCAGAATACAAGAGATAGAAGGAAGGATCTCAGGTGCCAAAGATACCATAGAAACCATTGACTCAACAGTGAAAGAAATTGCAAAAAGCAAAACGCTTGTAGCCCAAAACATCCAGGAAATCCAGGACACAATTAGAAGACCAAACCTAAGGATTATAGGTATAGATGAGAGTGAAGATATATGACTTAAAGGGCCAGGAAATATCTTCAACAAAATTATGGAAGAAAATTTCCCTAACCTAAAGAGAGAGTTGCCCATGAATATAAAAGAAGCCTACAGAATTCTAAACAGACTGGACCAGAACAGAAATACCTCCCATCACATAATAATCAAAACCCCAAATATACTAAACAAAGAAAGAATATTAAGAGCAGTAAGAGAAAAATGCCAAGTAACATATAAAGGAAGACCAATTAGAATTAAATAGTACTTCTCACCAGAGACCATGAAAGCTAGAAGATCTTGGACAGATCTCATACAGATTTTAAGAGAACAAAAATGCCAGCCAAGATTACTATACCAAGCAACGCTCAGTCACCATATATGGAGAAACCAAGATATTCCACGATAAAATCAAATGTACACAATATCTTTCCACAAAACCAACCCTAAAAGGGATAATAGGTAGAGAACACCAATACAAGGAGGGAAACTACAATCAGGAAAATGCAAGATAGTAAACTTTTTTCATCAAGCCCAAAAGAAGGTAGCCACTCCAATTTAAAAATAATATCAAATAATTAATACTTAATCAATAATTAATACTCCTTAATATCTCTTAACATCAATGGACTCAATTACCCAATAAAAATACATAAACTAACAGACTGGACACATAAACAGGACCCTACATTTTGCTGCACACCCATTAGTTTGGATAAGATCAAAAACTCAAGTGGAGGCGTGGGCTCTGTGCCCTGAGGTGGGACCCTGCACTCCCTGCAGCATCTGCCATCTTTACAGCTGTTTGGATCTAGCAGAAAGAACCAGGTACCTGAGATATCCCGAGTTTAAGACCTCTGTAGACTCAAGCCGCCAGACAGTGATCTGTGACAGCATCTGAAACCAGTTCCCCTACAGCAATAAATCTTGGATACCCCAAAACACCAGAAAAACAAGATTCAGATCTAAAATCACTGCTCAGGCTGCTGATATAGCAACACCTAGAAAAATATCTTAAAGTAATACAGGAGAAAATGGATCAAAAGGTAGAAGCCCTTATAAGGCAAACACAAAAATCATGTAAAGAATTTCAGAATATGGATCAAAAAATAGAACCCAATAAAGAGGAAATAGAGAAATCACTTAAAGACATACAGGAGAATGTGGGTTAATAAGTAGAAGTTATGAAAGAGAAAACACAAAAATCTCTTAAAGAATTACATGAAAACACAAACAAGCAAGCGAAAGATCTGAGCAAAACCATCAAGAATCTAAATACAGAAGTAGACACAACTAAGATATCACAAAGGGAGACAACTTTGGAGATAGAAACCTTGGGAAGAAATCAGGGGACATAGATGCAAAAATCAACAATAGAATACAAGAGATAGAAGAAAGAATCTCAGATGCTGAAGATACAATAGGAACCATGGAAGAACCCAGAAGAAGCAAGATAGAATCCCTTTCTCAACAAACCCAAAGGATGATAACCACTCAAATATAAAAAATGTTATAAAAAATGTCAGGAAGTAATAATTATTATTCCTTAATATTTCTTAACATCAATGGACTCAATTCCCCAATAAAAAGACATATACTTGCATTTCTCTAATGACTAATGATGTTGAACATTTTTTAAGGTGTTTCTCAGCCATCCGAATTTCTTCAGGAGAAAAGTCTTTGTTTAGCACTGTACCCCACTTTTGGATAGGGTTATTTGTTTTTCTGGGGTCTAACTTCCTGAGTTCTTTTTATATATTGGATATTAGCCCTCTGTCGGATGTGGGGTTGGTAAAGATCTTTTCCCAATTTGTTGGTTGCGGATTTGTCCTTTTGACAGTATCTTTTCCCTTACAGAAACTTTGTAACTTTATGAGGTCCCATTTGTCTATCCTTGCTCTTAGAGCATAAGCAATTGGTGTTCTGTTCAAGAACTTCCCCCCTGAACCAATGTCCTCAAGGGTCTTGCCCAGTTTCTTTTCTATTAGATTTAGTGTGTCTGAGTTTATGTGGAGGTCCTTGATCCACTTGGAGTTGAGCTTAGTGCAAGGAGATAAGAGTGGATCAATTCTCATTCTTCTGCATGTTGACCTCCAGTTGAGCCAGCACCATCTGCTGAAAAGGCTATCTTTTTTCCACTGGATGTTTTCATCTCCTTTGTCGAAGATCAACTGGCCATAGATGTGTGGGTTCAATTCTGGGTTTTTGATCCTATTCCATTGATCTGCCTCCCTGTCACTGTACCAATACCATGCAGTTTTTAACACTACTGCTCCGTAGTATTGCTTGAGGTCCGGGATATTGATTCCCCCAGAAGTTCGTTTACTGTTGATGATAGTTTTAGCTATCCTGGGTTTTTTGTTATTCCAGATGAATTTGAGAATTCCTCTTTCTAACTCTTATTCTTAGAGAAATGGATAGAGCTGGAGAACGTCATACTAAGTGATGTAACCCAGTCTCAAAAAAATACCCATGGTATGCAATCACTGATAAGTGGATATTAGCCTAGAATCTTGGAACACCAAAGACACAATTCACGTACCAAATGATGTCTGACAAGAAGAAAGGAGTGGACACTGGTGCTGGAAAGGATCAAAGCATCAGTGTAGGGGAATACAAGAACAGGGAAGAGGGAAGGAGTGGAAGAAGAAGGGGGGAAAGAGCATGTGGGAACTTAGGGGGGTAGGGAACCAGAAAAAAATTAATAAAATAAAAAAAGACATAGACAAACAGACTATTAGACAACATATTAGACAGACAGAGCAATTAGACAACATAAGGAAGTCAAAGGGATACAGTTTGGAAAGGAAGAAGTCAAACTATCATTATTTGCAGATGATATGATAATATACTTAAGGGACACAAAATACTCCACCAGAGAAATCCTACAGCTGATAAACAACTTCAGCAAAGTGGCTGGTTATAAAAGAAACTCAAGCAAATCAGTTGCCTTCCTATACTCAAAAGACAAACAGGCTGAGAAAGAAGTTAGGGAAATAACACCCTTCACCATAGCCACAAACAATATAAAGTATCTTGGCGTGACTTAAACCAAACAAGCAGAAACCTCCCGTTGAACCAGTACCATTTGTTGAAAAGGCTATCTTTTTTCTACTGGATGGTTGTGGCTCCTTTATCAAAGATCAAGTGACCATAAGTCTGTGGGCTCATTTCTGGGTCTTCAATCCTATTCCATTGATCTACTTGCCTGTTGCTGTACCAATACCATGCAGTTTTTAACACAATTGCTCTGTAGTACTGCTTGAGGTCAGGGATATTGATTCCCCCAGAAGTCCTTTTATTGTTGAGAATAGTTTTAGCTATCCTGGGTTTTTTGTTGCTCCAGATAAATTTGAGAATTGCTCTTTCTAGATCTATGAAGAATTGAGTTGGTATTTTGATGGGGATTGCAAAGAATGTGTAGATTGCTTTTGGCCAGATGGCCATTTTTACTATATTGATCCTGCCAATCCAGGAGCAAGAAATATTTTTCCATCTTCTGAGGTCTTCTTTGATTTCTTTCTTCAAGGACTTGAAGTTCCTGTCATACAGATCTTTTGCTTATTTGGTTAGAGTTACGCCAAGGTACTTTATGTTGTTTGTGGCTATTGTGAAGGGTGTTATTTCCCTAACTTCTTTCTCAGCCTGAATGTCCTTTGAGTACAAGAAGGCTACTGATTTGCTTGAGTTAATTTTATAACCAGCCACTTTGCTGAAGTTGTTTATCAGCTGTAGAAGTTCTCTGGTGGAGTTTTTTGGGTCGCTTAAGTAAACTATCATATTGTCTGCAAATAATGATACTTTGACTTCTTCCTTTCCAATTTGTATCCCTTTGACTTTCTTATGTTGTCTAATTGCCCTCGCTAGAACTTCAAGTACTATATTGAAAAGATATGGAGAGAGAGGCAGCCTTGTCTAGTCCCTGATATTAGTGGGATTGCTTCAAGTTTCTCTCCATTTATTTTGATGTTGGCTACTGGTTTGCTGTAGATTGCTTTTACTATGTTTAGTTATGGGCCTTGAATTCCTACTCTTTCCAAGACTTTTAGCGTGAAAAGATGCTGAATTTTGTCGAATGCTTTTTCAGGATCTAATGAGATGACCATGTGGTTTTTTTCTTTTAGTTTGTTTATGTAGTAGATTACATTGATGGATTTCCATATATTGAACCATCCCTGCATCCCTGGAATGAAGCTTACTTGATCATGGTGAATGATTGTTTTGATGTGCTCTTGGATTCAGTTGGCAAGAATTTTATTTAGTATTTTTGCACCAATATTCATAAGAGAGATTGGCCTGTAGTTCTCTTTCTTTGTTGGATGTTTTTGTGGTTTAGGTATCAGCATAATTGTGGTTTCAAAGAATGAGTTGGGCAGTGTCCCTTCTGTCTCTATTTTGTGGAATAGTTTGAAGAGTATTGATGTTAAGTCTTCTTTGAAGGTCTGGTAGAATTCTGCAGTGAAACCATCTGGTCCCGTACTTTTTTTGGTTGGAAGGCTTTCTATAACCCCTTCTATTTCTTTAGGGGTAATGGGACTACTTAGCTGATCTAATTGATGTTGATTTAATTTTGGTATTTGTTATCTGTCCATGAAATTGTCCATTTCCTCCAGATTCTCCAGTTGTGTTGAGTATAGACCTTTGTAGTAGGATCTGATGATCTTTTAAATTTCCTCAATTTCTGTTGTTATGTCTCCCTTTTCATTTCTAATTTTGTTAATTTGGATACTGTCTCTTTGTCCTTTGGTTAGTCTGGCTAAGGGTTTATCTATCTTGTTGATTTTCTCAAAGAACCAGCTCCTGGTTTTGTTGATTCTTTCTATGGTTTCTTTCTTTCTACTTGATTGATTTCAGCCCTGGGTTTGATGATTTCCTGACTTCTACTCCTCCTGGGTGAATTAAGTTCTTTTTCTTCCAGGGCTTTAAGGTGTGCAGTTCTGTTGCTAGTGTATGCTCTCTCCAGTTTCTTTTTGGATGCACTTATAGCTATGAGTTTTCCTCTTAGCACTGCTTTCATTGTGTCCCATAGATTTGGGTAGGTTGTACCTTTATTCTCATTGAATTCTACAAAGTCTTTGATTTCTTTTTTATTTCTTCCTTGACCAAGTTGTCATGGAGTAGAGCATTGTTCAGTTTCCATGTGTATGTGGGCTTTCTGTTGTTTTTGTTGCTATTGAAGACCACTCTTTCTCCATGGTGATCTGAGAGGAGGCATGGGATTAGCTGGATCTTCTTGTATTTGTTGACATCTGTCCTGTGACCAATTATATGATCAATTTTGGAGAAGGTACCATGCAGTGCTGAGAAAAAGGTATATTCTTTAGCTTTAGGATGAAATGTTCTCTATATATCTGTTATATCCAATTGGTCCAAAGTTTCAATTAGTTTCACTGTGTCCCTGTTTAGTTTCTGCTTTCCTGCTCGGTCCATTGAGGAGAGTGGAGTGTTGAAGTCACCCACAATTATTGTGTTAGGTGTAATGTGTGCTTTAAGCTTTAGTAAGGTTTCGTTTACGAATGAGGGTGCCCTTGCATTTGGAGCATAGATGTTCAGTATTGAAAGCTCTTCTTGGTGGATTTTCCCTTTGACCAGCAAGAAGCGACCTTCTGAGTCTCTTTTAATGATTTTAAGTTGGAAGTCAATTTTATCTGATATTAGAATGGCTACTCCAGCTTGTTTCCTGAGACCATTTGCTTGTAGAATTGTCTTCCAGCTTTTTACTCTAAGGTAGTGTTTGTCTTTGACAATGAGATGTGTTTCCTGTGTGCAGCAAAATATAGGGTCCTGTTTCCATATCCAGTCTGTTAATCTGTCTTTTTATTGGGGAATTAAGTCCATTGATCTTAAGAGATATTAAGAAATAGTAATTATTACCTCCAGACATTTTTGAAATTATTTTTTTACATTTGAGAGGTTATCTTCTTTTGGGTTTGATAAGAGAAGGTTTCTATGTTGCTTCTTCCGGGGTGTAGTTTCCTTCCTTGTCTTGGTGTTTTCCCCCTATTATCCTTTGTAGGACTGGATTTGTGGAAAGATAAAGTGCAAATTTGGTTTTGTCATGGAATACCTTGTTGTCTCCATCTATGGTTATCTAGAGTTTTACTGGGTAAAGTAGTTTTGGCTGAAGTTTGTGTTCTCTTAGAGTTTGCATGATATCTGCCCAGGTCTTCTAGCTTTCATGGTCTCAGGTGAGAAGTCTGGTGTTATTCTGATAGGTCTTCCTTTATATGTTACTTAGCCTTTTTCTCTTGCGGCCTTTAATATTCCTTTTTTGTTTAGTACATTTGGAGTTTTGATTATTATGTGACGGGATGTATTTCTGTTCTGGTCCAGTCCGTTTGGAGTTCTATAGGCTTCTTGTATATTCATGGGCATCTCTCTCTTTAGGTTGGGGAAGTTTTCTTCCATAATTTTGTAGAAGATATTTGCTGGCCCTTTAACTTTTGAATCTTCACTCTTGTCTATACCTATAATCCTTGTTTTGGTCTTCTCATTGTGTCCTGGATTTCATGGATGTTTTGGGTTACAACCTTTTTGCATTTAGTATTTTCTTTGACTGCTGAATCAATGGTTCCTATGATATCTTCGGCTTCCTATATTCTGTCTTCTATCTCTTGTATTCTATTGTTGATATTTGCATCTATGGCCCCTGATTTCTTCCCAAGGTTTTCTATCTCCAATGTTGTCTCCCTCTGCAATTTCTTAGTTGTTTCTACTTCTGTTTTTAGAACCTGGATGGATATGCTCAGATCTTTCCTTTGCTTGATTGTGTTTTCATGTATTTCTTTAAGAGATTTTTGTGTTTTCTCTTTCATAGCTTCTACTTGTTGACCCACGTTCTTCTGTATTTCTTTAAATGATTTTTGTCTTTCCTCCTTATTGGCTTCTGCTTTTTGATCCATATTCTCCTGAATTTCTTTAAGTGATTTTTGTGCTTGCCTTGTAAAGGCTTCTAACTTTTGATCCATTTTCTCCTCTATTTCTTTAAGAGATTTATCTATGTATTCTGCTACCAGCATCCTGACCAGTGATTTTAGATCCAAGTCTTGTTTTTCTGGTGTGTTGTGGTATTCAGGGCTTCCTGTTGTTGGTGAACTGGGTTCAGATGCTCATGCTGCCTTGATTTCTGTTAGTAATGTTCCTTAGTTTTCCTTTTGCCATCTGTTTATTTCTGGTATTAGTTGGCCTTGTTGTCACTGGCTGGTGTTTGAACCTCCTGAGAGGCTGGGCTCAACTGTTGTTTCTCTACTTGTGACTATGCTGCAAGATAGAGATTGCCTCTGCGAGTGGTGAGGGAGCCTCAGGGAGGGCGGTTCCCAACCGAGTTGGTGCAAGGCCAGAGGGCATGGAGATGTCTCTCCAGCTGCTGCCCTATCCCTGGTTAGTGTGGTGAGCCTGGAGGATCCTCCTGAGTGATGGTAGCCCCTGATTGAATCTGTCTACCTGGGCATCTCGAGCTGTGTATATAATGATTTTTGCACTATTTCTATACAGAGATAAACTATGGTAACTATTTTTAAAATGTCTATTTTTTTCATTAAATGTGTGTATATATTTTGTAGTGTCATTAAGTGAGATGGGGGAAGCACTACATTTTTATGATTTCATGTTGCTCTTTTGTTTTCCACATTGCTCTCATGTAAGAGGTATTTACCCATAGAAGTGTATATAAGTAAGATCTGATGCTTCTTTTCTTGGGAGTTGCTCTTGGCTCATTAGCTTTTACTTTCAGCAGTGATGACTTTCTTATTTGGCTTATATTTCTCTTTAATATCTGCATTTATTTTCAGGTAAGATTCAATATGAATGTCTAATTCTACAAGGGAAGTAGCCTATCTCACAACTCTAGTGGATAATCTTTTTTCTTTGCAGGTTATTCCTAAGGACACACTAAATAAAATGGATGGAGACAATCAGACTGTTGTGTCAGAATTTATACTCTGGGGACTTGCCCAAAGAATACTCAGGTCTTACTCTTTGTAATATTTTTGATGCTTTATCTGTTCATTGTATCTGGAAACATTGTCATCCTAATCTTAATCACAACTGACCCCCATCTGCATTCTCCCATGTACTTCTTGTTGGCCAACCTGTCTTATGTTGACATGTGGCTCTCCTCAAACACCACTCCTAAGATGATCACAGATTTTCCCAGGGAAAACAAGATCATTTCCTTTGCAGGCTGCATGTGTCAGGTCTTCTTTTCCCATTGCATTGCTGCAGGAGAGATGGTGCTGTTGGTGGCAATGGCTTATGATCATTATGTGGCCATCTGTAAACCACTCCACTACTTCACCATCATGAACCTGAAGAGATGCACTGGGTTGGTGTTGACTTCCTGGACAATTGGCTTTATACATGGTATAATTTACATAGTAGTGATTGTGCAACTGCCTTTTTGTGGTCCCAATGAAATAGACAGTTTCTTCTGTGACATGCCACTTGTAATAAAACTTGCATGCATGGATTATCATTATTTAAATACTGACTGTGGACTTGTGGCTATAACCTGCTTTATTCTATTGCTTATTTCCTACACATACATCCTTATCACTGTATGTCAGAGCTCTAAAGCTGGTTCATCTAAGGCTCTGCCCACCTGCACTGCCCACATCACAGTGGTAATGATATTTTTTGTACCTTGCATCTTCATCTATGTGTGGCCCCTCAATATCACCTGGTTGGACAATTTTTTGCAGTGTTTTACTCTGGTTTTACACCCCTCCTAAATCTAGCCATTTATACACTGATAAATATAGAGATGAAAAATGCTACGAAAAGGTTCATAGGCAACTTTCTGGGTCCCAAAGGAAATTTCTAATATCCAGAAACACAAATGCATTACTTTAAGTAATGTGAATAACTAGGAAATAGATTTAATATCAGGAAATAGAGCTTATATTTGAAATTGTTAGCAATATTCTAATATAGAAATAATATAATGTTTTAAAATTATATGAGATTAAGTGTCAATAAGTAAAGCATTATGAATCCTTTATGTTAAATTCTATATATGAATAATATTTATACATATAATGAAAGGTCATCAAAATGTTTTTAATAAAATTTAATATTTATTTAAAAATTAAATGAATTTAATTATTTAACTATTTAAAATATTTAAAATATTTAATTATTTTAATTAATTAATTAATTAATTATATTTTATTGACCAAACTCTTATGTTTATCTTTGTGAATAACATCTTAGTGAGTTTTTGCTGAGTATGATTCTGTATATGAATTACTACATGCCCTAAACCCTTCACTGACTCTATTAAATGGCCAACTTCATTACTTTTGTCATGTCACAGCTATTTGCTAAAACATTAATGTAGGAGGCAGTAAAAATTAAGAAAAGATGAAACAATGTGATAAACTTGACATGGGCTAGCTGTGAATCTTACTTTGTGTGGGTGTTTTTTTTTTAACCAAATGAATAATGTATCAAAATAAAACATTTGGATAAATATGAATCAGGTTTGTAAATTGTGGAATATCTTAACATTTATTCTTCATGAGGGCAGTGTTCATAAATAGACTAATTATTACAACTATTGTACTTCACTCAGTGGTTAACTCATGTGACATTTAACACATACACACACACATTATATATATATATATATATATATATATATATATATATATGTATATGGTATATTAGTCTGTGAGAGTGCAGATGTGTAAAACAAACCACACTATTTTATTTACCTTTTATGGCCATCATAGTTATATGTTGATGAGTACACAACATACTTTGGTTTCAGAACACAGGAAACCAGCCTCAAATTGACTGGGGATGTTCCTCCTATTCAATATCATTTATGGTGATAAAAGTTGTGCAGGGTACTGGGGAAGAAAGGATATCAATTGTCTTACACAGATATAGAACCTGCATAGGAAAATATAAACTCACCTAACTGTGGGCACTACTGTTACAATGGCAATAATTTGATGGGGGAACTCACTATATTTTGGGTGCATGTTTTACAGGAGAGAATTTATGCCTGATACTGTAAAGCTGGGTAAATTCCATAGCCATTCAAGCAATTAAGGATTTTTAGATACTACACTCAGTTTTTTTTATTCATTTAGATTTTTTAAACAAAGGTCAGAGGTAAGATTTTTAATATCATTCTTCCATGGAGGTATCTAGTTTTTCTAACATTTGGTGACTATTCTCATTCATCCACAATATATATTTGTCATATTTATTGAAAATCAGGTCAGTGAATTTTTGTGTAGTTAATTAAATCTTTTTGTAATTTATTTTTTCTGTTTTTCTGTTTACATCCTGCTCACTGCCCCCATCATGGTAACCCCTTCCCACAATCTTTCTCCCATCCTCCCACCTTTTCTCCTGCAAGCAGGTAGTACTCCCTTGGATATCCACCCCACCCCCACCCCTGCACCCTGGTACTTCTAGTCTCTGTGAGTCTAAGTTCTTGCTCTCCCATTGAGGCCAGACACAGCAGCCCAGCTAGAAATACATATCCCACCCACATAAGGAATCAGGTTTTGGGACAATTGAATTCCAGTAGTTCAAGCCCCCATGAAGAGAAGACCAAGCTGTACATCTGCTACACTTGTGCTAGGAAAGCTTAGATCCAGAATGTTTATGTTCTTTGGTTGGTAGTTCAGAGTCAGATAACCACACGGGTTATGGGTACTTGGCTCCATTGCTCTTTCTGTGGAGTTCCTATTCCTTTTGGACCTGTAATCCTTCCTCCTATTTTTTCATGAGTCCTAAAGCTCCATTCACTGTTTGGTCAGGGTGTATGTATCTGTCTGAATCAGGTGATGTGTGAAGCCTCTCAGAGGGCAGCATGCTCCTGTCTGTAAGCATTACAGTGTAGAGAGCTGTGAGGTACCATGCCTTAAAGATGGCACTGGTTTCCACCTTCTGCCTTTTTGATGGCAAGTGCTCTCAGTCATAAACAAGTACTTAGTTGGCTGTGCCTGCTCAGCTTGACAGTTTCCACATTGGAGCAGCCTATCTGCAGGGTCCACGTGGCTTACTGGGGTTGGTCGGCACAAGAGGATTTAAGCCTGTGCAGGCATTCCCCCTGAGGAGAAGCTTGTTCAAGGATCCTGAATAAACTGCTTGAAGAAGATCTTCCCCGGGTTGTGCCTTCCTTGCTGGTCGAGGTTGGGAGCAACAAGTGGCGGCCCATACAGGGAACCTCAATTAAGATCAGAACTTCTTGCAGCCAGGGCAGCGCTGGAAAGTTCCCAAGGTAAGGTGGGACCTTAAAGACCATGGAAATAAGCGGCAATAAACTCTCAGGTATTGAGCGAGGAAGTTCGGGGCAGCAGGGAACAGAAAAAGGGTGCTCGCATAAGGGCGGACTAAACACAAAAGATCTAAGATGGGAACTTAGTCTCATCCAATTTTTCTGGCTATTCAAGAGCTACTTTTGTCAAAAAATCTCAAAATGAAGAAGAGTACACTAGAAAGGTTCTTGAAAGAGTGCAATACCATTGCACCTTGGTTTGCAGTTTTGGGAAACCTAACGGTGACATGCTGGGACAAGTTAGGAAAATATCTGGATTTCGCCTGGGACCAAGGAACATTAAAGCCCAGAGTCCAACCCGTGTGGAGGCTGGTGCGTAGTTGCTTCGAAGACCAGGGATGCTGCAAAAGGGCACTAGAGAAGGGGCAGGTTTCCCTCGAGATGCTCCAAGAGGAGAGATCTGAGGGAATAGGAAGCAAGGGAGAGATGGAGACAGAATGGTCAGACACTGATGAGGAACTACAGGCTTTGATAGAGAGGGTAGAAAAACAGTCTCAGAGAAAGAAACGAAAGGGGAGAAAAAACTACGGCTTATGGAGGAGGAAGATCCCCCCGGGAAGATACCATCTGCCCCCCTACTTACAATTGTGCGGAGGGTGGAAGCAGAGGCCCCAGATGTTCATTTTGTCCTGAGGTCTGGCCTGCTTGCTGGCCCATTATAGTGATAGATATAAAAGATTGTTATTTTCTCCATTCCTTTGTGTGCCAAGGATAGTGAAAGGTTTGCCTTCAATGTCCTGTCTTGTAATCATGAGGAGCCTGATCAGAGATTTGAGTGGGTGGTCTTACCACAGGGTATGGCCCATAGCCCCACGATGTGCCAACTTTTTGTTGGAAAAGTCATTGCCCCATTAAGACAAAGATTTTCCACCTTAAAATGCATCCATTATATGGATGATATTTTGTTAGCTGCCAAGGATGAGCAAGTTTTAGATCAAGCCTATGAAGACTTAGTTAAATTATTAGGGCAGCAAAAATTATTTATTGCTCCCAGAAAGGTGCAAAAGGATAAAATTGTAAGTTATTTAGGAGCAAGAATAAGTGAGAAACAAATTGTTCCTCAAAAGATTGAATTGAGGAAAGATAGCTTGAAGACTTTAAATGATTTTCAAAAGTTATTAGGAAATTTTAATTGGATTAGGTGTTATTTAAAGATGCAAAATTATGAGTTGATGCTATTATATAACATTTTGATAGGGGATTCAGCATTAGATTCTCCCAAGCAGTTAACTATTGAAGCAAGAGAAGCCTTACATAAGGTTGAGGAAAGGCTACAGAATGCATTTATATGTAGATGGAAGGAGGGTCAAGTCATTGTTCTGTGCATTCTTCCCACAAAAATCAGCCTACAAGGCTGTTATGTCAGGATGGACCAGTATTTTGGATTTATCCTAAAATTTCCCCAGCAAAATCAATAGAATATTACCCCACAGCAATTGCTAGGTTGGCTCAGGTTGGAATTCAACAAAGTTTACAATTTTTTGGCATGCCTCCAGCTTCGCTCATAGTGCCATATTCCAGTCAACAGGTTAACATCTTATGTGGCACTGTGGATGAATGGGCTATATTGCATTGTGTGTTTGATGGGTTGATAGATAATCATTATCCAAAGCACCCGCTATTGTCATTTTTCAAGGAACATCCTGTGGTCTTTCCGAAGATAACCTCCCCTTGCCCACTTAAAGGGGCACCAAATGTGTTTACAGATGGTTCTAAAACAGACTGTGGGGCCTATATGATTGACTATAAAAACCCTGTATTATGTCAATTCCAACTGGGATCCCCCAAACTGTTGAGTTGCAGATTGTTATTGAGGTATATAAAAAATGTTCTTTTGCATTTAATTTGATTTCTGATTCAGCTTATGTAGTGAATGCAGTCAAGATTTTGGAATTGGCAGGTCCCATTAAAATGAGTCGTACCGTGTGTGCCTTGTTACAAGAATTGCAGAAATTAATTTGGCTAAGGAAAGAATGTTTTTATATACACCATATTAGAGCACATACCGGCTTGCCCAGACCTTTGAGTGAAGGAAATGATGTTGTAGATCATTGGACTAGGATGGATTGTGTTTTCCTAAGCTCATCCCTAGATAAAGCTAGACAATTTCATCAGCAATTTCATGTAAATACTAAGACCCTTCAACAGAAGTTCCATCTGCCTAGAGCAGATGCCAGACAGGTGGTCTTAGACTGTCCACAATGCGTGGTTTATACTCACCCACATGGTGTTGGGGTGAATCCTAGAGGATTGCTGCTATTAAAATTATGGCAGATGGATGTTACACATATTTCAAAATTTGGAGCCTTAAAATATGTTCATGTGTCTGTGGACACCTGCTCGGGTATTATTCATGCCACCCCTTTGAGCAGGGGAAAAAGGCTTGCAATGTCATTGGACATTGTTTAGAAGCATGGGCAGCATAGGGAAAACCACAACAGCTAAAGACTGATAATGGACCAGCCTATACGGCACAATCAATCATTCATTACCTTTTGTAAACAAATGGATATTCAACTTAATCATGGCTTACCCTATAATCCTCAGGGACAGGGCATTGTAGAGCATGCTCATCGTAACCCTGAAAGAATGCTTAATAAAACACAAAGGGGGAATAGGTCATGGCAGGACCCCAAGGAAAGAATATCCTTAGCCCATTTAACCCTTAATTTTTTAACTTTGGATGGTGGCCTCTCTGCTGCTGATCAACATCAGCGTCGACGGGGAGGTTTGAAGAGCTATGTCAAATGGAAAGATGTGATCACTGGATTGTGGCATGGCCCTGATCTGGTGTTGGCATGGGTGAGAGGGTCTGTTTGTGTGTTTCCCCAGGATCATCAAGAACTGTTTTGGGTCCCTGAGAGACTTACAAGAAAGTGCAACAAAAATGAAGATTCTGTTAATGTTGGCGATCATCAGCCTGACCTGGGCACCAGTGCAGGTGGAGCCATGATTGGGGATTCGGTCGGTATTCCCGAGACCCATGCGTCATGATGCAAAAGTGTATCCCTGCTTTTTTAGTACTAATAAGAGTCTAGATTTGTCCTTTTTGCCATGATGGGGGATTCTGTCGGTATTCCTGAGACCCATGCGTCATGGTGCAAAAGTGTATCCCTGGTTTTTTAGTATTAATAAGAGTCTAGATTTGTCCTTTTTGCCATGGTGGGGGATTCTGTCAGTATTCCCGAGACCCATACGTCATGATGCAAAAGTGTATCCCTACATTTTTAGTACTAATAAGAGTCTAGATTTGTCCTTTTTGCCTTTGGATAAAGAGTTGGCTAGTAATAATGAAAATAGAAATTTTAGTTTGGTAGGAAGTTTATGCCTTTTAGGATAAGGAATATTAGTGATAGTAGTAATTGCATATCCTTATATAATCAATATGCAGCCTGGTTTGATGCTCCCACAACATCTACCACATATAAGGTTAATGCATCTTGGGTGAGTAGATGGTGGCCTGCAAAAGGTGAGTTTGAAAAGCCAGTACCCCACCAGCCTAAGTGGGCTCTCCATTGTTCTAGCAAACGAGAAGGCTTTCTTCCATGGACAGGATGTCAATCAAAAACAGTTCTTTGGATAGATAAGGGATATTTCACCTTTTCACCAGGAGTTAGTACCAGCTACAATAGAACATTTGCAGGAAGAAATTTTACTGATCAAGATCCAGTTCAAGTGACCACCTCTAATCCTGTTGATCTTTGGCAGTTATGTGGTATTAATAGTAGCTGTACAGATCTAACCCCTTTTGTGATAATAGGGGGTGGTATTCATTGGGTGGCCACGTTTAGTTGGTATTCCTTTGAGCATTTTGGTGATTGGTTTGATCCTGATGCCCCTAGACCTACAGCAGGTACTAACCCTGTCTCGTGAGAGGTGGGGCCTTTTAATCTTAATGTTACCTTTCTTCCCACCCCTGTATGTGTATGGCCACCTTTTGTGTTTAGTGTAAGTAATAGCAGTGTTCAAAATTTAGAAAGTTTAGAATGTAATGAGAAGATCTGTTTTTATGCCCAGTGTTGACATGCGGAACAATTTCCCATTGCCATAGTTGCCCGCATGCCCAGATGGATTCCTGTGCCTCTGGATGCTGGATTGGCTACTGGACTGTCATCCTGGATTGCTGCTGCCATGAATCATCTAAAGGAGTGGGTGGGAATGGGAGCCATGGCTGGTCTCTTGTTGCTTGTCTTCTTTGTGGGCCTGTGGTACCTGTGCAAGATGAGGTTTGCTCAGAAATGGCATGCAGCTATGGTTATCCAGGCATTCACAGCCATTGAGGCAGGACAGTCTTGCACAAAGAATAAAATATATATCCCCAGGCCTGCTACCCCTTGATCTACAACTAGCATCCAGGATCCTTGAGGCTGCGATGATTACTCAATGACAGGATTCTTGAGAGTCCTCTAACCAGAGGCCCACTGCCTTTTGGGGAATACCACTGGTAATCCAGTGCCCCAGGGTAGTGCTGGTGGGAATGCCACTCACAGAGCCTAAGACAGAGGCACCACCCCCATGGGAGACCTTCTATGTTATGCAGGGATTACCCCTCTCATGGTACAAGGTTTTGTTATTGTCCCTGAGCGCTATTAGAGTGGCCTTCTTGAGGACGGGCAACTTCCCTTCCCATGACCAACCTAAGACATGGGCCTTGAGGACAACAAGGTAATCCGTCGATGGGTAAGGAAGGGGCTTGAAGGGTCAATCCTAAGACAGAGATGGCTACCTATGCTCAGCTTACCTGGTGTGCTACAGGGTTGATTGGATGCCTTTATTTAAATAAAAAAGGGGGAACTGTAGAGAGCTGTGAGGTGTCGCCCCTTAAAGATGGCACTGGTATCCACCTTCCACCTTCTTGATGGCAAGTGCTCTCAGTCATAAACAAGTCCTTATTTGGCTGTGCCTGCTCAGCTTGCCCATTTCCACATTGGAGCAGCCTATCTGCAGGGTCCACGTGGCTTACTGGGGTTGGTCAGCACAAGAGGATTTAAGCCTGTGCGGGTATTCCCCCGGTGGAGAAGCTTGTTCAAGGATCCTGAATAAACTGCTTGAAGAAGATCTTCCCCAGGTTGTGCCTTCCTTGCTGGTTGAGGTTGGGCGCAACATTACAGAGTATCTTTAATAGTGTTAGGGATTTGTACTGGACCATGGGATGGGTCTCAAACTAGGTACGTTATTGCTTGGCCATTCCTTCATATCCCTACTCCATCCTCCATGCCTACATTTCTTGTAGAGAGGATAAATTATGGGTTGAAAGTTTTGTGGGTAGGTTGGTGTCTCTATTGCTCCATGGGGGTTCCTCCCTGGCTACAGTTGGTTCCTTCTTCAGGTTCCATATCTGCAATGTTAAAAGCCACAGCTAATGTCAACCCCATTGATTCTTGGGCACCTTCCTTATCTCAGGTCTCTGTCTCATCCTAGAGATGCTCCTTCCTTCTCACTCCAGTAAATTGCATATTTCCATTCATTTTCATGGCTATCTAGTCATCTTTCCTGTCCTTTCCCATATCTGATCCTGAAAACCCATTCCCCTCCCCAACCCCAACCCCAGTTTCCTGCAATCATTTACCTCTTATGAATATCTTATTCCCCATTCTCAGTATAATTCAAGCTCCCTTGTTTGGGCCTTCATTCTTGTATATATGTAACATCTTGCTGGACAATCATGCCATTGCCATGCTGTTTTGACTATTATGATTCTAAAGTATAACTTTAGTTCTTATCTAATAATCCAATGAGCACTTTCTTTCTTTCTTTCTTTCTCTCTTTCTCTCTCTCTCTCTTTCTCTCTCTCTCTCTCTCTCCCTTTCTTTCTCTCTCTCCCTTTCTTTCTTTCTTTCTTTCTTTCTTTCTTTCCTTCCTTCCTTCCTTCCTTCCTTCCTTCCTTCCTTCCTTCCTTCCTTTTTCTTCCTTTCTTCCTTTTTCTGAGATGCTTTGACTATCATTTGCTTCCAAATTGCTCTTTTGGAGACCATTGTTATGTAATTGGTGATTTATTATTTGAATACTGTTTTTGGTTTGTGATAGAATGTTGGCTCTGCAATTAGGTTATAGGTCAGATTTTTCTAACATGAATTTTTATACCATTAGGCTAAAGCCCCAAGGAAGGACAGTGGGTTAATGTTTTAGTGAAATTTCTGGGTCAAAGTGAATGTAATGATAGAAGAGGTAGAATTGTGTCTTCAAGAGGCCCAAGAAGCAACTGAAAGAGTCAGAAGTAGATACTTATATCCAACCAATGAACAGAAGCTGGTGACCCCTGTGGTTGAATTAGGGAAAGACTAGAAGCATTTGAGGAGGAGGTCTCAACTAACATGACTCCTGAGATCTCTTAGAGACTGAACCACCAACCAGGCAACTTACAGGAGCTGCTCCAAGGCCCCCAACACATATACAGTAGGAGGACTTCCTGGTCTGGCCTCCGTCGGAGAAGACAGATCCATCTAACCTTTGAGAAACTTGAGATCCCAGGGTGTGGGGAAGCCCTGTGGGAGATGGACACCATTTTAGAGACTGGGGGGGGTGCAGGGAGAAAACTGGGATAAGTAACTATTCTAGGAGGGCAGACCATGAGGGAGTAAGGACTGAACTGTTAAAAATAAAGGTAATAATAATAAAAAAGCATCTTTCATTAGGCTGATTATGCAGATTATTTCATGGGATAGAATTATATCAAGACATTGTTCTTCACTATAAGTATAAAAAGGTTTTGTTCAGTATTATACCTTAATAAAGGTATAGAATGGGCTAGGAAAAGTAACAATTGAAAAAATAAATATTAAACATGTAAATTTTATAAGTAGGAATAAAAAAATTGAAAGATTTGTAAGACAAGGTAACAATGTATTAGTGGTTCCAAAAGACAAAAAATGTGTATTTCCCTCTGACTCTCTATGTCTCTGTTTGTCCCCCCATTGTATGTGTGTGTGTGTGTGTGTGTGTGTGTTTGTGTGTGTGTGTGTGTGCGTGTGCACGCACACATGTGTATGTGTGTGTTTGTGTATTTATTTTTGAATAACTGGCTTAACAAGTTGTGTCATTTAGAGAGGATTTTACCTTTGTTCTCTTGATACCTTCAAGTGATTATATAAAGATCTTTCAATATTGATCATAATTTTATTCATTTAAAAATCTACTGATTTAAATGCTAAGTTCAGAGAAACACCAAGGCTACCATTTAACAAAATAGACCATTATTGGAGTTTAACAATATCTCCATATAAAGTTATCTAAGTCAAAAGTTGAATCTTTCCAGTGTTTGATTACATTGAGAATGTCACCATGGGAGATGGTGTCAGGCCAATCTTGGTCATTATTTCTTTTCTGTAAAGTCTTTGTTTTCTAGTTTACTTTTTTACTCTCCTCATCTTTGTCATGATATTCTTTACCTCATTCTTTCTATCATTTATATGTGGCTCTCTATATTAGTTGTCCTCAAATGTTTTCTTCTTACTAATTGATTGTCTCAAAAATAGTCATTTAAATTGGCTTGCTCAAAAAAGGATCATGGCAACACTCACTACTGCACTGGTTAATGTTTATTTTTTTCAGTCTTTCTTTCTTTTTCTCGTTCTTCTTTCTTTCTTTTTCTTTCTTTCTTATTGGTTATTTTATTTATTTACCTTTAAGATGTTGTTCCCATTCCTGATTTCCCTACCACAAACCCCTTCCCATCTTCCTTCCCTCTGCCTCTATACCGGTGCTCCTCTATCCAACAACCCACTCCCTCCTCACTGTCTTGGCATTCTTTTATGCTGGGGCATTGACCTTTCACAGTACCAAGGACCTCCCCTTCCGTTGATACCAGATAAGTCCATTCTCTGCTATAAATGCAGCGGGAACCATGGATCCCTCCATGTGTACTCTTTGGTTGATGATTTAGTTCCTGGGAGTTCCGGGGGGTTGGATTGGTTGATATTGTTGTTCTTCCTATGGGGTTGCATAACCCTTTGGCTCCTTCAAGAAATCTTCAATCTTTCTACTGGAATCAGTTCTTCCCATGTTGTTTTACTCCTTGAATTTGATGACTATTTCATGACTCCTTGAATTTGATTACTGTTTGACTACTCATGCTCTATGCATTATTGCACAACAGATCCTCATATGGGCAACTTTCTGCTATTGGTAGATTATTTTATTTGTAGGTTTTTGGGTTTTGTAGTGGCAATTAATTAGGCTCCTTTTACTATGACATGAAAAATTGTCTCTATGCAGGGTGGTGCATGTGTGTATCTAACACTTGTCAGAGGGAACTAGATACATTTTCATAAATTTCAAGGCAACATGAACTACATGATGAGTTGTAGGACATTTTTGAAAACATGACATGATGTTCTGTCACAAAAAGTTAAAATAAAGAAGTTCCAGAATAATCTTGCATGTTTCTTTTGCAGACCTAGTGGCAAGTATTTACCTATGAAATCTAGATTTATTTTAGTGACAAATAGTGCTTGACAACAGCACAAGGACATTAAATACAATTTTCTTTTATTTGTATTCAATATATTTTCAGAGGAGAATGTTGAGAAATACTTACATTTTATTGAAATAAAACAATTTATTCTAATACCTATAATTGAAATTAAATAAAAATTGTTTAATGATATATAATTGTATTATTGTTATTAATATACTTCTTTGCTTTATTCAAATTAGTGCATTTAAAAGCAAAACTATTACCAACTTATAGATAGTTGAACTTTGCATGATTTCTGTTTAATGAATTATTTATTTCATTGGTATTATATTACTTAAATAAAGTATCATTAAACAAAGTATTTTTAATTATAACTTCATTTTTTAGAGATTGCACATAGTTTTGTATTTTACTTTTAAAATTGATTCTTTGTGAATTTCATAAAATTATCATACACATCCCTTTCCCCCTGAATCCCTTGGTCTATTCTTCTTTTCCAATTTCCCCTGGATATTTTAAGGGTTCTGTTTTCATACTTTTATTTTAAATTGTTTGTACTTGTATATGACTGTATAGTATCCTGTGTTCACATGTGCATGTGCCAATGAGCTGCTTAAGGCATGACATTCCTTGGTGTTGCCAGTAATGAACTGCTTGACATTGGTTCTGGTTAAAGTGAATGCAGGTCTTCTGGAAAGTAAAAAATTATCCTTAAGTCCTGAGAACTCTTTGCAGGACATGGATCTGTTTTTACATTAATTTAATTCTATAGATTGTGTGTGTGTGTGTGTGTGTGTGTGTGTGTGCATGTAAGCGTACACATGTGTGTGTGTGCATGTACATGTACATGAATATGTGTGTGCTTGTGCACACAGGTTGATGTGTGAAACTATGTATGCACACATACATACATTTGTGAATGTCCACACCTATGGAGATATTCTTCTTGGCTTTTAAAACAGTGTATCTTATTCACTGTTAAACTAGGCTGTTTGGCTAGAGTGCCCAGAGCTTCAATTACAGTTATATACCTTATATTTCATTAAGTTCAACTTTTCCACATAGGTTATGAGAGTCAAATTCAGGTAGCCAAACTTATGTGGATAGCATCTTCTTAGTACTAAAGAGTTATTTTAATTATGTAAAACATTTTTACTCTCAATTCAAAGCTATAAAATAAGATATATTTAGAATACTAAATCATATCCACCTTCTTGTTGAAGAAGAAAAAAATTAACCATTTAAAATACTTTAAGATTTTTTTTGGAATTACAGATATATATAATATGTGTATCTCTGCTTTACCTTAAAATTGGTGTTTCCTGGAAATTATCTAACAATTTATTAACATCAGCTAATATATGACTTGTAGATTGCTCCAGTGTCATATGAAAAAAGGATCAACTGACCCATTTGTTTTATAGTTATTTACTATTACATGTAATTGACTTAAGCATAAAATTGGCATTTCATCATTATTTCATTATTTTTCATTTACTAGTTTACATTTACTAGTTTACAATTACTAGTACATTATGTGATGTTTCAATGTTTCTGTCTCATGGCTGATTGTTGTGTACATTTGATAAGATACCTCTAGGATTGAATCAGACTTCTACATTAAAGAATAGTTAGATGTTATTTTTCTGCCATAGCCAGAAGTTGTGCCATTTTGTTTTCTCACTAACACTATATTTACAAATACTTTCTTTGCTTTAACTCAAACTTAGGTTGTATTATTAAGCATTGAGATGATATATCCTATAGTCCAGGGATGATATTTAAGTATAATTTTAGCATGAATGCATGTATTTTAGCATGAAAGAGGTTGAAGGTTTTTCTTATAAATATGGGTTTTGTCTTACATATGAACTAAAAGATTATATGTTTTGCCCAACTTTCTATTAGATTGTTGAGATCCTGAAATTTAGTGATATATAATAATGGTTGGTTTTTAAATATTAAAGTTATTATTTTGGTGTGTTATTGATTTTCTCATTTATCTTATTTTTAGGTAGTCTAATCTGACATAACTAATTACATATATATATATATATATATATATATATATATATTTACTAGAAAACTTTATTATTCTAATGAATTATGACTATCTCAAGTTAAGATATATTTATAGATTTAAAACAGATTCACATCTTGAGTTCATTAAGAAATTATTTTTTGAGCTGGGCAGTGGTAGCACCTGCCTATTATCTGAGGCACTTGGGAGGCAGAGGCAGGTGGATTTCTGAGTTCAAAGCTAGTCTGGTCTACAGAATGAGTACCAAGACAGCCAAGGCTGTCTCAAACAAACAAACAAAAAAAACAAACAACAAAAAAATAAAGAAATTATTATGTGATATGACAAGTCGATTCAATAACATTTTTGTTCATATTATCCACATTATTCCACCAAACTATAAATAGCTCTTTTATTTTAGCACTGATTAGATCTTAGGTAAACCTTTTTACGTGTTAAATATCCCTGTGGATCTCTGTACTGTCTTTCCTCTTAAGAAGGCATTATTTAAAGCCTTTTTATTATCTTAATTTTTATTTCTATTAATATATTCAGATCACAATTCATTCAGCTATTTTCGTTGTTGCTCAGAATAAGTGCTGTTCAACTTTAGCATGTTTCCATGAAAATTCATGGAATGGTATAGAGTTGGAAGAATCACTTGTTATTTTTTGAAATTTATGCTTTCCTTTACTTTTTACCTAAAATTTAGAATTTCTCAGTAGGATTGAATGAATATGCTCCTGAAAGTGTATGCATACAAACATACACACTTGCACATAAATATACCCATTTCCATTGTAACTACAATGATCCAAATAAACAGTTGCTAAGATTGAAATATATCATGTCCCTGAAGTGAAATAACAAAATTTGATTAAGCCAAAACTCTTGATTACATCAACATAGAGTAGTATGGATATTATAATACTACAAAAATTAATTGAGAGGTGAATATGTCACAGGACTATGTTGCCTTGTGTAACTTTAATGATTAAATACTTCTCATAACCAGTTGTAATGCATACCATGATCTTCTTTTTATTAATGTGGGGACCAGAACTTATAAAAAATTAAGTAACCAAATTGTGTTTAGTAAAGATAAAGTGGAATTGAGGCATCATCTTTTGACTTTAGCATTCTGATAATAGAAAAATGATAGATGAATATGTTATATACTTTCTGTCAAAATGGTCAAAGTCTGAAAAGCTCTTAATACTGTTTACTGTTCTATAAACAATTGTTGTATCACAGGTTTTTAAATGTCTTGAAGAAAAATAATACTGGATAGTTCAGTATTGCTGCCACATTTGATGAGGCATTAATAGATTATTATTTGTTATAGTAGTAGAATAAAAATAATATGGTTACCAGGAGGAAATATTACTTATGATTCTCAGAAGTAGGCATATAAACTCTTATGATTGAAGACAATTTTAGTTAATGGTGTGTAGTTCTTTTATTACATTTTTATGGAGAATGAGCAAAGTAAAATTTCTTGAAGGTAAAAATAGTTTATCTTGTATCTTTTATCATTTCAAACAGAAAAGTATCCAGGTAGACTCAGATGTGTACAAAGAATACAATAACAATACCTTTAATTATGCTAAAATTAAGTGAAATGGTATTTTGAGCTAATGCTATAAAATTTGAACCTATATAAAATAGAACCTATGATCCCATAGAATAAATTGAGGCAATATTAGAACATTATTAAACAATTGCTAAGTGAGGTAAAATGGAATTTTATATTTCACATATGGTCTGGTAATTAATGTAATAACTTCCGTTGTTCATTATCTCAATATCATGGCTACAGGAGATCTAAAACTTCATTCAAATTTTAAATTCCATTGACTCAGGCGTCTCATGGCAGTTTTCATCTCTGCGTTCCTTAGGGTGTATATAATGGGGTTCAAGAGAGGAGTGACCACAGAATAAAATACAGCAAGGAATTTATCAAATGACTTGATGGGAAAGGGCCAGGCATAAATGAAGACACAAGGTCCAAAAAACAAAATAACTACTGTGATATGAGCAGTTAGTGTAGACATAGCCTTAGATGACCTATCAGAAGGACGACGCTGGATGGTCATTAGAATAATACCATAGGAGATGATTAACAAAACAAAAGAACACACAGTAAGCATACCACTGTTGGCAATGACCATGAAGTTTAAGCTATAAGTGTCTGCACAGGCAAGTTTGAGTACTCTTGGAAGGTCACAATAAAAACTGTCAACCTTATTGGGACCACAAAAGGGTAAGTTCACTGCAAAGGCCAATTGGCTCACTGAGTGTAGGAAGCCAATTCCCCATGCAATAGCCACAACACCAACACATACATTGCTGCACATAATTGTAGTATAGCTTAGAGGCTTACAAATTGCTACATATCTGTCAAAGGCCATGTCTACAAGGATCACCATCTCACTTCCCCCAAAAAAGTGAAGAAGAAATATCTGTGCAAAACAGCCATGAACAGAGATGACTTTGTGTTTACTGAAAAAATCAGCAATCATTTTTGGTGCTGTTACAGAGGACAGACATAGATCAATGAATGAGAGGTTGTCCAACAGGAAGTACATAGGAGAGTGGAGGTGGGAATCACAGATCACAGTCATAACTATAAGAAGGTTTCCAAAAACAACTCCTACATAGAAAACAAAAAAGAATGCAAACAAAAAGATCTGAAGTTCCAGGGAATCACAGAGTCCAACAAAAATAAATTCTTTCACCACAGAGTTATTTGCTTCTCTTGTTGATTCATTCCAGAAGGGAGTCTCTGCACTTGTCTTGGAGAAAACAATAGAAAACTATGTCAGAGTTGTTATATGCAACTTTTAGCCTCTGTTCACTCATTAAGGATGCCCTATGAGCTATTGCATGGAACTCCCAATCTAAAAATAAAAACTCATAATTTAAACCTCACTGCTTCCTTGCTTTTCTAATGATTAAGTTATTCCAGCCTCACAATTTCTCTATGGATTTAGACTCCATCCTAAGACAATGTTATAGGTTGTGCTGCTTGCTATGTACTCTCTTCCTAGACATACTTCATTCATCTCTGAATGTAATTACACTAAGGTATATAGAACAGTCCTACCATTTAAAATGTTAAAGTACATAGGAGAAAAAGAATTTTACCAAATGAAATAAAATGTACAAAACAGAAATGGCAAAACTAAGTAAAAAGATAGAATTTGAAATGATTACATTACACAGCACACATGGATAAAATGTAGAGGTAGATATGGTGAGTACTGTCTTCTGGAAGATATGGTGATATAAAGAAATGTCCTGGTAGAATTCTGTTATTTATATTTGTTTGGAAATGTACGTACTCATAACTGATTGTGCATACAAATGATTTCCATCTCTCCATTATTCCAGATCTTTATCCTTAGCACTTCCCAGTTAAGTATCAAAAAACTGTGTACAAAATTGGGGAAGATCTAATCATAAAATAATTCATTAAACTCTTTAAGTTTGTGTCTCCTTTATCCAGTAAAAATATAATCATATGAACACTGACAACACTCAGTGATAGGAGATATATTATTGTGTGGCTAGTTAATTAAAGCATTTCTTTAGACTCATACTTTGCATAAAAGCTGTTCTGAGTTTTAATTTATTTTAAAACGTTGAATCATTTTGCGAATAGAGAAGAAAGAGAAGGAAAAATTTCCAGGACATATCTCCCTGAAACACAAGCCAAACATGAAGATGGCTCAAGGGTTCTTATCTGAAGAAAATCAATTAGTAGAAAATAAGAATTTAAGAATGTAATTTTTCATAAAAAATAAAAAGAAATATTTCAGCTCATTATGAGTCACATCTGCAGAGTTTTGCTAAGAGGTGAATGATAAAGTGCAATCCCATTCAGTGTCCATCTACCAGCACAAGTTCTCCTCAGCTTCAATAGGAAATGTTAAAAAGAATCAAGATGTTTTTGAAGAATGTACAGATGTTATTTTTACATTTGCTTTGAAGGAGTTCTCCGGTAACTCACACTGCAAATATGATACTGACTGAGGGCCAAGCATGACTAAGGAGAAAATACTTTAATCACACAAACTTTGAATTCAAACTTTCAAATGTTGTGGTTTTTTATAACTATCTTTTGACTTAATTTCTTTTACACAAAACATTTTTTTTATTCATTGTCATGGGAATCAAGGAATTGGGTTTAAGTTATATCCACTGCTTGATTCTGGACATCTTAAGAAATATTCCAGGGCCTGTATTTTTCTGGTTTCAAAATGGTACAACCTAATTAATAGTTCCCAGAATCTCCACAGTTGTAACAACATATGTTGTAACTTTTATGAAAAAAGTTTGAATTTTCCCTAAGATTATTAATAAAATATAAAAAACCCACAGAAAAGAAAATACTAGATTTTGGAGGTCATACAAATTGTAAAATTCACTAAAGGAAGAGGAAATAATTTTTCACATCAAAAAAGTAGGTGTAGGAGTCAGTCTTTATTGCTACTAGAACACCAATGGCAATGGTTGTCCTTTTACTTTACTCATGTTGATTATTATAAGTACTTAAGGAAACAATAAAGATTTTCCACTTGTTTTCTTGAAGAAAAAAAATCATAATTGAAATTCTGCATAATGAAATTCTACTCATAGAAGCAGTGTAGGGGAATACCAGGACAGGGAATTTGGAGGGGTTGATTGGGGAAGAGGGGAAGGGAAGATGATTTATGGGACTTTTTGGTGGAGTTGGTAGGGACCAGGAAAGTGGAAATCATTTGAAATGTAAATAAAGACTATATCTAATAATAAATGAAACGTAATTTTTTAACAAAATTCTAACCTATGGTGGCTTCTACTGATGAATTTAAATTTTGTTATTCCACTTACCTCTTTCATAACTTGAAGAGACAGCAGTAATGTAAAGAGACAGAACAGTACAGAGTCCTTTTTATGCCCTTTTATAAAGCATTCATTTCTGGAAGATTGACTTTTATGTGAATTGTCCTCCTGAGCAAACTGATTGGCTAATGGTAAGCACTCATAAAGTAACCAGAAGGCCCTAGAGGATCCAGAAACACCCTGAAACTTTCTGGCAAACTGATTCAATGTTATAGGTTTTCCCTTGGACTTGCAGGAAACAGTGAATTTCTTAGTTAAGAATCATTGTCACAATTTCTTGGGTCACTGGATAATATTACTATCTCATTCATTCTAGGTCTGATTGCCAAAAAAATAAAATTAATAACATGGATAAATTAAATTCTATACATAATAATCATATAGTGAAATATAATATTTAGATTTCATACAAATTGGATGACTTAAGCTGTCAATGACCAATAAATGGAGAACATAGAAAAAATGCTCAGCATTAAAAGTCTTAGTGCTTATAGTTTACTTTATTTTTCTGATTTAATTACAATGAAGACATCAAAATGAGCTGAGAAAAACAGTTTTAAAATTATATATTATTTCAGAAAATAAGTATTCAGAAGTGCTCTAAATTATATATGTCTTATTCTCTAAATCATTCTTTAAAGAAGACTACCAAGTCAACAAAATTGTGGTATTATAATATCCAAAGTCTATTTTTTGGAGTTGAGGAGTTACATGATTCACAATCTATGGTCTATATCTTAAATGACAATATACATTATACATTACAAACTCAGCTGGGAAGAACACATACAAATCTTAATAATGTTGCTTTTCCTCTTTTTTTTTCTTAAAGTCTACAAGATAATTTCCTCTTTAGTGTACGCATTTGTTGCTTTACATAACCCCATAGTTTTCCCCATTGGCCCCACATAGCTTCTCTAAGACATATTTATTGATATTCAGTGTTGTCCCACCTGCAAAGAGATATTGATGATGTTTCATTGTATACTTATATGTGATTTTTTTTACTTAATTTTATCCTTTTTTTATAGTCCAAGTTTTATCCCTGTCCCTGTCTACCTTCTGATAGTTCCTCATCTTATTTCTCCTCTACAGACTGTAAGAGGATGTCCCTAACCCCTATTCCATCTTACCCTTCCAGTTCTCCACACTCCCTCGGGGTGTCAAAGTTTTGTAGAGTTAGGAAAGTCTTCTTTCACTAAGGCCAGACCAGACAGTCTTGTGCTGCATATTTGTCAGAGGTCTCAGACCAGGTAGTATAAGCTGCCTGGTTGTGGCTCAGTGTCTGAGAGATCTCAGTGGTTCAGGTTAGTTGAGACTGCTGGTCTTCCTATTGGATCACCATCTTCCTCAACTTCTTGCAGCCTTTCTCTAATTCAACCACAGGAAATCTAAACTTCAGTGCATTGGTTGGGGTATGTGAATTTCTACAAGCAAAATGACATGGAACTTTGTGCAATAATTGTGGATAATATCACTTTAGGTATGCTGATTAAGAAAAACCATGTGTACTATTTTTATTTTATCATCAACAGAATTTATTACACCTGAATCTTAAGTGAATTATTTGAAAGGTATACACCTTAATTTTCTAAAATCAATAGAGGAAATATTTGTATTCCATAGAATTCATACTTATGGTATCCTACTCATACCTGCTGATATCACATATACTTACAGATCACAATTCATGAGTCATGTAATCAATATTTGTTAGAGATTTGCCATCCATAAGAAAATCATGTTCACAGCATGGGTTTTATTGTGGGCATATCTCACATTTTTAGCAGATGGTCTCATAACTAAATGAGGACACATCAATCCAACTTAAACGGTTGAAGGAAATAATCACAGGAGGCAGAGGGAAGGAGAGAACAGGGGTGGGAGAAGTGAGGGGGATGCAAAAAATGGAACAGGTATGGGGAGAGGCACGAGAAAACCCCAAAGATCCAAGAGAATGAATGGAAAAGGAATTTAGGGAGAAGAAGGTAGGAGGACACTCTAGAACATGCTAGAGTCCCTGGAGGTGAGAGGCTCTCAGAACTCAATGGGAGTGACCTTAGCCAAAATGCCCAACAATGAGGAAAAGAAACTCACAAAGTCCACAGCCAGTAGATAGACAGGGTTTCTAGTGGAGTGACAAGGTTACTAATCTACAGTCAAAATTCCTGACCAAGAAATGTTCTTGTGTAAAAGAACTACAGGAAGAAAAATTGAGAAGAAAGTGAAGTGGTCCAATTACTGGACCAACTTGAGGTCCATCTTGTGGGGGCTAGAGACACAAAAGCTTTACACTATTACTGATCCTATGACTTTTTACAGATGGGAGCCTGGCATGGTTGCCCTATGAGAGGTCCTCAAGCAGCTGACTGAGACAGAAGCAGACACCCTACTGCTGGACCTCTATGGTTGAATTAGGGGCAGGACTGAAGAAACTGAAGAGGAGAGGGACCCCCATAGGAAGACTAACAGTCTCAACCAACTCAGACCCTAGGTAGCTCCCAGAGACTGAGCCTACCAACCAGGAGCATACAGGGGCTAGTCAGAGGCCCGTGGTACATATATGGCTGAGTTCTGCATGGTCAAGCTTCAGTGGGAGAATTTGAGCTTAATCCTTGAGAGACTTGAGACCTCAGAAAAGGTGGAGGCCTGGTGGGTGGGGAACCCACTCAGAGACAAGGAGATGAGGAATGGGATGAGGAACTATGGAAGGGTGGACCAGGAGGGATTGGTAATGACTAGAATATAAATAAATAAAATAATTTAAAAAATTGTAATCTCTTACATTATATTGATACATTAAGAAACCAGGCAAGGGCAAGCTTATCTATATTCCTTATTGTTAAAGTGAATGGTTTTGAAAAGTTGACTGACATTATCAACTCTGTGATGAATAACAGAAGGTTGTCCCTTTTTTCTTTTCTTTCTTTTTTTAGATAAACCCCTACTTTATTGTTAAATGTAGAGAGATCAGTCCTGAAACCTTTAGCCACAACAAAAATTGACTCAACAGACTGAATTTGTATGCATCTGTACATACACATATATTCATTCACCCATATATGTAACACTAAGAATCAAGGTCAAAGAGGCTAGCTCCTGAGAGGTGGCATGGCAACAGTATGCATGGTGGTATTTTGGAGTGGATTTAGAAATAAAAGGTATGGGTATTGGTATTGAGAATAAAAGGATATAGGAATATGATGTAAATCTAAGTCAAGTAAGAACATATATAAAAACAGGTATATATATATATATATATATATATATGTTTATAATGTTAGTAATTTATATACACATGTAAATTTATAAATATATAAATAATATGTTTATATTTATATATACATATAGGAAACATATTTATATATGTACATGTTTGATACATATGAAAATATATCTTAATATACAAATACACATACAAATATATATTTATATATCTATGCTTATCTTACACAAAGAATTCAGATAAACATTAAAATCAATGGCCATAACCTTATGAACAATATTGTTTCAAGATACACTAAGAAATAAAAATAAAGGAAACAACCCACATATTATTGTACTGTGGATATTAGAAAGATTTAATGATTTCCATGCGTATATTTTATTTTATATTTTCACAACACATCAAATTCTGTATGTAATATTCTCTAAGATGTTGTAATATATGGTAACATTTTTACTAGCATTTCAATTATCACATGGAAACAAAACATTCTGGGAAACATCATTAAAATAGGTCTGATAAGGCATAGTTTGATACTATGAATCAGAAAGCAGTTGCAAGATTTTTACATTTACAAATGCTGATCCAATAGTGTCCTATATCATCTGTAATACTAGAAGTGACAATTCACAAGGCATTAGTTGACTCTTGCTTCTATTACGCTGCAGAGGTCCAAAAGGACAGTTTGACATCAGAGAATGAATAAATGAATTCATTCTCTTAGTAACTCCTTTTTGTAGTTCAATACTTCTTTCATGATTATCAAAATTGAGCTCAATAAACCCAACACCATGTTACAGTGGAAGAGGGGAAAAGACAGGAGTTCTCAACCCTATGCAAAGAATCAGTCAACTAAAGAGAGTGGGAGAAATGGAGTATCTTGGGGCAGAGCATTTCCATTACTAATGGTCAGCCTTAAAAACATACAGAAGTAACACTATACAGACTGAATACTGTTTATATGTGTACATATATATTTGTGTTTGTGTGTGTATAAAGAAATAGGAGGCCATGATTTTCTTTTATTTAACCCTTAATTACACATAAATTTTGTTCTCATAGTATTTATTCTGAACATAGCTTCCCCTTTCTCTTTTCCTCCATGTTCCATCCACCTTCTCTCATTTGGTTCTACTCCCTTTGTGTCTTTCACTAGAACAAAACAGGCTTCTAAGAAATAACCACAAAATATAAGAGAATAAAATATACTAAGGTAAAAACAAAAACCATCATATTAAAGTTGGTTATAACAAGCAAATAGAAAAATTTAAGAACCACAAGAGAAAGCACAAGAATCAGAAACTCACAATTCAGAAGCTTCATAAAACTATTAAAAATGAATATATAGTGTGTATGCAGATTTGTGGATCCATATAGGCCCCGTGTTTGTTTCTTTGCTCTTTGTGAGTTCATATGAGCTCTTTTCTGTTGATTTATGGCCTTCAACATCAATCAACCACCATGATTTGAAAGATAAGAGGGAACAATGTATGGAAGAATCTTGAGGGAGGAAATGAAAGGAAGAAATGTTACATTATAATCTTAAAAATTAAAATAAATAGTACAAAAATAAAACAAAAAGTTCAGGTTGACCTGAAACATTTTGACATGTGGAAAAAATAATTCAAAGAACACATTCTCTTCACTGTATAAGCAGTGTATTTTCTTTCCTATGTTTGGGATTACATTGTTCACTTGATCTAGCATAAAGGAAAGTGAGACCTGTAAGTCTCCATCCAAACACCAAGACAATTTCTGAAAGGAGAAGAAAATGGGCAATGACTATTCACTTTGTGGCTTCAGTATTGTTCAATATATCAGCATAAGCATTCCAGCTGTGCTTTGAGCTGAATAATTGCTGCTTACATGCTTATTTAATTTATTATATATATATATGCTAATAACAAATAAATTTAATACTTCCACAAAATTGTTTTGATTACTATTTAGAATATAGAGAAGAGGAAATTCGACAGAAACAATAAGAGGAAAAACCCTCTGTCTCATTTTTCTTTGTCTTGTCTTCACTTATCACAGGAATATAATCACCTCCTTCAACTATGTGCTGCTGATTAAATTGCATCATTTCTTTTACTAAAAGGTTACATGTTGCTTTCTATTTTTTCCTTTTTCCCTTTCTTATTAGATATATTTTTATTTACATTTCAAATATTGACCCCTTTCTTGGTTGCCCCCTGAAAAATCCCCTTACCAATCCCTCTTCTGCCTGCTCACCAATCCACCCACCCTAGCTTCCCTATCCTGGCTTTCCCCTATACTGGGGCATCTAGTCTTCTCAGGACCAAGGGCCTCTCCTCACTTTGATGTCCAACAAGGTCATCCTCAGCTGCAAATGCATCTGAAACCATGGGTTCCTCTTTGTGGGAGCTCTGGGTGAGGCACTGCATGGCTCATATTGTTGTTCTTCCTATGGGGCTGCAAACCCCTTCAGAACCTTGGGTCATTTCTCTAGCTTTTGATGTAAATGGGCACTACAGAATAAGTTATATGTATTCTTTTTTAAAATTTTTGTTGAATATATTCTTTATTTACATTTCTAATGTTATACCCTTTTTCTGTTTCCCACTTCCCAGACAACCCCCAACTCATCCACCCACCCCTGCCTCCAAAAAGATGCCTCTACATCTAAACCACTACCACCTCCCTACCTCCCCATTGATTTTCCCATGCTGGAGTATCTATTGAACATTCATAGGACAAAGGACCTCTCCTCCCACTGATGTCCAACAAGGCATTCCTCTGACACAGTTTTAGCTAGAATCATGTGTACCGCTTATTTGATGGCTTAGTTATAAGGCACTATCAGGGACCCTCCAGAGACAACCATAACAGCTTCCTTTCTTCACACATTTCTTGTCATGCCTAATAGTGTCAGGATTTGGTGACTGTTTATAGGATGAATCCCTAGGTAGGACAGTCTCTGGGTGGCCTTTCCTTCAGTTTCTGATCCAGACCTTGTCATCTGTGAGTATTTTGTTCCATTTCTCCGGAAAACCAAAGAATCCACACTTTAGTCTTTCTTCTTCTTGAGCCTCATGTGGTCTGAGTTTTAACTTGTTTATTTTGAGCTTCTGGGCTAATAGCTACTTATCAGTGAGTGCATACCATGTGTGTTCTTTTGTGATTGGGTTGTCTCACTCAGGATGACTCTAGTTTCATCCATCTGCCTAAGAATGTCATCAATTCATTGTTTTTTAATAGCTGAATAGTATTCCATTGTGTATATGTACCACATTTTCTGTATGCATTCTTCTGTTGAAGGACATCAGGGTTTTTTCCAGCTTCTGGCTATTATAAATAAGGTTGCTATGAACATAGTGGATCATGTGCCCTTTATACATGTTGGAGCATCTTCTTGGTATATGCTCAGGAGTGGTATAGCTGAGTCCTCAGGTAGTACTGTGTCTAATTTTCTGAGGAACCACCAAACTGATTTCCAGAGTGGTTTTACCAGCTTGCAATCCCACCAGCAATGGAGAAGTATTCCTCTTTCTCCACATCCTTGCCAACATCTGCTGTCCTCTGAGTTTTTCATCTTAGCCATTCTGACATGTGTGAGGTGGAATCTCAGGTTGTTTTGATTTGCTTTTCCCTGATATCTAAGGATGCTGAAGATATTGCTTAAGTTCTTCACAGCCATTCAAGTTTCCTCAGTAGAGAATTCTCTGTTTAGCTCTGTACCCCATTTTTAATAGGGTTATTTGACTCTTTGGAGTCTAACTTCTTCAGTTCTTTGTACACATTGGATATTAACCCTCTATTGGATGTAGGATTGGTAAAGATCTTTTCCCAATCTGTTGGTTGCCATTTTGTCCTATTGACAATGTCCTTTGCCTTACTGAAACTTTGCAGTTTTATGAGGTCCCATTTGTCAATTCTCGTTCTAAGAGCATAAGCCATTGGTATTCTATTCAGGTTATTTTTTCCTATGCCCATGTGTTGAAGGCTTTTCCTCACTTTCCCCTCTATAAGCTTCAGTGTATCTGCTTTTATATGAAGGTCCTTGATCCACTCGGACTTGAGTTTGTACAAAGAGATAAGAATGTGCCAGTTTGAAATTTTCTACATGTTGACCTCCAGTTGATACAGCCCTATTTGTTAAAAATGTTGTCTGTTTTCCACTGGATAATTTTAGGTCCTTTGTCAACTATCAAGTGACTGTAGTTGTGTGGGTTCATTTCTGGGTCTTCAATTCTAATCCATAGATCTTCCTGCCTGTGTCTGTGCCAGTACCCTACAGTTTTCAGCACTAACTCTCCGTAGTAGAGTTGAGGTCAGAGATGGTAATTCCCCCAGATCTTTTGTTGTGGAGACTAGATTTCTCTACCCTGGTTTTTGTGTTATTCCAAATGAATTTGCAGATTACTCTTTCTAGCTCTATGAAGGATTGATTTGGAATTTTGATCGGAATTGAATCTGTAGATTGCTTTTGGCAAGATGGCCATTTTTACTATATTAATCCTGCCAATCCATGAGCATGGGAGATCTTTCACATTTTGAGACCTTCTTCAATTTCTTTCTTCAGATGCTTGAAGTTCTTGTCATACAGATTATCACTTGCTTGATTAGTGTCACACTAAGGTATGTAATATATTTTGTGATTATTGTGAATGGTGTGATTTCCTTAATTTCTTTCTCAGCTTATTTATCCTTTGAATAGAGGTAGGCTGTTGATGTGTTTGAGTTAATTTTATATCCAGCCACTTTTATAAAGTGGTTTCCAGAATTTCTCTGCTGGAATATTTGGGGTCACTTAAGTATATGATCATATCCTCTGCAAATAGTGATATTTTGATTTCTTCCTTTCCTATTTGTATACCTTTGACCTCTTTTTGTTGTCTAATTGCTCTGGATAGGACTTCAAGTACTATATTGAAAGATAGAGAGAGAATGGGCAGCCTTGTCTGGTCTCTGATTTTAGTGGAATGGCTCCAAGTTTCTCTCCATTTAGTTTGATGTCAACTACTAGTTTGCTGTATATTACTTTTACTATGATTAGGTATGGGCATTGAAATCCTGATCTTTTCAAGACTTTTATCATGAAGGGATGCTGCATTTTGTCAAAAGCTTTTTCAGCATCTAATGAAATGACCATGTGGTTGTTTTTTTCCTGTGAGTTTGTTTATGTAGTGGATTACATTGATGGATTTCCATATATTGAACCATCCCTGCATCCCTGGAATGAAGCCTACTTGATCATGGTGAATTTTTGTTTTGATGCATTCTTGGATTTGGCTGACCAGAATTTTATTGAGTAGTTTTGCATCAATGTTTATAGGGAAATTGGTCTGAAATCCTTTTTGTTTGGCTTAGGTATAAGCATTATTGTGGCTTCATTGAATGATTTGGGCAGTGTTCTTTGAGTTTCTATTTTGTGGAAGAGTTTGAATACTATGGGTATTAGGTCTTCTTTGAAGATCTGATAGAATCTAAACCCGTCTAGTCCTGGGCTTTTTTAGTTTTGGAGACTATTAGTGACTGCTTCTATTTCTTCAGGACACATGGCACTATTTAGATGGTTTATCTGATCCAGTTTTAATACTGACAACTAGTGTGTATAGAAAGTATCCATTTGGTCCAGATTTTCCTATTTTGTTGAGTATAAGCTCTTGTAGTAGAATCTGATGATTTTTTTAATTTCCACAGTTTCTGTTGTTACGTCTCCCTTTTCACTTCTGATTTTTTAATTTAGGTAGTGCCTCTAAGCCCTCTTGTCAGTCTGGCTAAGGGCTTATCTATCTTATTGATTTTCTCAAGGAACCAGTTCCTGGTTTTGTTGATTCTTTGTATAGTTCTTTTTTTTTCTATTTTTGATTTCTCCCTTGAGTTTATTTCCTGCTGTCTACTCTGCTTCAGTATATTTGCTTCCATTTGTTCTAGAGCTTTCAGGTGTGTTGTCAAGCTGCTCATGCAAGCTCTCTCCATTTTCCTTTTGGAGGTACTTAGAGCTCTGAGTTTTCCTTTTAGCACTGCTTTATATGTTTCCCATAAGTTTTGGTATGATATGTCTTCATTTTAATTAAATTCTAAACAGTCCTTAATTTCTTCCTTGACCAAGCTATCATTGAGAAGAGCATAGTTCAAAGTCCACATGCATGTGTGTTTTCCAGTGTTTTTATTTGAACCTAAGGCCAGCCTTAGGCCATGGTGATCTGATAAGGTACATGGAATAATTTCAATATTTCTGTATCTGTTGAGGCTTGTTTGGTGACCAAGTATATGGTCAATTTTGGAAAAGGTACCATGGGGTGACAAGAAGAAGGTATTCTTTTGCTTTAGGATGGAATGTTCTATAAATATATGTTAGATCCATTTGGTCCTTAACTTCATTTAGTTTCACTGTGTCTCTGCTTAGTTTTTTTCTTTTTTTCTTTGATATATTCTTTATTTACATTTCAAGTGATTTCCCCTTTCCTGGCTTTTTGCTCCACAAAAGTCCCATAAGCCCTTTTCCCTCTCCCTGTTCCTCCATCCTCCCCTTCCCAATTCCCTGTTCCAGTATTCTACTACACTGATACACTAAGCCTTTCCAGAACCAGGGGCCACTCCTTCCTTCTTGGACATCATTTGATATGTGGATTATGTCTTAGGTATTCCAAGATTCTAGGCTAATATCCACTTATCAGTGAGTGCATGCCATGAGTGTTCTTTTGAGACTAGGTTACCTCACTTAGTTTGATGTTCTCCTGCTCTATTCATTTGCCTAAGAATTTCATGAATTCATTGTTTCTAATGGCTAAATAGTACACCATTGTGTTTATATACCATATTTTTTTTTATCCATTCCTCCGTTGAGGGACATCAGGGTTCTTTCCAGCTTCTGGCTAGTATAAATAGGGCTGCTATGAACATAGTGGAGCATGTATCCTTATTACATGCTGGGGAATCCTCTGAGTATATGCCCAGGAGTGGTATATCAGGGTCCTCCAGAAGTATCATGCCCAGTTTTCTGAGGAACCACCAGACTGATTTCCGGAGTGGTTATACCAGTTTGCAATTCCACCAGCAGTGGAGGGGTGTTCCTCTTTCACCACATCCTTGCTAACACCTGCTGTCTCCTGAGTTTTTAATCTTAGCCATTCTGACGGGTATGAGGTGAAATCTCAGGTTTGTTTTGATTTGCAGTTCCCTGATTACTAATGATGCTGAACATTTCCTAAGGTGCTTCTCAGCCATCCGATGTTCTTCAGGTGAAAATTCTTTGTTTAGCTCTGTACCCCATTTTTGATAGGGTTATTTGGTTTTCTGGAGTCTAACTTATTGAGTTCTTTATATATATTAAATATTAGCCCTCTGTCGAAGGTAGGGTTGGTGAAGATCTTTTTGCAATTTGTTGGTTCCTGATTTGTCCTTTTGATGGTGTCCTTTGCCTTACAGAAACTTTGTTATTTTATGAGGACCCATTTGTCAATTCTTGTTCTTAGAGCACAACCTATTCATGTTCTGTTTAGGAACTTTTCCCCTGTGCCCATGTCCTCAGGTTTCTTTCCCAGTTTCTTTTCTATTACTTTCAGTGTGTCTGGCTTTAAGTGGAGGTCCTTAATCCACTTGGAGTTGAGCTTAGTACAAGTATGGATCAATTCACATTCTTCTGCATGCTGACCTCTAATTCAACCAGCACCATTTATTGAAAAGGCTATCTTTTTCCACTGGATGTTTTTAGCACCTTTGTCAAAGATCAAGTAGCCATAGGTGTGTGGATTCATTTCTGGGTCTTCTGTCTTATTCCATTGATCTACCTGCCTGTCACTGTACCAATACCATGCAGTTTTTAACCCTACTGCTCTGTAGCATTGCTTGAGGTCCAGGATACTGATTCCCCAGATGTTTTTTTACTGTTGAAAATAGTTCTTGGGTTAGACAGAGCCCCACGAACAGCCACCATCTTGGGGCTGGTAGCTCAACCAGGTATGCAGAGGGCATCAGAGTGAAGGATTGCCCAGGGCATAGCCTGCCTGGGTGCCTTCTGCACCAGGGATCCGGGTAGCTTTACAGCTGCCTGGGCATGTAGGGGAGCATCTGACCTGCAGGAAGTCCCATGGATAGACGGAGTCACCCCGGGAACTGAGATCCCCACCCACTTGGATCCCACAGTTCAACCAGGGAAACTCCTGATCTACAGGGAGTGCCACCGTTAGACAGAGCCCCATTGTCAGCCACCATATGGGCAAGAGCAGCTCAACCAGATGGAGCTCCGCAGACTGAGATCACCATAGTCTAGGCTCCAGAATTCCAGGCAGGGAAACTCATAAACTGCAGGGAATCCCGTGGTTAGACAGAGCCCCGCGACCCACCACCATGTTGGAGCAGGTAGTACAACCAGGTACACAGAGGGCACCAGAGTGAAGGATTGCCCAGGGCATAGCCTGGCTGGGTGCCTTCTGCACCAGGGAGCTAGGCAGCACAACATGGGGAAGCATCTGACCTGCAGGAGCACTGTGGACCGAGATCCCCACCATCTTGGATTCCACAGTTCAACCAGGGAAGCGCCTGATCTACTGTGAATCTCGCAGTTAGATGGACAAGGCACACTAGGGCACCAATCACAGCCAAGAGTAGGGCAACACATCAGCAATCTGTCCGAGGGGAAACCTAGTCATCCTGTCGTAGGGAAATAGCCTAATAGGCCCACAAGCACCAGCCAGTGTCAACAGGACCAACTAATGCCAGAGATAAACACAGGGAAAAAGGCAAATGCAGGAACATTAATAACAGAAACCAAGGAAATATGGCAGCATCTGAACCCTATTCCCCAACAACAGCAAGTCCTGGATACACCAACACTCCAGAAAAAAAAAAAAGATTTGGATTTAAAATCACTGGTCATGATACTGTTAGAGGAACACAAAAAGGACATAAATAAATCTCTTAAAAAAATATAGGGGAACATGAATAACTTAGAAGCCCTTACAATGGAAACACCCACACACAAAAAAAACCTTAAAGTAATTCAGGAGAATATGGGTCAACAGATAGAAGCCAATAAAAAGGAAAAACAAAAATTACTTAAAGAAATGCAAGAGAAATTGAGTCAACAAGCAGAAGTCATGAGAGAGGAAACACAAAACTCTTTTAAAGAAATACAAGAAAATGCAATCAAACAAGGAACTGAGCAAAACCATCCAGGATCTAAACACAGAAGTAGAAACAACTAAAAAAATCACAAAGGGAGACAACTTTGGAGCAAGAAAACCTTGGGAAGGAACCAGGGGCCATAGATGCAAATATCAACATCAGAATACAAGAGATAGAAGGAAGGATCTCAGGTGCCAAAGATACCAGAGAAACCATTGACTCAACAGTGAAAGAAATTGCAAATAGCAAAAAGCTTGTAGCCCAAAACATCCAGGAAATCCAGGACACAATTAGAAGACCAAACCTAAGGATTATAGGTATAGATGAGACTGAAGATATATGACTTAAAGGGCCAGGAAATATCTTCAACAAAATTATGGAAGAAAATTTCCCTAACCTAAAGAGAGAGTTGCCTATGAATATAAAAGAAGCCTACAGAATTCCAAACAGACTGGACCAGAACAGAAATACCAAATATCACATAATAATCAAAACCCCAAATATACTAAACAAGAAAGAATATTAAGAGCAGTAAGAGAAAAATGCCAAGTAACATATATAGGAAGACCGATTAGAATTAAATAGTACTTCTCACCAGAGACCATGAAAGCTAGAAGATCTTGGACAGATCTCATACAGACTCTGAGAGAACAAAAATGCCAGCCAAGATTACTATACCCAGCAAAACGCTCAGTCACTATATATGGAGAAACCAAGATATTCCACGATAAAATCAAATGTACACAATATCTTTCCACAAAACCAACCCTAAAAGGGATAATAGGTAGAGAACACCAATACAAGGAGGGAAACTAAAATCAGGAAAAAGCAAGATAGTAAATGTTTTTCATCAAGCCCAAAAGAAGGTAGCCACTTAAATTTGAAAATAATATCAAATAATTAATACTTAATCAATAATTAATACTCCTTAATATCTCTTAACATCAATGGACTCAATTCCCCAATAAAAAGACATAAACTAACAGACTGGACAAATAAACAGGACCCTACATTTTGCTGCACACCCATTAGTTTGGATAAGATCAAAAACTCAAGTGGAGGCGTGGGCTCTGTGCCCTGCACTCCCTGCAGCCTTTGCCACCTTTACAGCTGTTTGGATCTAGCAGAAAGAACCAGGTACCTGAGATATCCCGAGTTTAAGACCTCTGTAGACTCAAGCCACCAGACAGTGATCTGTGACAGCATCTGAAACCAGTTCCCCTACAGCAATAAATCTTGGATACCTCAACACACCAGAAAAACAAGATTCAGATCTAAAATCACTGCTCAGGCTGCTGATATAGCAACACCTAGAAAAATATCTTAAAGTAATACAGGAGAAAATGGATCAAAAGGTAGAAGCCCTTACAAGGCAAACACAAAAATCACTTAAAGAATTTCAGAATATGGATCAAAATATAGAACCCAATAAAGAGGAAATAGAGAAATCACTTAAAGGCATACAGGAGAATGTGGGTTAATAAGTAGAAGTTATGAAAGAGAAAACACAAAAATCCCTTAAAGAATTAAATGAAAACACAAACAAGCAAGCGAAAGATCTGAGCAAAACCATCAAGAATCTAAAAACAGAAGTAGAAACAACTAAGATATCACAAAGGGAGACAACTTTGGAGATAGAAACCTTGGGAAGAAATCAGGGGACATAGATGCAAAAATCAACAATAGAATACAAGAGATAGAAGAAAGAATCTCAGATGCTGAAGATACCATAGTAAACATGGAAGAACCCAGAAGAAGCAAGATAGAATCCCCTTCTCATCAAACCAAAGGATGATAACCACTCAAATATAAAAAATGTTATAAAAATGTCAGGAAGTAATAATTATTATTCCTTAATATCTCTTAACATCAATGGACTCAATTTCCCAATAAAAAGACATAGACTTGCATTTCTCTAATGACTAATGATGTTGAACATTTTTTAAGGTGTTTCTCAGCCATCCGAATTTCTTCGGGAGAAAAGTCTTTGTTTAGCACTGTACCCCACTTTTGGATAGGGTTATTTGGTTTTCTGGGGTCTAACTTCCTGAGTTCTTTTTATATATTGGATATTAGCCCTCTGTTGAATGTGGGGTTGGTAAAGATCTTTTACCAATTTGTTGGTTGCCGATTTGTCCTTTTGACAGTATCTTTTGCCTTACAGAAACTTTGTAATTTTATGAGGTCCCATTGGTCTATCCTTGCTCTTAGAACATAAGCAATTGGTGTTCTGTTCAAGAACTTCCCCCCCTGAACCAATGTCCTCAAGGGTCTTCCCCAGTTTCTTTTCTATTAGATTTAGTGTGTCTGGTTTTATGTGGAGGTCCTTGATCCACTTGGAGTTGAGCTTAGTGCAAGGAGATAAGAGTGGATCAATTCTCATTCTTCTGCATGTTGACCTCCAGTTGAGCCAGCACCATTTGTTGAAAAGGCTATCTTTTTTCCACTGGATGTTTTCAGCTCCTTTGTCGATCAACTGGCCATAGATGTGTGGGTTCAATTCTGGGTCTTCGATCCTATTCCATTGATCTGCCTCCCTGTCACTGTACCAATACCATGCAGTTTTTAACACTACTGCTCTGTAGTATTGCTTGAGGTCCGGGATATTGATTCCCCCAGAAGTTCTTTTACTGTTGATGATAGTTTTAGCTATCCTGGGTTTTTTGTTATTCCAGATGAATTTGAGAATTCCTCTTTCTAACTCTTATTCTTAGAGAAATGGATAGAGCTGGAGAACGTCATACTAAGTGACGTAACCCAGTCTCAAAACAATACCCATGGTATGCAGTCACTGATAAGTGGATATTAGCCTAGAATCTTGGAACACCAAAGACACAATTCACGTACCAAATGATGTCTGACAAGAAGAAAGGAGTGGACACTGGTGCTGGAAAGTATCAAAGCATCAGTTTAGGGGAATACAAGAACAGGGAAGAGGGAAGGGGTGGAAGAAGAAGGGGGGAAAGGGCATGTGGGACCTTTGGGGGTAGGAAACCAGAAAAAAATTAATAAAATAAAAAAGACATAGACAAACAGACTATTAAACAACATATTAGACAGACAGAGCAATTAGACAACATAAGGAAGTCAAAGGGATACAGTTTGGAAAGGAAGAAGTCAAACTATCATTATTTGCAGATGATATGATAATATACTTAAGGGACACAAAATACTCCACCAGAGAACCCCTACAGCTGATAAACAACTTCAGCAAAGTGGCTGGTTATAAAAGAAACTCAAGCAAATCAGTTGCCTTCTTATACTCAAAGGACAAGCAGGCTGAGAAAGAAGTTAGGGAAATAACATCCTTCACCATAGCCACAAATAATATAAAGTATCTTGGCGTGACTTAAACCAAACAAGCGAAAACCTCCCTTTGAACCAGTACCATTTGTTGAAAAGGCTATCTTTTTTCTACTGGATGGTTGTGGCTCCTTTATCAAAGATCAAGTGACCATAAGTCTGTGGGCTCATTTCTGGGTCTTCAATCCTATTCCATTGATCTACTTGCCTGTTGCTGTACCAATACCATGCAGTTTTTAACACAATTGCTCTGTAGTACTGCTTGAGGTCAGGGATATTGATTCCCCCAGAAGTCCTTTTATTGTTGAGAATAGTTTTAGCTATCCTGGGTTTTTTGTTGCTCCAGATAAATTTGAGAATTGCTCTTTCTAGATCTATGAAGAATTGAGTTGGTATTTTGATGGGGATAGCATTGAATCTGTAGATTGCTTTTGGCCAGATGGCCATTTTTACTATATTGATCCTGCCAATCCAGGAGCAAGAAATACTTTTCCATCTTCTGAGGTCTTCTTTGATTTCTTTCTTCAAGGACTTGAAGTTCCTGTCATACAGATTTTTTGCTTGTTTGGTTAGAGTTACACCAAGGTACTTTATGTTGTTTGTGGCTATTGTGAAGGGTGTTATTTCCCTAACTTCTTTCTCAGCCTGAATGTCCTTTGAGTACAAGAAGGCTACTGATTTGCTTGAGTTAATTTTATAACCAGCCACTTTGCTGAAGTTGTTTATCAGCTGTAGAAGTTCTCTGGTGGAGTTTTTTGGGTCGCTTAAGTAAACTATCATATTGTCTGCAAATAATGATACTTTGACTTCTTCCTTTCCAATTTGTATCCCTTTGACTTTCTATTCTGTCTAATTGCCCTCCCTAGAATTCAAGTACTATATTGAAAAGATATGGAGAGAGAGGCAGCCTTGTCTAGTCCCTGATATTAGTGGGATTGCTTCAAGTTTCTCTCCATTTATTTTGATGTTGGCTACTGGTTTGCTGTAGATTGCTTTTACTATGTTTAGGTATGGGCCTTGAATTCCTGCTCTTTCCAAGACTTTTAGCATGAAAGGATGTTGAATATTGTCGAATGCTTTTTCAGCATCTAATGAGATGACCATGTGGTTTTTTTCTTTTAGTTTGTTTATGTAGTAGATTATATTGATGGATTTCCGTATATTGAACCATCCCTGCATCCTTGGGATGAAGCCTACTTGATCATGGTGAATGAACATTTTGATGTGCTCTTGGATTCGGTTGGCAAGAATTTTATTTAGTATTTTTGCACCAATATTCATAAGAGAGATTGGCCTGTAGTTCTCTTTCTTTGTTGCATCTTTTTGTGGTTTAGGTATCAGTGTAATTGTGGCTTCAAAGAATGAGTTGGGCAGTGTCCCTTCTGTCTGTATTTTGTGGAATAGTTTGAAGAGTATTGATGTTAAGTCTTCTTTGAAGGTCTGGTAGAATTCTGCAGTGAAACCATCTGGTCCCGTACTTTTTTTGGTTGGAAGGCTTTCTATAACCCCTTCTATTTCTTTAGGGGTAATGGGACTACTTAGCTGATCTAATTGATGTTGATTTAATTTTGGTATTTGTTATCTGTCCATGAAATTGTCCATTTCCTCCAGATTCTCCAGTTGTGTTGAGTATAGACCTTTGTAGTAGGATCTGATGATCTTTTAAATTTCCTCAATTTCTGTTGTTATGTCCCCCTTTTCATTTCTAATTTTGTTAATTTGTTAATTTGTCTCTGTGTCCTTTGGTTAGTCTGGCTAAGGGTTTATCTATCTTGTTGATTTTCTCAAAGAACCAGCTCCTGGTTTTGCTGATTCTTTCTATGGTTTTTCTTTGTTTCTACTTGATTGATTTCAGCCCTGGGTTTGATGATTTCCTGTCTTCTACTCCTCCTGGGTAAATTAAGTTCTTTTTCTTCCAGTGCTTTAAGGTGTGCAGTTATGTTGCTAGTGTATGCTCTCTCCAGTTTCTTTTTGGATGCAGTTATAGCTATGAGTTTTCCTCTTAGCACTGCTTTCATTGTGTCCCATAGATTTGGATAGGTTGTACCTTTATTTTCATTGAATTCTAAAAAGTCTTTGATTTCTTTTTTTATTTCTTCCTTGACCAAGTTGTCATTGAGTAGAGCATTGTTCAGTTTCCATGTGTATGTGGGCTTTCTGTTGTTTTTGTTGCTATTGAAGACCACTCTTTCTCCATGGTGATCTGAGAGGAGGCATGGGATTAGCTCGATCTTCTTGTATTTGTTGACATCTGTCTTGTGACCAATTATATGATCAATTTTGGAGAGGGTACAATGCATTGCTGAGAAAAAGATATATTCTTTAGCTTTAGGAAGAAATGTCCTCTATATATCTGTTAAATCCAATTGGTCCAAAGTTTCAATTAGTTTCACTGTGTCCCTGTTTAGTTTCTGCTTTCCTGATCGGTCCATTGAGGAGAGTGGAGTGTTGAAGTCACCCACAATTATTGTGTTAGGTGTAATGTGTGCTTTAAGCTTTAGTAAGGTTTCTTTTACAAATGAGGGTGCCCTTGCATTTGGAGCATAGATGTTCAGTACTGAAAGCTCTTCTTGGTGGATTTTCCATTTGACCAGCAAGAAGCGACCTTCTGAGTCTCTTTTGATGACTTTAAGTTGGAAGTCAATTTTATCTGATATTAGAATGGCTACTCCAGCTTGTTTCCTGAGACCATTTGCTTGTAGAATTGTCTTCCAGCCTTTTATTCTAAGGTAGTGTTTGTCTTTGACAATGAGATGTGTTTCCTGTGTGCAGCAAAATGTAGAGTCCTGTTTCCATATTCAGTCTGTTAATCTATGTCTTTTTATTGGGGAATTGAGCCCATTGATGTTAAGAGATATTAAGGAATTGTAATTATTACCTCCCAACATTTTTGAATTTTTTTTTTTTTTTTTTACATTTGAGAGGTTATCTTCTTTTGGGTTTGATAAGAGGAGGTTTCTATCTTGCTTCTTCCGGGGTGTAGTTTCCTTCCTTGTCTTGGTGTATTCCCCCTATTATCCTTTGTAGGACTGGATTTGTGGAAAGATAACGTGCAAATTTGGTTTTGTCATGGAATACCTTGTTGTCTCCATCTATGGTTATCTAGAGTTTTACTGGGTAAAGTAGTTTAGGCTGAAGTTTGTGTTCTCTTAGAGTTTGCATGATATCTGCCCAGGATCTTCTAGCTTTCATGGTCTCAGGTGAGAAGTCTGGTGTTATTCTGATAGGTCTTCCTTTATATGTTACTTGGCCTTTTTCTCTTGCGGCCTTTAATATTCTTTTTTTGTTTAGTACATTTGGAGTTTTGATTATTATGTTATGGGATGTATTTCTATTCTGATCCAGTCCATCTGGAGTTCTATAGGCTTCTTGTATATTCATGGGCATCTCTCTCTTTAGGTTGGGGAAGTTTTATTCCATAATTTTGTAGAATATATTTGCTGGCCCTTTAACTTGTGAATCTTCACTCTCGTCTATACCTATAATCCTTAGGTTTGGTCTTCTCATTGTGTCCTGGATTTCATGGATGTTTTGGGTTACAACCTTTTTGCATTTAGTATTTTCTTTGACTGCTGAATCAATGGTTCCTATGATATCTTCGGCTTCTGAGATTCTGTCTTCTATCTCTTGTATTCTATTGTTGATATTTGCATCTATGGCCCCTGATTTCTTCCCAAGGTTTTCTATTTCCAATGTTGTCTCCCTCTGCAATTTCTTAGTTTTTTTCTACTTCTGTTTTTAGAACCTGGATGGATATGCTCAGATCTTTCGCTTGCTTGATTGTGTTTTCATGTATTTCTTTAAGAGATTTTTGTGTTTCCTCTTTCATAGCTTCTACTTGTTGACCCACGTTCTTCTGTATTTTTTAAATGATTTTTGTCTTTCCTCCTTATTGGCTTCTGCTTTTTGATCCATATTCTCCTGAATTTCTTTAAGTGATTTTTGTGCTTGCCTTGTAATGGCTTCTAACTTTTGATCCATTTTCTCCTCTATTTCTTTAAGAGATTTATCTATGTATTCTGCTACCAGCATCCTGACCAGTGATTTTAGATCCAAGTCTTGTTTTTCTGGTGTTTTGTGGTATCCAGGGCTTCCTGTTGTTGGCGAACTGGGTTCAGATGCTCATGCTGCCTTGATTTCTGTTAGTAATGTTCCTTAGTTTTCCTTTTGCCATCTGTTTATTTCTGGTATTAGTTGGCCTTGTTGTCACTGGCTGGTGTTTGAACCTCCTGAGAGGCTGGGCTCAACTGTTGTTTCTCTACTTGTGACTATGCTGCAAGATAGAGATTGCCTCTGCGAGTGCTGAGGGAGCCTCAGGGAGGGCGGTTCCCAACCGAGTTGGTGCAAGGCCAGAGGGCATGGAGATGTCTCTCCAGCTACTGCCCTATCCCTGGTTAGTGGGGTGAGCCTGGAGGATCCTCCTGAGTGTTGGTAGCCCCTGATTGAATCTGTCTACCTGGGCATCTCGAGCTGTGTCCTGATAGCAATATGGAGTCCTACCAAGGGGCTGCTGGAAGGCTGCTCCCAGCTGCCTTGGTGCAAGGCCAGAGGGCATGGAGAAGTCCCGCAGAGCCTTGGCGCTGGTCCTGGCTGGTGGCAAGAGAGCCTGGCAGATCCACCCGTGTGATGGTAGCCCCAGCTGGAGTCTGTCTACCTGGGCCTCTCTAGCCCTGTCCTGGTAGTAATATGGAGGCTTACCGTGACCTCTCCTGTAAGGGACTGCGAGTAGGTGGCTCCCAGCTGCCCTGGTGCAAGGCCAGAGGGTGTGGAGAAGTCCCGCAGAGCCTCAGTGCTGGGCCTGGCTGGTGGTGAGAGCCTGGCAGATCCACCCGCCGAATTTAGCTTTCTTTAAGATATTGCAGTATATGACACCATTTATACTAGTTTCTCAATCATCACTTGAAATCAAAATTTTCTGAGTAAAATCATTAAAACAGGTTTGATAATTTATAGTCACTACTATATATCAGAAAGCAGATGAAGGATATTATACAATCACAAATGTGTGCTGCAGTAGTGTCCTAAATCTGTAATACTAGAGGGGACACTTTAAATGCATTACTTGAGAATTGGTTCTACTTTGCAGCAGAGGTTCCAAAGAAAGGCTGATGCAGTTCTATAAATGAATGCTCTTTCTTAGTAATTACTTCCATTAGTGATCCAGTTATAATGTGATGGCCAAAACTGAACTGAATATACCTAACACAAATAGACATTCATAAACACTATAGAACAAAACCCAACACCCACCCTCTGCTACAGTGTGAGGCAGAAAGCCTGGCAGGCCTTGACAAAAAGTTACAGCCAACTACAAATACTGAGAATTGGAGAAGTGGATTTCCCATGGAAAGAACTCAGTTGGTTCTCCAATTCCAAATGGTCAGCCCTGAAAACATATCTACAAAAAACATCATATGGACTGAGAAGTTTCTATAGGGGAATATGTATATTTGTATATTCTTACATACACACATAAACTCATTTTGTATGTAACATACACTATGTATTTATGTATGTACACAGATATAAACACACACACGCACACACACACACACATGTTTGTAATTAAATCAATAATTAATGAAAACAGAAGCCATAAATGTGAAAGTGAACAGTTTTTAGAAGAAACTGGAAAGAGGGAAGAGAAGAGAGAAATATTATAATTATAATCTTAAAAATTAAAAGAAATAATAAAAATACCAAAATGCTCAGGATGACCAGAAACCTTTTGACATGTGGAAAACTAAAAAATTCAAGGGACATGAACTCTTTGCTAGACAATTGATGTATGTTCCTTAGATATTTGATACATCTCAGTAACGTATATATGTTAACTTACTTGCTATTATGCTTCTACAGCAGATGGATAGATTACCTGATGTCTTCAGAAATTTGTTTTTCATACCTACTCTAACCTTCTCAGTCCTCAGAAAATGGGAATATTATGCAATTTAAGATCAATATTTTCTAATGCTAAGATTGAATTAGGTGTAACACTTGGAGCTCGGTCTGTGTATAATTTGCCTCATGCTTTGGTCAACTACTCCTACACAATTTGCAATAGAATTTGTTAAAAAAATTAGTTGAATAAATAAATTCATAATTTTTATTATGAATTTATTCATAATAATTATTAATAAAAATACATAATTTTTAAGATTAAATGTAAACCTGGTTTATACATTTTAATCTGGTATTTTTATCTATCTTACTTGGCATGCTGTATGCTTCTCCACTGAAGTTTTCCCATAATCTACTTTATAACTTTATAACTTTAAGCTAAAATTTTAATTTACCAATATCACAAAGACAATTCTATAGATGCTCAATAAAATCATTATCCATTTTACTTAGAAAAGGTAACTTCCTATCAGACCATTTGCAATTATAGTAGTGACAATTTCTGACTTTTTTTTTTTGCAAGTTTTATAAAAGACAACATTTCATTGGGGTTGGCTTACAGGCTCAGTGGTTCAGTCCATTGTCATCAAGGCAGAAACATGGCAGCATCCAGGCAGGCTTGGTGCAGGAGGAGCTGAGAGTTCTACATCTTCACCTGAAGGCTACTAGTAGAAGACTGACTTCCAGACAGCCAGGGTGAGGGTCTTTTTTTTTTTTTAATTTTTATTTTCTATATTCTATGTTTACATTCCAAAGGCTTTCCACTTTCCCAGTTCCCACCCACCACAGTTCCCATAGTTCCTCTCCCCCCCCAAATATTCCCCAATCATTCCCCCTCCCCCGTCGGTTTCTTTACTAAACTGCATTTTTTTAAAGAAACCACACTCTTACTTCTTTTCTTTTCTTTTCTTTTCTTTTCTTTTCTTTTCTTTTCTTTTCTTTTCTTTTCTTTTTTAAGTTATAAGAAAGAGTTTATTTCTTAATGGTTGATTATACTTTTTTTTTCAAGTTATCCATGCCATTGTTTTGTGAAAAGCAGATTTCTAAGAATCATGATAGGGCAACCGTTAATACAGAATGTCACTTCTTTGAAAGATAAAAAACGCTCACATCGGTTATGCATTGCTGGTTGAGTTTGCCTTTCAGTGATCTGGCTTTGATTATTTTTAGTGTCCTGGAAAGGGTGGCAGAAAGCTCTCTGAGAGACATATCTGTGAAGTCCAACTTCCCTGTCTACAGTCTTTATAAAACAAACAGTTGGAGGCAGAGACAGTGACATGCAATCTTAACATTTATTAAGTCTCTCATTTTTTATCAATATCACCTTTGCAATCTTCCTTTTTCTTCTTTATTCCATTAACAATTCTATAATATTTGTGTGTTATATTTCTGTACCTCTTGCAAATATTTTTCAATAAATTTTGCTTGTCCAGTCTTTTACTTGGAAATATTTGCGGCCTTTAGCAACTGTATCTGTTGAATTACCAAAATAAAAAATAAAAATGTTAATGCTTTGCATATAATGATTTTTGCACTATTTCTATACAGAGATAAACTATGGTAACTATTTTTAAAATGTCTATTTTTTTCATTAAATGTGTGTATATATTTTGTAGTGTCATTAAGTGAGATGGGGGAAGCATTACATTTTTATGATTTCATGTTGCTCTTTTGCTTTCCACATTGCTCTCATGTAAGAGGTATTTACCCATAGAAGTGTATATGAGTAAGATCTGATGCTTCTTTTCTTGGGAGTTGCTCTTGGCTCATTAGCTTTTACTTTCAGCAGTGATGACTTTCTTATTTGGCTTATATTTCTCTTTAATATCTGCATTTATTTTCAGGTACGATTCAATATGAATGTCTAATTCTACAAGGGAAGTAGCCTATCTCACAACTCTAGTGGATAATCTTTTTTCTTTGCAGGTTTTTCCTAAGGACACACTAAATAAAATGGATGGAGACAATCAGACTGTTGTGTCAGAATTTATACTCTGGGGACTTGCCCAAAGAATACTCAGGTCTTACTCTTTGTAATATTTTTGATGCTTTATCTGTTCATTGTATCTGGAAACATTGTCATCCTAATCCTAATCACAACTGACCCCATCTGCATTCTCCCATGTACTTCTTGTTGGCCAACCTGTCTTTTGTTGACATGTGGCTCTCCTCAAACACCACTCCTAAGATGATCACAGATTTTCTCAGGGAAAACAAGATCATTTCCTTTGCCGGCTGCATGTGTCAGGTCTTCTTTTCCCATTGCATTGCTGCAGGAAAGATGGTGCTGTTGGTGGCAATGGCTTATGATCATTATGTGACCATCTGTAAACCACTCCACTGCTTCACCATCATGAACCTGAAGAGATGCACTGGGTTGGTGTTGACTTCCTGGACAATTGGCTTTATACATGGTATAATTTACATAGTAGTGATTGTGCAACTGCCTTTTTGTGGTCCCAATGCAATAGACAGTTTCTTCTGTGACATGCCACTTGTTATAAAACTTGCATGCATGGATTATCATTATTTAAATACTGACTGTGGACTTGTGGCTATAACCTGCTTTATTCTATTGCTTATTTCCTACACATACATCCTTATCACTGTATGTCCGAGCTCTAAAGCTGGTGCATCTAAGGCTCTGCCCACCTGCACTGCCCACATCACAGTGGTAATGATGTTTTTTGTACCTTGCATCTTCATCTATGTGTGGCCCCTCAATATCACCTGGTTGGACAATTTCTTTGCAGTGTTTTACTCTGTTTTTACACCCCTCCTAAATCTAGCCATTTATACACTGATAAATAAAGAGATGAAAAATGCTATGAAAAGGTTCATAGGCAACTTTCTGGGTCCCAAAGGAAATTTCTAATATCCAGAAACACAAATGCATTACTTTAAGAAATGTGAATAACTAGGAAATAGATTTAATATCAGGAAATAGAGCTTATATTTGAAATTGTTAGCAATATTCTAACATAGAAATAATATAATGTTTTAAAATTATATGAGATTAAGTGTCAATAAGTAAAGCATTATGAATCCTTTATGTTAAATTCTATATATGAATAATATTTGTACATATAATGAAAGGTCATCAAAATGTTTTTAATAAAATTTAATATTTATTTAAAAATTAAATGAATTTAATTATTTAACTATTTAAAATATTTAAATTATTTAATTATTTTAATTAATTAATTAATTAATTATATTTTATTGGCCAAACTCTTGTGTTTATCTTTGTGAATAACATCTTAGTGAGTTTTAGCTGAGTATGATTCTGTATATGAATTACTACATGCCCTAAACCCTTCACTGACTCTATTAAATGGCCAACTTCATTACTTTTGTCATATCACAGCTATTTGCTAAAACATTAATGTAGGAGGCAGTAAAAATTAAGAAAAGATGAAACAATGTGATAAACTTGACATGGGCTAGCTGTGAATCTTACTTTGTGTGGGTGTTTTTTTTTTAACCAAATGAATAATGTATCAAAATAAAACATTTGGATAAATATGAATCAGGTTTGTAAATTGTGGAATATCTTAACATTTATTCTTAATGAGGGCAGTGTTCATAAATAGACTAATTATTACAACTATTGTACTTCACTCAGTGGTTAACTCATGTGACATTTAACACATACACACACATTATATATATATAATATGGTATATTAGTCTGTGAGAGTGCAGATGTGTAAAACAAACCACACTATTTTATTTACCTTTTATGGCCATCATAGTTATATGTTGATGAGTACACAACATACTTTGGTTTCAGAACACAGGAAACCAGCCTCAAATTGACTGGGGATGTTCCTCCTATTCAATATCATTCATGGTGATAAAAGTTGTGCAGGGTACTGAGGAAGAAAGGATATTAATTGTCTTACACAGATATAGAACCTGCATAGGAAAATATAAACTCACCTAGCTAACTGTGGGCACTACTGTTACAATGGCAATAATTTGATGGGGAAACTCACTATATTTTGGGTGCATGTTTTACAGGAGAGAATTTATGCCTGATACTGTAAAGCTGGGTAAATTCCATAGCCATTCAAGCAATTAAAGATTTTTAGATACTACACTCAGTTTTTTTTATTCATTTAGATTTTTTAAACAAAGGTCAGAGGTAAGATTTTTAATATCATTCTTCCATGGAGGTATCTAGTTTTTCTAACATTTGGTGACTATTCTCATTCATCCACAATATATATTTGTCATATTTATTGAAAATCAGGTCAGTGAATTTTTGTGTAGTTAATTAAATCTTTTTGTAATTTATTTTTTCTGTTTTTCTGTTTACATCCTGCTCACTGCCCCCATCATGGTAACCCCTTCCCACAATCTTTCCCCCATCCTCCCACCTTTTCTCCTGCAAGCAGGTAGTACTCCCTTGGATATCCACCCCACCCCCACCCCTGCACCCTGGTACTTCTAGTCTCTGTGAGTCTAAGTTCTTGCTCTCCCATTGAGGCCAGACACAGCAGCCCAGCTAGAAAAACATATCCCACCCACATAAGGAATCAGGTTTTGGGATAGTTGAATTCCAGTATTTCAAGACCTCCATGAAGAGAAGACCAAGCTGTACATGGGCTACACTTGTGCTAGGAAAGTTTAGATCCAGAATGTTTATGTTCTTTGGTTGGTAGTTCAGAGTCAGATAACCACACAAGTTATGGGTACTTGGCTGCATTGCTCTTTCTGTGGAGTTCCTATTCCTTTTGGACCTGTAATCCTTCCTCCTATTTTTTCATGAGTCCTAAAGCTCCATTCACTGTTTGGTCAGGGTGTATGTATCTGTCTGAATGAGGTGATGTGTGAAGCCTCTCAGAGGACAGCATGCTCCTGCCTGTAAGCATTACAGTGTAGAGAGCTGTGAGGTACCATGCCTTAAAGATGGCACTGGTTTCCACCTTCTGCCTTTTTGATGGCAAGTGCTCTCAGTCATAAACAAGTACTTAGTTGGCTGTGCCTGCTCAGCTTGACCGTTTCCGCATTGGAGCAGCCTATCTGCAGGGTCCACGTGGCTTACTGGGGTTGGTCGGCACAAGAGGATTTAAGCCTGTGCAGGCATTCCCCCTGAGGAGAAGCTTGTTCAAGGATCCTGAATAAACTGCTTGAAGAAGATCTTCCTGGGGTTGTGCCTTCCTTGCTGGTCGACGTTGGGAGCAACAAATGGTGGCCCATACAGGGAACCTCAATTAAGATCAGAACTTCTTGCAGCCAGGGCAGCGCTGGAAAGTTCCCAAGGTAAGGTGGGACCATAAAGACCATGGAAATAAGCGGCAATAAACTCTCAGGTATTGAGCGAGGAAGTTCGCGGCAGCAGGGAACAGAAAAAGGGTGCTCGCATAAGGGCGGACTAAACACAAAAGATCTAAGATGGGAACTTAGTCTCATCCAATTTTTCTGGCTCTTCAAGAGCTACTTTTGTCAAAAAATCTCAAAATGAAGAAGAGTACACTAGAAAGGTTCTTGAACGAGTGCAATACCATTGCACCTTGGTTTGCAGTTTCGGGAAACCTAACGGTGACATGCTTGGACACATTAGGAAAATATCTGGATTTCGCCTGGGACCAAGGAACATTAAAGCCCAGAGTCCGACCCGTGGGGAGGCTGGTGCGTAGTTGCTTCGAAGACCAGGGATGCTGCAAAAGGGCACTAGAGAAGGGGCAGGTTTCCCTCGAGATGCTCCAAGAGGAGAGATCTGAGGGAATAGGAAGCAAGGGAGAGATGGAGACAGAATGGTCAGACACTGATGAGGAACTACAGGCTTTGATAGAGAGGGTAGAAAAACAGTCTCAGAGAAAGAAACGAAGGGGGAGAAAAAACTACGGCTTATGGAGGAGGAAGATCCCCCCGGGAAGATACCATCTGCCCCCCTACTTACAATTGTGCGGAGGGCGGAAGCAGAGGCCCCAGACGTTCATTTTGTCCTGAGGTCTGGCCTGCTTGCTGGCCCATTATAGTGATAGATATAAAAGATTGATATTTTCTCCATTCCTTTGTGTGCCAAGGATAGTGAAAGGTTTGCCTTCAATGTCCTGTCTTGTAATCATGAGGAGCCTGATCAGAGATTTGAGTGGGTGGTTCTAAAACAGACTGTGGGGTCTATATGATTGACTATAAAAATCCTGTATTATGTCAATTCCAACTGGGATCCCCCAAACTGTTGAGTTGCAGATTGTTATTGAGGTATATAAAAAATGTTCGTTTGCATTTAATTTGATTTCTGATTCAGCTTATGTAGTGAATGCAGTCAAGATTTTGGAATTGGCAGGTCCCATTAAAATGAGTAGTACTGTGTGTGCCTTGTTACAAGAATTGCAGAAATTAATTTGGCTAAGGAAAGAATGTTTTTATATACACCATATTAGAGCACATACCGGCTTGCCCAGACCTTTGAGTGAAGGAAATGATGTTGTAGATCATAGGACTAGGATAGAGTGTGTTTTCCTAAGCTCATCCCTAGATAAAGCTAGACAATTTCATCAGCAATTTCATGTAAATACTAAGACCCTTCAACAGAAGTTCCATCTGCCTAGAGCAGATGCCAGACAGGTGGTCTTAGACTGTCCACAATGCGTGGTTTATACTCACCGACCTGGTGTTGGGGTGAATCCTAGAGGATTGCTGCTATTAAAATTATGGCAGATGGATGTTACACATATTTCAGAATTTGGAGCCTTAAAATATGTTCATGTGTCTGTGGACACCTGCTCGGGTATTATTCCTGCCACCCCTTTGAGCTGGGAAAAGGCTCACAATGTCATTGGACATTGTTTAGAAGCCTGGGCGGCGTGGTGAAAACCACAACAGCTAAAGACTGATAATGGACCAGCCTATACGGGACAATCATTCATTACCTTTTGTAAACAAATGGATATTCTACTTAATCATGCCTTACCCTATAATCCTCAGGGACAGGGCATTGTAGAGCGTGCTCATCATACCCTGAAAGAATGCTTAATAAAACACAAAGGGGGAATAGGTCATGGAAGGACCCCCAAGGAAAGAATATCCTCAGCCCTTTTTACCCTTAATTTTTTAACTTTGGATGGTGGCCTCTCTGCTGCTGATCAACATCAGCGCCAATGGGGAGGTTTGAAGAGCTATGTCAAATGGAAAGATGTGATCACTGGATTGTGGCATGGCCCTGATCTGGTGTTGGCATGGGTGAGAGGGTCTGTTTATGTGTTTCCCCAGGATCGTCAAGAACTGTTTTGGTTCCCTGAGAGACTTACAAGAAAGTGCAACAAAAATGAAGATTCTGTTAATGTTGGCGATCACCAGCCTGACCTGGGCACCAGTGCAGGTGGAGCCATGATGGGGGATTCTGTCGGTATTCCCGAGACCCATACGTCATGATGCAAAAGTGTATCCCTGCATTTTTAGTTCTAATAAGAGTCTAGATTTGTCCTTTTTGCCTTTGGATAAAGAGTTGGCTAGTAATAATGAAAATAGAAATTTTAGTTTGGTAGGAAGTTTATGCCTTTTTAGTATAAGGAATATTAGTGATAGTACTAATTGCATATCCTTATATAATCAATCTGCAGCCTGGTTTGATGCTCCACAACATCTACCACATATAAGGTTAATGCTTCTTGGGTGAGTAGATGGTGGCCTGCAAAAGGTGAGTTTGAAAAGCCAGTACCCCACCAGCCTAAGTGGGCTCTCCATTGTTCTAGCAAACGAGAAGGCTTTCTTCCATGGACAGGATGTCAATCAAAAACAGTTCTTTGGACAGATAAGGGATATTTCACCTTTTCACCAGGAATTAATACCAGCTACAATAGAACATTTGCAGGAAGAAATTTTACTGATCAAGATCCAGTTCAAGTGACCACCTCTAATCCTGTTGATCTTTGGCAGTTATGTGGTATTAATGGTAGCTGTACAGATCTAACCCCTTTTGTGATAATAGGGGGTGGTATTCATAGGGTGGCCACGTTTAGTTGGTCTTCCTTTGAGCCTTTTGGTGATTGGTTTGATCCTGATGCCCCTAGACCTATAGCAGGTACTAACCCTGTCTCGCGAGAGGTAGGGCATTTTAATCTTAATGTTACCTTTCTTCCCACCCCTGTATGTCTATTGCCACCTTTTGTGTTTAGTGTAAGTAATAGCAGTGTTCAAAATTTAGAAAGTTTAGAATGTAATGAGAAGATCTGTTTTTATGCCCAGTGTTGACATGCGGAACAATTTCCCATTGCCATAGTTGTCCACATGCCCAGATGGATTCCTGTGCCTCTGGATGCTGGATTGGCTACTGGACTGTCATCCTGGATTGCTGCTGCCATGAATCATCTAAAGGAGTGGGTGGGAATGGGAGCCATGGCTGGTCTCTTGTTGCTTGTCTTCTTTGTGGGCCTGTGGTGCCTGTGCAAGATGAGGTTTGCTCAGAAATGGCATGCAGCTATGGTTATCCAGGCATTCACAGCCATTGAGGCTGTGATGATTACTCAATGGTGGGATTCTTGAGAGTCCTCTAACCAGAGGCCCACTGCCTTTTGGGGAATACCACTGGTAATCCAGTGCCCCCAGGGTAGTGCTGGTGGGGATGCCACTCACAGAGCCTAAGACAGAGGCACCGCCCCCATGGGAGATCTTCTATGTTATGCAAGGATTACCCCTCTCATGGTACAAGGTCTTATTATTGTCCCGGAGCACTATTAGAGTGGCCTTCTTGAGGACTGGGAACTTCCCTTCCCCTGACCAACCTAAGACATGGGGCCTTGAGGACAACAAGGTAATCCATTGATGGGTAAGGAAGGGGCTTGAAGGGTCAATCCTAAGACAGAGATGGCTACCTATGCTCAGCTTACCTGGTGTGCTACAGGGTTGATTGGATGCCTTTATTTAAATAAAAAAGGGGGAGCTGTAGAGAGCTGTGAGGTGCCGCGCCTTAAAGATGGCACTGGTTTCCACCTTCCACCTTCTTGATGGCGAGCGCTCTCAGTCATAAACAAGTCCTTATTTGGCTGTGCCTGTTCAGCTTGCCCATTTCCGCATTGGAGCAGCCTATCTGCAGGGTCCACGTGGCTTACTGGGATTGGTCAGCATAAGAGGATTTAAGCCTGTGCGGGTATTCCCCCGGTGGAGAAGCTTGTTCAAGGATCCTGAATAAACTGCTTGAAGAAGATCTTCCCCGGGTTGTGTCTTCCTTGCTGGTCGAGGTTGGGCGCAACATTACAGAGTATCTTTAATAGTGTTAGGGATTTGTACTTGACCATGGGATGGGTCTCAAACTAGGTACGTTATTGCTTGGCCATTCCTTCATATCCTTACTCCATCCTTCATGCCTACATTTCTTGTAGAGAGGATAAATTATGGGTTGAAAGTTTTGTGGGTAGGTTAGTATCTCTATTGCTCCACGGGGGTTCCTCCCTGGCTACAGGTGGTTTCTTCTTCAGGTTCCATATCTGCAATGTTAAAAGCCACAGCTAATGTCACCCCCATTGATTCTTGGGCACCTTCCTTATCTCAGGTCTTTGTCTTGTGCTAGAGATGCTCCTTCCTTCTCACTCCAGTAAATTGCATATTTCCATTCATTTTCATGGCTATCTGGTCATCTTTCCTGTCCTTCCCCATATCTGATCCTGAAAACCCATTCCCCTCCCCACCCCACCCCCAGTTTCCTGCAATCATTTACCTCTTATGAATATCTTATTCCCCATTCTTAGTGTAATTCAAGCTCCCTTGTTTGGGCCTTCATTCTTGTTTATATGTAACATCTTGGTGGGCAATCATGCCATTGCCATGCTATTTTGTCTATTATGATTCTAAAGTATAACTTTAGTTCTTATCTAATAACCCAATGAGCATTTTCTTTCTTTCTTTCTTTCTTTCTTTCTTTCTTTCTTTCTTTCTTTCTTTCTTTTCTTCCTTCCTTCCTTCCTTTTTCTTCCATTCTTCCTTTTTCTTCCTTTCTTCCTTTTTCTGGGATGCTTTGACTATCATTTGCTTCCAAATTCCTCTTTTGGAGACCATTGTTATGTAATCGGTGATTTATTATTTGAATACTGTTTTTGGTTTTTGATAGAATGTTGGCTCTGCAGTTAGGTTATTGGTCAGATTTTTCTAACATGAATTTTTATACCATTAGGCTAAAGCCCTACGGAAGGACAGTGGGTTAATATTTTAGTGAAATTTCTGGGTCAAAGTGAATGTAATGATAGAAGAGGTAGAATTGTGTCCAGTCTGGTTGTTTGTGCTCATGTCTTGGCTGAGAGGGTCTTAGTGTAATGGTGCATTGTGCTCCAGGGCAATTTTACCATATCAGTCAATGATGCTGGGGACTGGGAAAGTTTGTTATATAATAAGTATCTTTTCAGGATAACATATTTATATAATATTGTACATTTCAAAATTACTTACACAGAGGTGTGTTCTGATATCTTCTTCATACATAAATATAAACAAAATAACTGGAGATTTCAAAAACATCCAGTGAAATGCACAACAGTGGAGAGAGAGAGAACTTGTAGAGTCCACCTCCAGTTGTTCCTGTCTAAGAGAACTGGAGAGACAGAAATAGAGAAAAGACTAGGGGGAAGGTGATCCAGTGACCAGCTCAACTTGGGACCCATCTCAAAAGGGGGCTCCAAGGCCTGACACTATTACTGATGCTATACCGTGCTTAAGACAGGAACCTGGCATGGCTGACCTTCAAGAGGCCCAAGAAGCAACTGAAAGAGTCAGAAGTAGATACTTATATCCAACCAATGAACAGAAGCTGGTGACACCTGTGGTTGAATTAGGGAAAGGCTAGAAGCATTTGAGGAGGAGGTCTCAACCAACATGGCTCCTGAGATCTCTTAGAGATTGATCCACCTACCAGGCAACTTACAGGAGCTGCTCCAAGGCCCCCAACACATATACAGTAGGAGGACTTCCTGGTCTGGCCTCCGTCGGAGAAGACAGATGCATCTAACCTTTGAGAAATTTGAGACCCCAGGGTGTGGGGAAGCCCTGTGGGAGATGGACACCCTTTTAGAGACTGGGGGAGGTACAGGGAGAAAAATGGGATAAGTAACTACTCTAGGAGGGCAGACCATGAGGGAGTAAGGACTGAACTGTTAAAAATAAAGGTAATAATAATAAAAAAGCATTCTTCATTAGGCTGATTATGCAGATTATTTCATGGGATAGAATTATATCAAGACATTGTTCTTCACTATAAGTATAAAAAAGTTTTGTTCAGTATTATACCTTAATAAAGGTATAGAATGGGCTAGGAAAAGTGACAATTCAAAAAATAAATATTAAACATGTAAATTTTATAAGAAGGAATAAAAAAGTAGAAAGATTTGTAAGACAAGGTAACAATGTATTAGTGGTTCCAAAAGACAAAAAAAATGTGTATTTCCCTCTGACTCTCTATGTCTCTGTTTGTCTGTCCCCCCCTTGTGTGTGTGTGTGTGTGTGTGTGTGTGTGTGCATGCGCATGCAAACATGTGTATGTGTGTGTGTGTTTGTGTATTTATTTTTGAATAACTGGCTTAACAAGTTGTGTCATTTAGAGAGGATTTTACCTTTGTTCTCTTGATACCTTCAAGTGATTATATAAAGATCTTTCAATATTGATCATAATTTTATTCATTTAAAAATCTAATCTAAATGCTAAGTTCAGAGAAGCACAAAGTCTACCATTTAACAAAATAGACCATTATTGGAGTTTAACAATATCTCCACATAAAGTTATCTACGTCAAAAGTTGAATCTTTTTAGTGTTTGATTACATTGAGAATGTCACCATGGGAGAAGGTGTCAGGCCAATCTTGGTCATTATTTCTTTTCTGTAAAGTCTTGGTTTTCTAGTTTACTTTTTTGCTCTCCTCATCTTCGTCATGATATTCTTTACCTCATTCTTTCTATCATTTATCTCTGGCTCTCTATATTAGTTGTCCTCAAATGTTTTCTTCTTAATTGATTGTCTCAAAAATAGTCATTTAAATTGGCTTGCTCAAGGAAGGATCATGGCAACACTCACTATTGCACTGGTTAATGTTTTTTTTTTCAGTCTTTCTTTCTTTTTCTCGTTCTTCTTTCTTTCTTTCTTTTTCTTTCTTATTGGTTATTTTATTTATTTACCTTTAAGATGTTGCTCCCATTCCTGATTTCCCTACCACAAACCCCTTATCCCATCTTCCTTCCCTCTGCCTCTATACCGGTGCTCCTCTATCCAACAACCCACTCCCTCCTCACTGTCTTGGCATTCTTCTATGCTGGGGCATTGACCTTTCACAGTATCAAGGACCTCCCCTTCCGTTGATGCCAGATAAGGACATTCTCTGCTATAAATGCAGCTGGAACCCTGGATCCCTCCATGTGTACTCTTTGGTTGATGATTTAGTCCCTGGGAGTTCCGGGGGATTGATTGGTTGATATTGTTGTTCTTCCTATGGTGTTGAATAACTCTTTGGCTCCTTCAAGAAATCTTCAATCTTTCTACTGGAATCAGTTCTTCCCATGCTGTTTTACTCCTTAAATTTGATGACTGTTTCATGACTCCTTGAATTTGATTACTGTTTGACTACTCATGCTCTATGCATTATTGCACAACAGATCCTCATATGGGCCACTTTCTGCTATTGGTAGATTATTTTATTTGTGGGTTTTTGGGTTTTATAGTAGCAATTAATTAGGTTCCTTTTACTATGACATGAAAAATTGTCTCTGCATGGTGGTGCATGTGTATATCTAGCACATGTCAGAGGGAACTAGATACATTTTCATAAATTTCAAGGCAACATGAACTACATGATAAGTTGTAGGACATTTTTAAAAATATGACATGATGTTCTGACACAAAAAGTTAAAATAAAGAAGTTCCAGAATAATCTTGCATGTTTCTGTTGCAGACCTAGTGGCAAGTATTTACCTATGAAATCTAGATTTATTTTAGTGACAAATAGTGCTTGACAACAGCACAAGGACATTAAATACAATTTTCTTTTATTTGTATTCAATATATTTTCAGAGGATAATGTTTAGAAATACTTACATTTTATTGAAATAAAACAATTTATTCTAATACCTATAATTGAAATTAAATAAGAATTGTTGAATGATATATAATTTTATTATTGTTATTAATATACTTACTCCTTTGGTTTATTCAAATAAGTGCATTTAAAAGCAAAACTATTACCAACTTATAGATAGTTGAAATTTGCATGATTTCTGTTTAATGAATTATTTATTTCATTGGTATTATATTACTTAAATAAAGTATCATTAAACAAAGTAATTTTAATTATAACTTCATTTTTTAGAGATTGCACATAGGTTTGTATTTTACTTTTAAAATTGATTCTTTGTGAATTTCATAAAATTATCATACACATCCCTTTCCATCTGAATCCCTTGATCTATTCTTCTTTTCCAATTTCCCCTGGTTATTTTAAGGGTTCTGTTTTCATATTTTTATGTTAAATTGTTTGTACTTGTATATGACTGTATAGTATCCTGTGTTCACGTGTACATGTGCCAATGAGCTGCTTAAGGCATGAAATTCCTTGGTGTTGCCAGCAATGAACTCCCTGACATTGGTTCTGGTTAAAGTGAATGCAGGTCTTCTGGAAAGTAAAAAATAATCCTTAAGTCCTGAGAACTCTTTGCAGGACATGGATCTGTTTTTACATTAACTTAATTCTATAGATGTGTGTGTGTGTGTGTGTGTGTGTGTGTGTGTGTATGTATGTAAGCATACACATGTGTGTGTGTGCATGTACATGTACATGAATATGTGTGTGCGTGTGCACACAGGTTGATGCGTGAAACTATGTATGCACACATACATACATTTGTGAATGTCCACACCTATGGAGATACTCATCTTGGCTTTTAAAACAGTCTATCTTATTCACTGTTAAACTAGGCTGTTTGGCTAGAGTGCCCAGAGCTTCAATTATAGTTACATACCTTATATTCCATTAAGTTCAACTTTTCCACATAGGTTATGAGAGTCAAATTCAGGTAGCCAAACTTATGTGGATAGCATCTTTTTAGTACTAAAGAGTTATTTTAATTATGTAAAACATTTTTACTCTCAATTCAAAGCTATAAAATAAGATATATTTAGAATACTAGATCATATCCACCTTCTTGTTGAAGAAGAAAAAAATTAACCATTTAAAATACTTTAAGATTTTTTTGAAATTACAGATATATATAATATGTGTATCTCTGCTTTACCTTAAAATTAGTGTTTCATGGAAATTATCTAACAATTTATTAACATCAGCTAATGTATGACTTGTAGATTGCTCCAGTGTCATATTAAAAAAGAATCAACTGACCTATTTGTTTTATAGTTATTTACTATTCCATGTAATTGACTTAAGCATAAAATTGTTATTGATTGGCATTTCATCATTATTTCATTAGTTTTCACTTACTAATTTACATTTACTAGTTTACAATTACTAGTACAATATGTGATGTTTCAATGTTTCTGTCTCATGGCTGATTGTTGTGTACATTTGATAAGATACCTCTAGGATTGAAATCAGACTTCTACATTAAAGAATAGGTAGATGTTATTTTTCTGCCATAGCCAGAAGTTGTGCCATTTTTTTCTCACTAACACTATAATTACAAACACTTTCTTTGCTATAACTCAAACTTAGGTTATATTATTAAGCATTGAGATGATATATCCTATATTCCAGGGATGATATTTAAGTATAATTTTAGCATGCATGCATGTATTTTAGCATGAAAGAGCTTGAAGGTTTTTCTTATAAATATGGGTTTTGTCTTAAATATAAACTAAAAGATTATATGTTTTGCCCAACTTTCTATTAGATTGTTGAGATCCTGAAATTTAGTGATATATGATAATGGTTGGTTTTTAAATATTAAAGTTATTATTTTGGTGTGTTAATAATTTTCTCATTTATCTTATTTTTAGGTAATCTAATCTGACATAACTAATTACATATATATATTTACTAGAAAACTTTATTATACTAATGAATTATAAATATCTCAAGTTAAGATATATTTATAGATTTAAAACAGATTCACATCTTGAGTTCATTAAGAAATTATTTTTTGAGCTGGGCAGTGTTAGCACCTGCCTATAATCTGAGGCACTTGAGAGGCAGAGGCAGGTGGATTTCTGAGTTCAAGGCTAGCCTGGTCTACAGAATGAGTACCAGGACAGCCAAGGCTACATCATAGAGAAACTCCGTCTCAAACAAACAGACAAAAAAACAAACAACAAAAAATAAAGAAATTATTATGTGATATGACAAGTCGATTCAATAACATTTTTTCATATTATCCACGTTATTCCACCAAACTATAATAGCTCCTTTATTTTAGCACTGATTAGAACTTAGGTAAACCTTTTTATGTGTTAAATATCCCTGTGGATCTCTGTACTGTCTTTCCTCTTAAGAAGGCATTATTTAAAGCCTTTTTATTATCTTAATTTTTATTTCTATTAATATATTCAGATCACAATTCATTCAGCTATTTTACATGTTGCTCAGAATAAGTGCTGTTCAACTTTAGCATGTTTCCATGTAAATTCATGGAATGGTATAGAGTTGGGAGAATCACTTGTTATTTTTTGAAATTTATGCTCTCCTTTGCTTTTTACCTAAAATTTAGAATTTCTCAGTAGGATTGAATGAATATGCTCCTGAAAGAGTATGCATACAAATATACACACTTGCACATAAATCTACCCATTTCCATTGTAACTACAATGACCCAAATAAACAGTTGCGAAGATTGAAATATATCATGTCCCTGAAGTGAAATACCAAAGTTTGATTAAGCCAAAACTCTTGACTACATTAACATAGATTAGTATGGATATTATAAAACTATAAAAATTAATTGAGAAGTGAATATGTCACAGGACTATGTTGCCTTGTGTAACTTTAGTAATTAAAAACTTCTCATAACCAGTTGTAATGCATACCATGATCTTCTTTTTATTAATGTGGGGACCAGAACTTATAAAAAATTAAGTAGCCAAAATTGTGATTAGTAAAGATAAAGTTGAATTGAGCCATCATCTTTTGACTTTAGCATTCTGATAATAGAAAAATAATAGATGAATATGTTATATACTTTCTGTCAAAATGGTCAAAGTCTGAAAAACTCTTAATTCTGTTTACTGTTCTATAACCAATTGTTGTATCACAGGTTTTTAAATGTCTTGAAGAAAAATAATACTGGATAGTTAAGTATTACAGTCACATTTGATGAGGCATTAATAGATTATTATTTGTTATAGTAGTAGAATAAAAATAATATGGTTACCAGGAGGAAATATTACTTATGAGTCTCAGAAGTAGGCATATAAACTTTTATGATTGAAGACAATTTTAGTTAGTGGTGTGTAGTTCTTTTATTACATTTTTATGGAGAATGAGCAAAGTAAAATTTCTTGAAGGTAAAATAGTTTAACTTGTATCTTTTATCATTTCAAACAGTAAAGTATCCAGGTAGACTCAGTTGTGTACAAAGAATACAATAACAATAACTTTAATTATGCTAAAATTAAGTGAAATGGCATTTTGAGCTAATGCTATAAATTTTGAACCTATATAAAATAAAACCTATGATCCCATAGAATTGAGGCAATATTAGAACATTATTGAACAATTGCTAAGTGAGGTAAAATGGAATTTTATATTTCACATATGGTCTGGTAAATAATGTAATAATTTCCGTTGTTCATTATCTCAATTTCATGGCTACAGGAGATCTAAAACTTCATTCAAATTTTAAATTCCATTGACTCAGGCGTCTCATGTCAGTTTTCATCTCTGCGTTCCTTAGGGTGTATATAATGGGGTTCAAGAGAGGAGTGACCGCAGAATAAAATACAGCAAGGAATTTATCAAATGACTTGATGGGAAAGGGCCAGGCATAAATGAAGACACAAGGTCCAAAAAACAAAATAACTACTGTGATATGAGCAGTCAGTGTAGACATAGCCTTAGATGACCTATCAGAAGGACGACGCTGGATGGTCATTAGAATAATACCATAGGAGATGATTAACAAAACAAAAGAACACACAGTAAGCATACCACTGTTGGCAATGACCATGAAGTTTAAGCTATAAGTGTCTGCACAGGCAAGTTTGAGTACTCTTGGAAGGTCACAATAAAAACTGTCAACCTTATTGGGACCACAAAAGGGTAAGTTCACTGCAAAGGCCAATTGGCTCACTGAGTGTAGGAAGCCAATTCCCCATGCAGCAGCCACAATGCCAACACATACGTTGCTGCACATAATTGTAGTATAGCTTAGAGGCTTACAAATTGCTACATATCTGTCAAAGGCCATGTCTACAAGGATCACCATCTCACTTCCCCCAAAAAAGTGAAGAAGAAATATCTGTGCAAAACAGCCATGGACAGAGATGACTGTGTTTACTGAAAAAATCAGCAATCATTTTTGGTGCTGTTACAGAGGACAAACATAGATCAATGAATGAGAGGTTGGCCAACAGGAAGTACATAGGAGAGTGGAGGTGGGAATCACAGGTCACAGTCATAACTATAAGAAGATTTCCAAAAACAATTCCTACATAGAAAACAAAAAAGAATGCAAACAAAAAGATCTGAAGTTCCTGAGAGTCACAGAGTCCAACAAAAATAAATTCTTTCACCACAGAGTTATTTGCTTCTCTTGTTGATTCATTCCAGAAGGGAGTCTCTGCACTTGTCTTGGAGAAAACAATAGAAAACTATGTCAGAGTTTTTATAAGCAACTTTTAGCCTCTGTTCACTCATTAAAGACGCCCTATGATCTATTGCATAGAACTCCCAATCTAAAAATAAAAACTCATAATTTAAATCTCACAGCTTCCTTACCTGTCTGATTCTTCAGTTATTCCAGCCTCACAATTTCTCTGTGGGTTTAGACTCCATCCTAAGACAATGTTATAGGTTGTGCTGCTTGCTATGTACTCTCTTCCTAGACATACTGCATTCATCTCTGAATGTAAATACACTAAGGTATATAGAACAGTCCTTCCATTTAAAATGTTAAAGTACTTAGGAGAAAATGAATTTTACCAAATGAAATAAAATGTACAAAATAGAAATGGCAAAACTAAGTAAAAATATAGAACTTGAAATGATTACATTACATAGCACACATGTATAATGTAAAAGGCAGAGGTAAATATGGTGAGTAATGTCTTCTGGAAGATATGGCTATATAAAGAAATGTCCTGGTAGAATTCTGTTATTTATATTTGTTTGGAAATTTACTTACTCATAACTGATTGTGCTTACAAATGATTTCCATCTCTCCCTTATTCCAGATCTTTATCCTTAGCACTTCCCAGTTAAGTATCAAAAAACTGTGTAAAAATTGGGGAAGATCTAATCATAAAATAATTCATTAAGCTCTTTAAGTTTGTGTCTCCTTTATCCAGCAAAAATATAATCATATAAACACTGACAACACTCAATGATAGGAGATATATTATTGTGTGACTAGTTCTTTAAAGCATTTCTTTAGACTCATACTTTGCATAAAAGCTGTTCTGAGTTTTAATTTATCTTAAAACTTTGAATCATTTTGCGAATAGAGAAGAAAGAGAAGGAAAAATTTCCAGGACATATCTCCCTGAAACACAAGCCAAACATGAAGATGGCTCAAGGGTTCTTATCTGAAGGAAATCAATTAGTAGAAAATAAGAATTTAAGAATGTATTTTTTCATAAAAAAAGAGAAATCTTGCAGCTCATTATGAGTCACATCTACAGAGTTTTGCTAAGAGGTGAATGATAAAGTGCAATCTCATTCAGGGTCCATCAGCAAGCACAAGTTCTCCTCAGCTTCAATAGGAAATATTAAAAAGAATCAAGATGTTTTTGAAGAATGTACAGATTTTATTTTTACATTTGCTTTGAAGGAGTTCTCTTGCAACTCACACTGTAAATATGATACTAAGGGCCAAGCATGACTAAGGAGAAAATACTTTAATCACACAAACTTTGAATTCAATCTTTCAAATATTGTGCTTTTTATAACTATCTTTTGACTTAATTTGTTTTACACAAAACATTTTTATTATATTCACTGTCACGGGAATCAAGGAATTGGGTTTAAGTCATATCCACTGCTTGATTCTGGATGTCTTAAGAAATGTTCCGGGGCTGGTATTTTTCTGGTTTCAAAATGGTACAACCCAATCAATAGTTCTCAGAATCTCCACAGCTGTAACAACATATGTTGTAACTTTTATGAAAAAAGTTTGAATTTTCCATAAGATTATTAATAAAAAATAAAAAACTCACAGAAAAGAAAATACTAGATTTTGGAGGTCAGAAGAATTGCAAACTCCACTAAATGAAGAGGAAATAACTTTTCACTTCAAAACAGTAGGTGTAGGAGTCAGTCTTTATTGCTACTAGAACGCCACTGGCAATGGTTGTCCTTTTACTATACTCATGTTGATTATTATGAGTACTTAAGGAAACAATAACGATTTTCCACTTGTTTTCTTGAAGAAAAAATCAAAATTGAGTTCTGCATAATGAAATTCTACTCAAGAAGCAGTATAGGGGAATACCAGGACAGGGAATTGGGAGGGGTTGATTGGGGAAGAGGGGAAGGGAAGATGACTTATGGGACTTTTGGTGGAGGTGGTGGGGACCAGGAAAGGGGAAATCATTTGAAATGTAAATAAATAATATATCTAATAAAAAATGAAACATGCAATTTTTAACAAAATTCTAACCTATGGTTGCTTCTACTGATGAGTTTAAATTATTTATTCCACTTACCTCTTTCATAACTTGAAGAGACAGCAGTAATCTGAAGAGACAGAACAGTATAGAGTCCTTTTTTATGCCCTTTTTTAAAGCATTCATTTCTGGGAGATTGACTTTTATGTGAATTGTTCTCCTGAGCAAACTGATTGGCTAATGGTAAGCACTCATAAAGTAACCAGAAGGCCCTAGAGGATCCAGAAACACCCTGAAGCTTCCTGGCAAACTGATTCAATGTTATAGGTTTTCTCTTGGACTTGCGGGAAACAGTGAATTTCTTAATTAAGAATCATTGTCACAATTTCTTGGGTCACTGGATAATATTACTATCTCATTCATTCTAGGTATAATTGCCAAAAAATTAAAATTAATAAGATAACATGGATAAATTAAATTCTATACATAATAATCATATAGTGAATTATAATATTTAGATTTCATACAAATCAGATCGCTTAATCTGTCAATGACCAATAAGTGGAGAACATAGAAAAAATGCTCTGCATTAAAAGTCTTAGTGCTTATAGTTTGCTTTATTTTTCTGATTTAATTACAATGAAGACATTAAAATGAGCTGAGAAAAAGTTTTTAAATTATATATTATTTCAGAAAATAAGTATTCAGAAGTGCTCTCAATTATATACATCTTTTTCTCTAAATCATTCTTTAAAGAAGACTACCAAGTCAGCAAAATTGTGCTATTATAATATCCAAAGGCTTTTTTTTGGAGTTGAGGAGTTACATGATTTAAAATCTATGGTCTATATCTTAAATGACAATATGCATTATACATTACAAACTCAGCTGGGAAGAACACATACAAGTTTTAATAATGTTGCTTTTCCTCTTTTTTTTTCTTATAGTCCACAAGATTATTTCCTCTTAAGTTTACATATTTGTTGCTTTAAATAAACCCATAGTTTTCTCCATTGGACCCACATAGCTTCGCTAAGACATATTTATTCATAATCAGTGTTGTTCCACCTGCGAAGAGATATTGATGATGTTTCATTGAATATATATATGTGTTTTTTTTATAGTCCAAGTTTTATCCCTGTCCCTGTTCACCTTCTGACAGCTCCTCATCCTATACCTCCTCTACAGTCTCTAAGAGGATGTCACTAAACCCTGTTCCATCTTACCCCACCAGTTCTCCACACTCCCTGGCTGTGTCAAAGTTCTGTATGGTTAGGCAAGTCTTCTTTCGCTAAGGCCAGACCAGACAGTCCTCTGCTGCATATTTGTCAGAGGCCTCAGCCCAGGTAGTATAAGCTGCCTGGTTGATGGCTCAGTGTCTGAGAGATCTCAGCAGCTCAGGTTAGTTGAGCCTGCTGGTCTTCCTATTGGATCACCATCCTCCTTAACTTCTTGCAGCCTTTCTTTAATTCAACGACAGGTATTCTAAACTTCAGTGCATTGGTTGGGGTATGTGAATTTTTACAAGCAAAATGACATGGAACTTTGTGCAATAATTGTGGATAATATCACTTTAGATATGCTGATTAAGAAAAACCATGTGTAGTATTTTTATTTTATCATTGACAGAATTTATTACACCTCAATCTTAATTGAATTATTCGAAAGGTATATACATTAATTTTCTAAAATCAATAGAGGAAATGTTTGTATTCTATAGAATTCATACTTATGGTATCCTACTCATACCTGCTAATATCACATATACTTACAGATCACAATTTATGAGTCATGTGATCAATATTTGTTAGAGATTTGCCATCCATAAGAAAATCATGTTCACAGCATGGGTTTTGTTCTGGGCATATCTCACATTTTTAGCAGATGGTCTCATAACTAAATGAGGACACATCAATCCCACTTAGAAGGTTGAAGGAAATAATCACAGGAGGCAGAGGGAGGGAGAGACAGGGGTGGGAGAAGTGAGGGGATGCAAAAAATGGAACAGATCAGGTGTGGGGAGAGGCATGAGAAAAACGCAAAAAGCCAAGAAAATGAAGGGAAATAAGGAACCTAAAGGAGGTAGGAGGACACTCTATAATATGCTAGAGTCCCTGGAGATGAGAGGCTCTCAGAACTCAATGGGGGTGACCTTAACCAAAATTCCCAACTATGAGGAAAAGAAACTCACAAAGTCCACAGCCAGTAGATAGACAAGTGGAGTGGTTGGTTTCAAGTGGAGTGATAAGGTTACTACCTACAGTCAAAATTCCTGACCAAGAAATGTTCTTGTGTAAAAGAACTGCAGGAAGAAAAATCGAGAAGAAAGTGAAGTGGTCCAATTACTGGACCAACTTGAGGTCCATCTTATGGAGGCTGAAGACACAAAAGCTTTACACTATTACTGAACCTATGGCTTTTTACAGATGGGAGCCTGGCATGGCTGCCCTCGAAGAGGCCCCCAAGCAGCTGACTGAGACTGAAGCAGATACCCCACTGCTGGACTCCTATGGTTGAATTAGGGGCAGGACTGAAGAAACTGAAGAGAAGAGGGACCCCCATAGGAAGACCAACAGTCTCAACTAACTCAGACCCTAGGGAGCTCCCAGAGACTGAGCCTACCAACCAGGAGCATACAGGGGCTAGTCAGAGGCCCCTGGCACATATATGTCTGAGTTCTGTATGGTCAAGCTTCAGTGGGAGAAGATGAGCTTAATCCTTGAGAGACTTGAGGCCTCAGGAAAGGTGGAGGCCTGGTGGGTGGGGAACCCACTCAGAGAAAAGGGAGAGGGGGAATGGGATGAGGAACTATGGAAGGGTGGACCAGGAGGGATTGGTAATGACTAGAATATAAATAAATAAAATAATTTAAAAAATCATAATCTCTTACATTATATTGATACAGAAAGAAACCAGGCAGGGGCAAGCTTATCTATATTCCTTATTGAGATCTGGCATGGCAACAGTATGCAGGGGTGGTATTTTGGAGTGGTATTAGAAATAAAAGGTATGGGTATTGGTATTAAGAATAAAAGGATATAGGAATATGATGTAATTCTATGTCAAGTAAGATCATATATAAAAACAGGTATATATATGTTTATAATGTTAGCAATTTATATACACACATAAATTTATAAATATTTAAATATATATGATCATATTTATATGCATATAGGAAACATTTATATATGTACATGTTTGATACATATGAAAATATATATCTTTAATATACCAATATAAATACAAATATATATTTATATATCTATGCTTATCTTACACAAAGAATTCAGATAAACATTAAAATCACTGGCCATAACCTTATGAACAATGTTGTTTCAAGATACACTAAGAAATAAAAATAAAGGAAACAACCCACATATTATTGTACTGTGGATATTAGAAAGATTTAATGATTTCCATGTGTATATTTTATTTTATATTTTCAGAAAACATCAAATTCAGAGTGCAATATTCTCTAAGATGTTTTGATATATGGTAACATTTTTACTAGCATTTCAGTTATTACATGGAAACAAAACATTCTGGGTAACATCATTAAAATAGGTCTGATAATGCATAGTTTGATACTATGTATCAGAAAGCAGTTGAATGACTTTTACATTCACAAAGGCTGATCCAATAGTGTCCTATATCATCTGTAATACTAGAAGTGACAATTCACAAGGCATTACTTGATTTTTGCTTCTATTTTGCTGCAGAGGTCCAAAGGGACAGTTTGACATCAGAGAATGAATAAATGAATTCATTCTCTTAGTAACTCCTTTTTGTAGTTTAATACTTCTTTCATGATTATCAAAATTGAGCTCAATAAACCCAATACCATGTTACAGTGGAAGAGGGGAAAAGACAGGAGTTCTCAACCCTATGCAAAGAATCAGTCAACTAAAGAGAGTGGGAGAAATGGTGTATCTCGGGGCAGAGCATTTTCATTACTAAAGGTCAGCCTTAAAAACATAGAGAAGTAACATTATACAGACTGAATACTGTTTACATGTGTACATATATATCTGTGTTTGTGTGTGTATAATGAAATAGGAGGCCATGATTTTCTTTTTTAACCCTTAATTACAAATAAATTTTTTTCTCATAGAATTTATTCTGAACATAGCTTCCCCTTTCTCTTTTCCACCATGTTCCATCCACCTTCTCTCATTTAGTTTCACTCCCTTTGTGTCTTTCACTTGAACAAAACAGGCTTCTAAGAAATAACAACAAAATATAAGAGAAAAAATATACTAAGGTAAAAACAAAATCCATCATATTAAAGTTGGATTAACAAACAAATAGAACAATTTAAGAACCACAAGAGAAAGCACAAGAATTGGAAACTCACAATTCAGAAGCTTCATAAAACTACTAAAAATGAATTTATAGTGTGTATGCAGATTTGTGGATCCATATAGGCCCCGTGTTTGTTTCTTTGCTCTTTGTGAGTTCATATGAGCTCTTCTCTGTTGATTTATGGCCTTCAACATCAATCAACCACCATGATTTGAAAGAGAAGAGGGAACAATGTATGGAAGAATCTTGAGGGAGGAAATGAAAGGAAGAAATGTTACATTATAATTTTAAAAAATTAATATAGATAGTACAAAAATAAAACAAAAAGTTCAGGTTGACCTGAAACATTTTGACATGTGGAAAAAATAATTCAAAGAACACATTCTATTCACTGTATAAGCAGTGTATTTTCTTTCCTATGTTTGGGATTACATTGTTCACTTGATCTAGCATAAAGGAAAGTGAGACCTATAAGTCTCCATCCAAACACCAAGACAATTTCTGAAAGGAGAAGAAAATGGGCAATGACTATTCACTTTGTGGCTTCCGTGTTGTTCATATATCAGCATAAGCATTCCAGCTGTGCTTTGAGCTGAATAATTGCTGCTTTCTGGAAGCAAAATTTCACACTTGGCCAAGACTGAAAGCCAAATGACAGGCATGCTTATATGCTTATTTAATTTATAGTATATATATATATATATATATATATATATATATATATATATATAAAACAAATAATTTAATACTTCCACAAAATTGTTTTGATTACTATTTAGAATATAGAGACGAGGAAATTCAACAGAAACAATAAGAGGAAAAAAACTTCTGTCTCTCTCATTTTCCTTTGTCTTGTCTTCACTTATCACAGGAAAATAATCACCTCCTTCAACTATGTGCTGCTGCTTAAATTGCATCATTTCGTTTACTAAAAGGTTACATGTTGCTTTCTATTTTTTTCCTTTTTTCTCTCTTTTGTTAGATATATTTTTATTTACATTCCAAATATTGACCCCTTTCTTGGTTGCCCCCTGAAAATCCCCTTACCAATCCCTCTTCTGCCTGCTCACCAATCCACCCACCCTGGCTTCCCTGTCCTGGCTTTCCCCTATAGAGGGGCATCTAGTCTTCTCAGGACCAAGGGCCTCTCCTCACTTTGATGTCCAACAAGGCCATCCTCAGCTGCAAATGCATCTGAAACCATGGGCTCCTCTTTGTGGGAGCTCTGGGGGAGGCACTGCATGGCTCATATTGTTGTTCCTCCTATGGGGCTGCAAACTCCTTCAGCTCCTTGGGTCCTTTCTCTAGCTTTTAATGTAAATGGGCACTACAGAATAAGTTATATGTATTCTGTTTTAAAATTTTTGTTGAATATATTCTTTATTTACATTTCAAATGTTATACCCTTTTTCTGTTTCCCACCTCCCAGACAACCCCCAACTCATCCACCCACACCTGCCTCCAAAAAGATGCGTCTCCATCTAAACCACTACTACCTCCCTACCTCCCCCTTGATTTTCCCATGCTCGAGTTATCTATTGAGCATTCATAGGACAAAGGACTTCTCCTCCCACTGATGTCATACAAGGCATTCCTCTGACACAGTTTTGGCTAGAATCATGTGTACTGCTTAGTTGATGGCTTAGTCCCTTGGAGCCCTGGGACTTCTGGTTGGCCGACATCATTGTTCTTCCCATGGGCCTACAAAGCCCTTCAGTTCCTCAGTCCTCCCTCGAACTCCTCCATTGGGGACCCTGTGCCCAGTTCAATGGTTGAGTTCTATCATCTGCTTCGGTATCTATAAGGCACTGTCAGGGACCCTCCAGAGACAACCATAACAGCTTCCTTTCTTCACACATTTCTTGTTATGCCTAATAGTGTCAGGATTTGGTGACTGTTTATAGGATGAGTCCCTAGGTAGGACAGTCTCTGGGTGGCCTTTCCTTCAGTTTCTGATCCAGACCTTGTCTCCTGTGAGTATTTTGTTCCATTTCTCAGGAAAACCAAAGAATCCACACTTTAGTCTTTCTTCTTCTTGAGCTTCATGTGGTCTGAGTTGTAACTTGTTTATTTTGAGCTTCTGGGCTAATAGCTACTTATCTGTGAGTGCATACCATGTGTGTTCTTTTGTGATTGGGTTGTCTCACTCAGGATGACTCTTTCTAGTTTCATCCATCTGCCTAAGAATGTCATCAATTCATTGTTTTTAATAGCTGAATAGTATTCCATTGTGTATATATACCACGTTTTCTGTATGCATTCTTCTGTTGAAGGACATCAGGGTTCTTTCCAGCTTCTGGCCATTATAAATAAGGTTGCTATGACCATAGTGGATCATGTGCCCTTAATACATGTTGGAGCATCTTCTGGGTATATGCTCAGGAGTGGTATAGCTGAGTTCTCAGGTAGTAATGTGTCTAATTTTCTGAGGAACCACCAAACTGATTTCCAGAGTGGTTTTACCAGCTTGCAATCCCACCAGCAATGGAGAAGTGTTCCTCTTTCTCCACATCCTTGCCAACACCTGCTGTCTTCTGAGTTTTTCATCTTAGACATTCTGACAGGTGTGAGGTGGAATCTCAGGTTGTTTTGATTTGCTTTTCCCTGATATCTAAGGATGCTGAAGATATTGCTTAAGTTCTTCACAGCCATTCAAGTTTCCTCAGTAGAGAATTCTCTGTTTAGCTCTGTTCCCCATTTTTAATAGGGTAATTTGACTCTTTGGAGTCTAACTTCTTAAGTTCTTTGTACACACTGGATATTAACCCTCTATTGGATGTAGGATTGGTAAAGATCTTTTCCCAATCTGTTGCTTGCCATTTTGTCCTATTGAAAATATCCTTTGCCTTACTGAAACTTTGCAGTTTTATGAGGTCCCATTTGTCAATTCTTGTTCTAAGAGCATAAGCCATTGGTATTCTATTCAGGTTATTTTTCCCTGTGACCATGTGTTGAAGGATTTTCCCCACTTTCTCCTCTATAAGCTTCAGTGTATCTGCTTTTATATGAAGGTCCTTGATCCACTTGGACTTGAGTTTGTACAAAGAGATAAGAATGTGTCAGTTTGAAATTTTCTACATGTTGACCTCCAGTAGATCCAGCACTATTTGTTAAAAATGTTGTCTGTTTTCCACTAGATGATTTTAGTTCCTTTGTCAAATATCAAGTGACTGTAGGTGTGTGGGTTGATTTCTGTGTTTTCAATTCTAATCCATAGATCTTCCTGCCTGTGTCTTTGCCAGTACCATACAGTTTTTAGCACTAACTCTAGGTAGTAGAGTTGAGGTCAGAGATGGTGGTTTCCCCAGATCTTTTGATGTGGAGAATAGATTTCTCTATCCTGGTTTTTGTGTTATTCCAAATGAATTTGCAGATTACTCTTTCTAGCTCTATGAAGGATTGATTTGGAATTTTGATCGGAATTGCATTGAATCTGTAGATTGCTTTTGCCAAGATGGCCATTTTTACTATATTAATCCTGCCAATCCGTGAGCATGGGAGATCTTTCACATTCTGAGACCTTCTTCAATTTCTTTCTTCAGATGCTTGAAGTTCTTGTCATACAGATTATCACTTGCTTGGTTAGAGTCACACTAAAGTACGTAATATTTTTTGTGATTATTGTGAATGGTGTGATTTCCTTAATTTCTTTCTCAGCTTATTTATCCTTTGAATAGAGGTAGGCTATTGATGTGTTTGAGTTAATTTTATATCCAGACACTTTGCTAAAGTGGTTTCCAGAATTTCTCTGCTGGAATATTTGGGGTCACTTAAGTATATGATCATATCCTCTGCAAATAGTGATATTTTGATTTCTTCCTTTCCTATTTGTATACCTTTGACCTCTTTTTGTTGTCTAATTGCTCTGGATAGGACTTCAAGTACTATATTGAAAGATAGAGAGAGAATGGGCAGCCTTGTCTGGTCTCTGATTTTAGTGGAATGGCTTCATGTTTCTCGCCATTTAGTTTGATGTCAACTACTGGTTTGCTGTATATTACTTTTACTATGATAAGGTATGGACATTGAAATCCTGATCTTTTCAAAACTTTTATCATGAAGGGATGCTGCATTTTGTCAAAAGCTTTTTCAGGATCTAATGAAATGACCATGTGGTTGTTTTTTCCTTTGAGTTTGTTTATGTATTGGATTACATTGATGGATTTCCATATATTGAACAATCCCTGCATCCCTGGAATGAAGCCTACTTGATCATGGTGAATTTTTGTTTTGATGCATTCTTGGATTTGGCTGGCTAGAATTTTATTGAGTAGTTTTGCATCAATGTTCATAGGGAAATTGGTCTGAAATTCTTTTTGTTTGGCTTAGGTATAAGCATTATTGTGGCTTCATTGAATGATTTGGGTAGTGTTAGTTGAGTTTCTATTTTGTGGAAGAGTTTGAATAGTATGGGTATTAGGTCTTCTTTGAAGATCCAATAGAATCTAAACCCGTCTGGTCCTGGGCTTTTTTAGTTTTGGAGACTATTAATGACTGCTTCTATTTCTTAAGGACGTATGGCACTATTTAGATGGTTTATCTGATCCAGTTTTAATACTGGCAACTAGTGTGTCTAGAAAGTGTCCATTTTGTCCAGATTTTCCTATTTTGTGAGTATAAGCTCTCGTAGTAGAATCTGATGATTTTTTGAATTTTCACAGTTTCTGTTGTTATGTCTCCCTTTTCACTTCTGATTTTTTAATTTAGGTAGTGCCTCTGTGCCCTCTTGTTCGTCTGGCTAAGGGCTTATCTATCTTATTGATTTTCTCAAGGAATCAGCTCTTGTTTTTTTTTTTTTTTTTTTTGATTCTTCCTATAGTTTTTTTTTCTATTTTTGATTTCTGCCCTGAGTTTATTTCCTGCTGTCTACTCTGCTTGAGTATATTTGCTTCCTTTTGTTCTAGAGCTTACAGGTGTGTTGTCAAGCTGATCATGCAAGCTCTCTCCATTTTCTTTTTGGGGGTATTTAGAGCTATGAGTTTTCCTCTTAGCACTGCTTTAATTGCTTCCCATAAGTTTTGTTATGATGTGTCTTCATTTTAATTACATTCTAAAAAGTCCTTAAGTTCTTCCTTGACCAAGCTATCATTGAGAAGAGCATAGTTCAAAGTCCACATGAATGTGTGTTTTCCAGTGTTTTTATTTGAACCTAAGACCAGCCTTAGGCCATGGTGATCTGATGAGGTACATGGAATAATTTCAATATTTCTGTATCTGTTGAGGCCTGTTTTGTGTCTAAGTATATGGTCAATTTTGGAAAAGGTACCATGAGGTGAAAAGAAGAAGGTATTCTTTTGCTTTAGGATGGAATGTTCTATAAATAACTGTTAGATCCATTTGGTCCTTAACTTCATTTAGTTTCACTGTGTCTCTGCTTAGTTTTTTTTCTTTTTTTCTTTGATATATTCTTTATTTACATTTCAAATGATTTCCCCTTTCCTGGCTTTTTGCTCCCCCAAAGTCCCATAAGCCCTTTTCCCTCTCCCTGTTCATCCATCCACCCCTTCCCAATTCCCTGTTCCAGTATTCTACTACACTGATACACTAAGCCTTTCCAGAACCGGGGGCCACTCCTTCCTTCCTCTTGGGCATCATTTGATATGTGGATTATGTCTTAGGTATTCCAAGATTCTAGGCAAATATCCACTTATCAGTGAGTTCATGCCATGAGTGTTCTTATGAGACTAGGTTATCTCACTTAGTATGATGTTCTCCAGCTCTATTCATTTGACTAAGAATTTCATGAATTCATTGTTTCTAATGGCTAAATAGTACTCCATTGCATTTATGTACCACATTTTTTTTATCCATCCCTCTGTTGAAAGACATCAGGGTTCTTTCCAGCTTCTGGCTAGTATAAATAGGTCTGCTATGAACATAGTGGAGCATGTATCCTTATTACATGCTGGGATGCTGGGGAATCCTCTGGGTATATTCTCAGGAGTGGTATCGCAGGGTCCTCCAGAAGGATCATGCCCAGTTTTCTGAGGAACCACCAGACTGATTTCCAGAGTGGTTGTACCAGTTTGCCATTCCACCAGCAGTGGAGGGGTGTTCCTCTTTAACCACATCCTTGCCAACACCTGCTGTCTCCTGAGATTTTAATCTTAGCCATTCTGATGGGTATGAGGTGAAATCTCAGGGTTGTTTTGATTTGCATTTCCCTGATTACTAATGATGCTGAACATTTCCTAAGGTGCTTCTCAGCCATCTGAAGTTTTTCAGGTGAAAATTCATTGTTTAGCTCTGTAACCCATTTTTGATAGGGTTATTTGGTTTTCCAGAATCTAACTTATTGAGTTCTTTGTATATATTGAATATTAGCCCTCTGTTGAATGTAGGGTTAGTGAAGATCTTTTCGCAATTTGTTGGTTACTGATTTATCCTTTTGATGGTGTCCTTTGCCTTACAGAAACTTTGTAATTTTATGTGGTCCCATTTGTCAATTCTTGTTCTTAGAGCACAACCTATTCATGTTCTGTTTAGGAACTTTTCCCCTGTGACCATGTCCTCAGGTTCTTTCCCAGTTTCTTTTCTATTAGTTTCAGTGTGTCTGGCTTTAAGTGGAGGTCCTTAATCCACTTGGAGTTGAGCTTAGTACAAGTATGGATCAATTCACATTCTTCTGCATGCTGACCTCCAATTCAACCAGCACCATTTATTGAATAGTCTATCTTTTTCCACTGGATGTTTTTAGCACCTTTGTCAAAGATCAAGTGACCATAGGTGTGTGGGTTCATTTCTGGGTCTTCAGTCCTATTCCATTGATCTACCTGCCTGTCACTGTACCAATACCATGCAGTTTTTAACCCTACTGCTCTGTAGCATTGCTTGAGGTCCAGGATACTGATTCCCCCAGAAATATTTTTACTGTTGAAAATAGATTTGGGTTAGACAGAGGCCCACGAACAGCCACCTTCTTGGAGCTGGTAGCTCAACCAGGTATGCAGAGGGCATCACAGTGAAGGATTGCCCATAGCCTGCCTGGGTGCCTTCTTTGCCAGGGAGCCAGGTAGCTCTACAGCTGCCTGGGCATGCAGGGGAGCATCTGACATGCACCAAGTCCCATGGATAGAGGGAGTTGCCCCAGGAACCGAGATCTCCTCCATCTTGGTTCCCACAGTTCAACCAGGAAAACTCCTGATCTACAGGGAGTGCCACCATATGGGCAAGAGCAGCTCAACCAGATGAAGCCCTGCAGTCTGAGATCACCATAGTCTAGGCTCCAGAATTCCAGGCAGGGAAACTCTTGACCTGCAGGGAATCCCGTGGTTAGACAGAGCCACGACACCCACCACCATGTTGGAGCTGGTAGTGCAACCAGGTACACAGAGGGCACCAGAGTGAAGGATTGCCCAGGGCATAGCCTGGCTGGGTGCCTTCTGCACCAGGGAGCTAGGCAGTACTACATGGGGGAGCATCTGACCTGCAGGAGCACCAAGGACCAAGATCCCAACCATCTTGGATCCCACAGTTCAACCAGGGAAGTGCCTGATCTACAGGGAATCTCATGGTTAGATGGACAAGGCACACTAGGGCTCCAACCACAGCCAAGAGTAGGGCAGCATATCAGCAATCTGTCCCAGGGGAAACCTAGTTATCCCGTGGTGGGGAAATAGCCTAATAGGCCCATAAGCACCAGCCAGTGTCAACAGGATCAACTAATGCCAGAGATAAACACAGGGCAAAAGGCAAATGCAGGAACATTAGTAATAGAAATCATGGAAATATGGCAGCATCTGAACCCAATTCCCCAACAACAGCAAGTCCTGGATACCCCAACACTCCAGAAAAACAAGATTTGGATTTAAAATCACTGGTCATGATGCTGTTAGAGGAACACAAAAAGGACATAAATAAATCTCTTAAAGAAATATAGGGGAACATGAATAAGTTAGAAGCCCTTACAATGGAAACAAACACACAAAAAAACCTTAAAGTAATTCAGGAGAATATGGGTCAACAGATATTACTTAAAGAAATACAAGAGAAATTGAGTCAACAAGCAGAAGTCATGAAAGAGGAAACACAAAACTCTTTTAAAGAAATACGAGAAAATACAATAAAACAAGTGAAGGAACTGAGCAAAACCATCCAGGATCTAAACACAGAAGTAGAAACAACTAAAAAAATCACAAAGGGAGACAATTTTGGAGAAAGAAAACCTTGGGAAGAAATCAGGGGCCATAGATGCAAATATCAACAACAGAATACAAGAGATAGAAGGAAGGATCTCAGGTGCCAAAGATACCATAGAAACATTGACTCAACAGTGATAGAAATTGCAAATAGCAAAAAGCTTGTAGCCCAAAACATCCAGGAAATCCAGGACACAATTAGAAGACCATACCTAAGGATTATAGGTATAGATGAGTGTCAAGATATATGACTTAAAGGGCCAGGAAATATCTTCAACAAAATTATGGAAGAAAACTTCCCTAACCTAAAGAGAGAGTTGCCCATGAATATACAAGAAGCCTACCGAATTCCAAACAGACTGGACCAGAACAGAAATACCAACTATCACATAATAATCAAAACCCCAAATATACTAAACAAGAAAGAATATTAAGAGCAGTAAGAGAAAAAGGCCAAGCAACATATAAAGGAAGACCAAATAGAATTACATAGTACTTCTCACCAGAGACCATGAAAGCTAGGAGATCTTTGACAGATCTCATACAGACTCTAAGAGAACAAAAATGCCAGCCAAGATTACTATACCCAGCAAAACGCTCAGTCACCATATATGGAGAAACCAAGATATTCCACGATAAAATCAAATGTACACAATATCTTTCCGCAAACCCAACCCTAAAGGGATAATAGGTAGAGAACACCAATACAAGGAGGGAAACTACAATCAGGAAAAAGCAAGATAGTAAATGTTTTTCATCAAGCCCCAAAGAAGGTGGCCACTCAAATTTAAAAATAACATCAAATAATTAATACTTAATCAATAATTAATACTCCTTAATATCTCTTAACATCAATGGACTCAATTACCCAATAAAAAGACATAAACTAACAGACTGGACACATAAACAGGACCCTACATTTTGCTGCACACCCATCAGTTTGGATAAGATCAAAACCTCAAGTGGAGGCGTGGGCTCTGTGCCCTGAGGGGGGACCCTGCACTCCCTGCAGCCTCTGCCATCTTTATGGCTGTTTGGATCTAGCAGAAAGAACCAGGTACCTGAGATATCCCGAGTTTAAGACCTCTGTGGACTCAAGCCACCAGACAGTGATCAGTGACAGCATTTGAACCCAATTCCCCGACAGCAATAAATCTCAGATACCCCAACACACCAGAAAAACAAGATTTGGATCTAAAATCCCTGGTCAAGAAGCTGATATAGCAACACCTAGAAAAATATCTTAAAGTAATACAGGAGAAAATAAGTCAAAAGGTAGAAGCCCTTACAAGGCAAACACAAAAATCACTTAACGAAATTCAGGAGAATATGGATCAAAAAATAGAACCCAATAAAGAGGAAATACAAAAATCACTTAAAGACATACAGGAGAATGTGGGTTAATGAGTAGAAGTCATGAAAGAGGAAACACAAAAATCTCTTAAAGAATTACATGAAAACACAAACAAGCAAGCAAAAGATCTGAGCAAAATCATCAAGAATCTAAAAACAGAAGTAGAAACAACTAAGAAATCAAAAAGGAGACAACTTTGGAGATAGAAAACCTTGGGAAGAAATCAGGGGTCATAGATGCAAAAATCAACAATAGAATACAAGATATAGAAGAAAGAATCTCAGATGCTGAAGATACCATATGAACCATGGAAGAACTCAGAAGAAACAAGATAGAATCCCCTTCTCATCAAACCCAAAGGATGATAACCAATCAAATATAAAAAATAATATCAAAAATGTCAGGAAGTAATAATTATTATTCGTTAATATCTCTTAACATCAATGGACTCAATTCCCCAATAAAAAGACATAGACTTGCATTTCTCTAATGACTAATGATGTTGAACATTTTTTAAGGTGTTTCTAAGCCATACAAATTTCTTCAGGAGAAAAGTCTTTGTTTAGCTCTGTACCCCACTTTTGGATAGGGTTATTTGGTTTTCCGGGGTCTAACTTATTGAGTTCTTTGTATATATTGGATATTAGCCCTCTGTCAGATGTGGGGTTGGTGAAGATCTTTTCCCAATTTGTTGGTTGCCGACTTGTCCTTTTGACAGTATCTTTTGCCTTACAGAAACTTTTTAATTTTCTGAGGTCCCATTTGTCTATCCTTGCTCTTAGAGCATAAGCAATTGGTGTTCTGTTAAGGAACTTTCCCCCTGAGCCAATGTCCTCAAGGGTCTTCCCTAGTTTCTTTTCTATTAGTTTTAGTGTGTCTGGCTTTATGTGGAGGTCCTTGATCCACTTGGAGTTGAGCTTAGTACAAGGAGATAAGAGTGGATCAATTCTCATTCTTCTGCATGTTGACCTCCAGTTGAGGCAGCACCATTTGTTGAAATGGCTATCTTTTTTCCACTGGATGTTTTCAGCTCCTTTGTCGAAGATCAATTGGCCATAGATGTGTGGGTTCAATTCTGGGTTTTCGATCCTATTCCATTGATCTGCCTCCCTGTCACTGTACCAATACCATGCAGTTTTTAACACTACTGCTCTGTAGTATTGCTTGAGGTCCGGGATACTGATTCCCCCAGAAGTTCTTTTACTGTTGATGATAGTTTTAGCTATCCTGGGTTTTTATGTCATTCCAGATGAATTTGAGAATTGCTCTTTCTAACTCCATAATGAACTGAGTTGGGATTTTGATGGGGATTGCGTTGAATCTGTATATAGCTTTTGGCAAGATTGCCATTTTAACTATATTAATCCTGCCAACCCACACCAGTCAGAATGGCTAAGATCAAAAACTCAGAAGACATCAGGTGTTGGAGAGGATGTGGAGAAAAGGAACACTTCTCCACTGCTGGTGGGACTGCAAGCTGGTACACCCACTCTGGAAATCAGTCTGGCGGTTCCTCAGAAATCTGGATATGATCCAGTGACTTTAACCAAACAAGTGAAAGATCTGTATGACAGGAACTTCACGTTCTTGAAGAAAGAAATCAAAGAAGACCCCAGGAAATGGAAAAAAAATATTTCTTGCTCCTGGATTGGCAGGATCAATATAGTAAAAATGGCCATCTTGCCAAAAGCAATCTGCAGATTCAATGCAATCCCCATCAAAATCCCAAATCAATTCTTCAATGATCTAGAAAGAGCAATTCTCAAGTTCATCTGGAATAACAAAAAACCCAGGATAGCTAAAACTATTCTCAACAATAAAAGGATTTATGGGGGAATCAATATCCCTGACCTCAAGCAGTACTACAGAGCAATTGTGCTAAAAACTGCAGAGTATTGGTACAAAAACAGGCAAGTAGATCAATGGAATAGAATTGAAGACCCAGTAATGAACCCACAGACTTAAGGTCACTTGACCTTTGATAAAGGAGTTACAACCATCCAGTGGAAAAAAGATAGCCTTTTCAACAAATGGTGCTGGTTCAACTGGAGGTCAACATGCAGAAGAATGCAAATTGACCCACTCTTATCTCCTTGTATTAAGATCAACTCCAAGTGGATCAAGGACCTCCACATAAAGCCAGACACATTGAACCTAATAGAAAAGAAACTGGGACAGACCCTGGAGGACATGGGCACAGGGGGAAAGTTTCTGAACAGAACACCAATAGCTTATGCTCTATGATCAAAAATTGACAAATGGGACCTCATAAAATTACAAAGTTTCTGTAAGGCAAAGGACACTGTCAGAAGGACTAAACAGCAAGCAACAAATTGCATAAAGATCTTCACCAACCCACATCCTACAGAGGGCTAATATCCAATATATACAAAGAACTCAAGAAGTTAGACCTCAAAGAACCAAATAACCCTATCAAAAAATGGGGTACAGAGCTAAACAACGATTTTTCACCAGAAGAAATTCGGATGGATGAGAAACACCTTAAGGGATGTTCAGCATCCTTAGTCATCAGGGAAATACAAATCAAAACAACCCTGAGATTCCACCTCACACCAGGCAGAATGGCTAAGATTAAAAACTCAAGAGACAACAGGTGCTGGTGAGGATGTGGAGAAAGAGGAACACTCCTACACTGTTGGTGGGATTGCAAGATGGTACAACTGCTCTGGAAATCAGTCTGTTGGTTCCTCAGAAAATTGGGCATGACACTTCCAGAGGACCCTATCATACCACTCCTGGGCATATACCCAGAGGATTCCCCTGCATGCAATAAAGACACATGCTCCACTATGTTCATAGTAGCCTTATTTATAATAGCCAGAAGTTGGAAGGACCCCAGATGTCCCTCAAAGGAGGAATGGATACAGAAAATGTGGTATATATATACATTGGAATACTACTCAGCAATTAAAAATAATGAATTCATGCAATTTGTAGGCAAATGGTTGGATCTGGAAAATATCATCCTAAGTGAGTTAACTCAATCACAAAAGAACACACATGAAATGTAATCACTGATAAGTGGACATTAATGAGCCCAGAAACTCTGAATACTCAAGGCACAGTTATCAAATCAAAAGATTCCCAAGAAGAAGGAAGGACAGGACCCTGGTCCTGAAAATACTGTATCCAGTTTTGTAGGGGAGTACCAGAACAGAGAAATCGTGTGTGTTTGGGGAGACTTGTTAGTAAGGAGGGCGAGAACTTATGGGACATATGGTGATGGGGGAACTGGGAAAGGGGAAGGCCTTTGGAATTTAAACAAAGAATATAGAAAATAAAAAAAAATAAAAGTTTTAAAAACTAAAAAAAAAAAAGAAATGCAAAGGATGAAAACATGTGAAAAGGGCTTAATGATATTTTTAATAAAGGAAATGCAAAGCAATGAGGAAAGTGGAAAGACACTCTTTCCATTGCTGGTGAAAATGCAAACTTGTAAAGCCACTTTACTTGTTTTTTTAAAAATTGGGAATAGTTTACTCCATGACACAGATATATCACTCCTAGGTATATACCCAAAAAACACCCCTGTGTACCACAAGAACATTTAGTCAAGTCTGTTCATAGCTGCATTCATATTAGCCAGAAACTGAAAACAACATTGTAGGAGGCTTTTGTATGTTCTGTTTTCAGCATTCAGAGACATCTCTTTAAAATGCCTTGTTTATTGACATGACCAGCATGTAGCTCTAGAGTTCAGAGGTGCTGAAAGAATCTTTATTGGATCTTCTATCTCTGTTAGGGTCCCATTATAAGCTGATTGGTGCAATGGTATTCTGTCTGTCTCAGCATCATTCTTTTTCTCTTCCACAGAAATTTTTACTCAAGGAAAATATGTAGTAAAAGCTTCAGTAGTGTTAGGTCTCAGTCTGTGACTATGGCTCCTCTCAGCACTCCTCTACCTGACCCCTACCTCAAACATTTCCCTCACAGGGACAGACCTCCCTCTTTATTTCTCCTAATATGACTGCTAGTTAATTTAAACATGTTAACTATGCCAGTTTCATGGCCCAGGGCATTCTCTTGGTCTACTGCTCCTTCAGGGCTCTCCATCCCCTCTGTCCTCCTATGGTACTGTTTAGTTTACCAGCCATGTTCAGCACATACTCTTACTTCTGCCTATTTTCTCCTTTATATCAAAAATAAATTTTATCCATACCTTAGGAGTAGCCATGTCTTCCCCCTTTTATTTCATTTTGTTCATTCATCTGATGCTAAAACCTTAGAGAGGCATAATGAACTCCCTTCCAAGAGAACTGGCCTCTCCTACCAAGCTGCTGATTTGTCTCTCTCAAGATATGTACAGATTATTTGTTTTTGTTGGCTTCTACCATCCATCATATTTGGTTCCAAATTTTGGAGACTACATTTTTAGCTGTTTTTTGCCTTTGTCTGGTCTGCTCTATCCATCAATTTCTCATTGACTACTCAGTAAGTGTCTTATCTTTGACTTCTGGACCCTGCTATGTCCTCAAGGGGCCCACCAGGTGTACAACTTTCTACTCACTAAGAGACTTCCTCTTCTTTATCTTCTGGATCAATGCCTTTCCCAAAATATCTCTCTCTTTCCCAAAATATCACCTCTTCAGCTATTTTCTTTTCTAGCTGCTCTAACCTCATTATGTAAATGTCAGTACAGAGGTATCCTCTTTTACTAATTTTACTACAAAAGACACAGTAGTGTGTTAAGGCACTACTCTCATCTTGACCCTTATCCTGTGGAAAGGGATGCCTCTCTTTTGTGATTTAAGACATTTCTTTCTGAGAAGTCGTTCAGCCCAATTGGGGATGCCCTGGATTGAAATTCCTGTCACAACTACACTTACCACCTCTGTTCTCCGTGGTCTCTTTCATCTCCTGTCTGGAGTTTCCTCACCTTATCCTTGGAGCTGCCTGGTATTTTCATCAGCTTCCATATGTGCTTCTGGACCTATACTGTAACCCTTTCCTCACCTTCCACCATAAAGCTCCCCCCTCTTCTCCATTTTAGAGCTGCCTCCACTGTCTCTTCAGCCTTCCCATATGAGGATCCCCCATTGCCACCCTTGTTCCTCTGCCACTCAATTCTCTCTAGGAAGTCCTGCAGATTCTCTACACCCTCCTGGCCTCTATAATATTGAAATTCTCTCTTAGGTGGAGTTAACTGCTTGTTCTTCATTGTCTTTTATAACTAGAGTGTTTTCTGTCTCTCAACTCCCTCTTAGAGCTTAAGGCAACCCTCCCTATAGAAGAGGTTTTTTTTATGACATCTTTTTTTCTTGGACTCAATTACTTCCTTAAACTCAGAGATTTTATTTAAGTTTCATTGTCTTATTAAACAGCTTGACTTCAGTTAAGCTCAATGAGCAAAGACAAAATCTCAAATTCCAAATTCTATTAGATTATAACATTTTCTGGGACCTCAAAGAAAATGATCAAAAAGTGTATTATCTATATGGCTCTTCAAGTATCCACACTTTTATCTCTAAAACTTCTTGATGTCCAGCTCTCATGAAACCTTTTAAAACGTTGTATCTCAGGATTTGTAAAGTAATTGGATATGGTTAAAAATATCTAAAAATAATTGGTTTAAAACCTGTTACAAAAGTTTTAGAGTTAAAATCCTAAATGGAGTTAATTTTAATATGCTTCTATATACTATATTCAACTTTTTGTAGTATATGTATATATATATATGTGTGTGTGTGTGTTTGTATGTGTATAATATACTATACTATATACTATTATAATAGTTTATACTACATACTATTAGCATATATTATACTATATTATATACTACATATTACATGTTATGTACTGTATACTGTATACTATATACTATATTCCATATATTATATACATATACATACTATATAATGTATAGTATCTGTAGTATATATTATGTACTATTAGAATATATATAATATGATCTAATATATATATGTATATACATATATGATTTCACTCCTGTTTAAAAAATATATTTAGATCTATTGAAAAAATATATGTTTTAAGTAGCAACTATGTAATTTGCTTCCAACCTGTCTGATGACAAATTAATGGTGGAAACAACAACATGAGATGTTTTACTAGGTTAATGACAGTACATGTCATGTGACTTTACCACAATTTTGAGTAAATTTACTCATGGTATAAAGCAACTAAAGTAATAATCGTAAAACTTTTTATTCCTACAAAGCTCTCTGCTTATCATTGAATCTCCTTTTCTACATTACATGGCAGCATTAGTTTCCCAAAAAGTTTGGATTTGGATGCATTTTTGTATAATAAAATAAATCGCCAAGGTTATAAAGATATAATTATATTAACAGTAGTTGACTTGGAGATTTACATCTAACTATTTATGTTTTTGCTAACTGGTGAACATCAGGTTTCTAGAAATTTTCAATAAGGAAAAATAAAAATTTAATAAATAATACATATTTGATAAGTAAGGCTCATAAATTCCTAAGGTATACTCAGGTCATTAACTGACTTGTCAGGTTAACTGACTTAAAGATATATGAATATCTTGTTTGCTTTTGATAACTGTATTAAATTTTAGATATCTGTCTACATTCTTTGTTCACTTTGTTAAGCTTTAGCTACTTGAATAAATGGATTCATATAAGAAGCTTTCTTTTTTGTATTTTTATAAGATATTTTCTTTACTTACATTTCAAATGTTATCCTCTTTCTGGTTTCTCCTCTTAAAACACCATAACGCACCCCCCTTCCCCCTGCTCAAAAACTTACCCACTCCTCCTTTCCTGTCCTGGTATTCCCCTATACTGGGACATTGCATTGAGATTTCTCAGGGCCAAGGGCCTCTCCTACCTTTGATGTCCAACAAGGCTATCCTCTGCTACATATACGGCTGGAGCCATGGGTCCCTCCATGGGTACTCTTTGGTTGGTAGTTTAGTCCCTGAGAGCTCTGGGGTTACTGTTTGGTTATAATGTTGTTCCTGCTATGGGGCTGACAGCTCCTTTGGCTCCTTTGGCCCTTTCTCTAGCTCCTCCATTGGAGATCATGTGCTCAGTCCAATGGTTGGCTGGAAGTACCCATCTCTGTATTTGTTGGATACTGGCAGAGTCTCTCAGAGGAAAGCTTTATCAGGCTCCTGTCAGCAAGCACTTGTTGGCATCCACATTAGCGACTTGGTTTGTCTACAGTATATGGGGTGGATCCCTACGTGGAGCAGTCTCTGGATGGCCAGTCCTTCAGTCTCTGCTCCACACTTGGTCTATGTATCTCCTAACATGGATGTTTTGTTCCTGCTTCTCAGAACCAAAGTATCCCTACTTTGGTCTTCCTTCTTCTTGAGCTTCAATTGGTCTGTGAATTATATCTTGGATATTCTAAACATCTGGGCTCATATCCACTTATCAGTGAGTTCTGTAATAGTGCACTATAAAAAAGGCAGAAAAAAATCTCTCTGTGGACTACATTTATGGTTTAAAATTTTATATTGATGGTAAAAGGATCTTTGATTAAATCTCCAACTTAAACTTTTCAAGGCTCAAACTTAACAAATTTGTAAAATCCCAATCTTTTAAAAGCTACTAACTTGTAAATTATTAAATATAATTAAGACATGCAAATTAATTCTTAGTCATATTACATATGATCAAATTCTTTAATGTGCTCAAAACTATGCATATATAATAAGTGTATCTGTAACCTAGTCATAGGAACAAGCTTTATTTAGCTTCCTGTATGTGTTTTCAAGTTTAAGCTTAAACAAGTGCCTAAAAACACAGTTTGTTTAGCTCAGGTATATTTATTAGATAATAGTCCTTAAACTCTTCAGAGTTCTGCTGAATAAAGCTTTTAAAAAGTTTAATGACAAAGCTTTTCATGATAGACACAAATGTCAGATCCCAGTGGCAACCCTAAGGTCAGAGAGGCAGTAGATGGGGTGTGGTAGACAGCACCAACTGGATTGTGACTAACCACTGGGAGATGCTGCCTCATGATTCACCAGCTATAAGGCTCTGCCCAAACTGTGGACACTGTTGGATTTACTGATTTAGTCTGCCTAAGACAAATTTAGCCATTCTTCCATACACTTCCTGCAGAGAATAATCTGCTGTCTCTTCTGGGCCTGGCTGAAGACTTGTGCTGCCCAGGCCTCTGCCTCTAAAGAAGTCATCAAGACCACAGGAGGCTAGGGTAACAATGCATATAGTGGTAAGATTCTATGATTTTGCATCAAACATGGGTCATTTAGATTATATTTCCTGCTTTAATTTATCATTATCAGATCTCTGATAGAGTTTATGACCACCTAACAATGTGAATTTGGTTTGTAGTGACTATTGTCAGTAATCAACCATTGTGTCTCATGGTTAATAATTAAATTTTTAAATAGTTCAAAGTTTGTGTAAATTGTCATGGTCTAAGAAAGTATTTTATGATGTGTAAAATCAGGTTGTAAGAGTATGAGATAGTGATTAAGGTATATTCAAAGTGAGAAATATTTCATAAAGCTTTTCCTTTCTATGCTATTGTTATATTTAGACTTCGAGGATTCCATGTTTTGATATTAATCAATCTGATGTGGCATAACCTAGATCTGGTAAAAGACTGGTTTAATTATTATAGTCACAAGCTCACATTATAAATTTACTTTAGTTGCTTTTCTAAGTGTATACTTTAAAATATTTCTAATCATGCTAAAAAAAATCTCTGTCTAATCTAGGTATCTAACCCTTTAGAAAGAGTACTCATGGTATTCACCTCAAATTATTTTTGGGTCTTCAAGATTTTGTTATGAGTCACAGGCATGAGTCTAATGCTTTTACTACAATGTGGATTACAGCATAGAATAAAAACAGTGGTTATGTTACTATATCTACAACTTTTATATCTTTTTGTAAAGTAAAAGGTCTTTGTAAGCTTTAAGAAGTCACAACTCTGATCCACCTGCCACAGGTCAAATGAAACCCAGATAAGCAGTCCAGTCAGTAACAGCCTATGTTTTACCACCTGTCTATACTGAGGTTAGGACTTCCCCCTTTTCCTGGTCTTGAGACTCCTTCCATGAACCACATACTATGACCATATACTTAAAGATTCGGATATAAACCCACTCAAGAATAAATTTTTTCCTAAGCCTCTTAACTTTACCTTCTCTCTCTCTAGTCTATCTGTCCTAGAAGATTCCAAGTCACCTGGAGGTGGCTCCAATGCTACCTACAAAGCACTATCTCCAGGAATTCCCTCAGAGGTGACAGATGGGCCAGTATTCTAGACTACTCCAAAGCAGCCTGCACTTCTCTAGTTCCAGGCGGCCCTATAGGCCCTGGGCAGCAAGCAAAATGACCTGCACTCGGTTTTATTCTTGCTTTTTGACCAGCATTGCAACTTTCCTGTGCCCCAACAATAATCAAATATCAGCAGGAAATAATTATAGATGAGATTACTTTTTCTCTTATCAACAACTACAGGATGGGATGTTCTCAAAGCGGGGCAAATCTCACTCAGGATCTGCTGTTCCAACCAGCACTTCTAGCCCCAGCTGCTATCTGAAACCTGTCCCTCCCAGAGGCTGTGCTTCTGCTTCCCTTTACCCAGATGGGATCTCTACATAACTCAACCATTTCGGTCATGCCACTCTCTTGGCCCAGGCTGCTTCTCTTGTTTAGTAGCTCTGATCTTGCTCTGCTCCCTGTCTTCTCTCATGGTCTTCTTTATTCTGCTCACCATGTCCAGCCTGCACTCTTACTTTTGACTGCATTCTACCTTACATCTAAATTAAAATCTCTATACTTTGGGATCAGTCATGTTTTCCTTTTATTTTATTTTTTTTTCATTCACGTAGGATCATTCTCTTACATTTTTGAAACTTAATATGTCTCTGTTGGGTACGATTGAAATTCATGGATAAGAAAAGGCTTTGGATTGCTTCTTTGGCTAGCCATCATCACAACTAGTAGAAAGCTGGAAAAACAGTTCTAAATTTGATGATGGCTGAAAAAGTTCTAAAATTGGTGGCAGATGAGATTCTTCATTTCTAAGCTACATTGTTAAAACAATGCTGTCAATTAAGGGTATAAAGAAAATGACTTCAACTGCACTACCCTTCTGTCCCTATTGTGACTTCCTCCTACTTGTCAGATATGTCTGCTTTTGTGGCACAGCAAGAATTTCTATCAATGTCATTTTGATTTCCTCCATTTTCTTGGAATTTTTTCATTGTCTTTATCTCTGTCTGCCAATAGAAAATCTTGCAGTGCTTTAACTATCTCCCCAGCTCCAGTTAGGCATCCCAATTTTAGCCATCATAATATGATAGAAAGATTTAGACAACAAATTTTACTTCTAACTTCCTCTCTTTGTGCATTATTTAAAGCACTCTGCCACTACCAGATCAAAGGGTTCCTTTACAGAAAATAAAGATTTAACTGTAGGAAGTCAGATCAAAACTTTTCTAGCTCAGATAATTATACTCTTTGAGCAGGAACCTTACCTAAGCTATTCTCTTGATCAGGTGCCAAAGTACCACTCTACTCTTGGTTTACTTTATTCACACACACACACACACACACACACACACACACACGTGTGTGTGTGTGTGTGTGTGTGTGTGTGTGTGTGTGAATGTATGTATATACGTATATAAGTATTTTAATTGACTTATTTATTTTCAACCCAAACACTGCCCCCTTCTGGTCCTCCCTTCACTGAGACCTTTCCCTCCATACCTTTCTCCCTTCTCTTCTAGGAGAGTGGGTGTACCCTGTGGATCCCCCCACAACCACCACCACCATCATGCATCAAGTCTCTGTCACATTAGATGCATCCTATCTCCCTGAGACCAGAAAGACAGGCCTGGTGGGAAACAGATACCACAGTCAGGCTATAGCTTTAGGTAGAGTCTCTGCTGTAGCTGTTTGGAGTATCCACATGGAGACAGAGCTGCACATCATACTATATATGTACCAGAGGTCTCATTCCAGCCTATGTGTGTGTGTGGTTTTTTTTTTTTTTTTTTTTTTGGTGGCTCAGATTTTGAGAGTTCCAAGAGGTTCAGGTTCGTTGACTTTGTTGGTCTTCTTGTGGAGATCTCACTCCCTTTAGGATAGACTACCTGCAAGCATAATAGAGTATCATTAATAGCATCAGGGATTGGTTCTTCCCCATAGGATGTGTGTTTAGTTATTGCCTGCTTATTGACTAAGCCCTCCCAGTCAGTCAACTGGTTCTCCAGCATAGGAGTGAAGATTAAAAAGAAAGAGACAATTAGACAAAACGGCAGCATGACCTCAGTCAATTCTAAGACTGAAGGCAGGTTTAATAATTTCCAATCCACTTTTATACCACTTTAATTACATGCAGGTATTAAGATCAGTAGTAGTACAATGAGGAACAAGCAAGACAGTAAACACAAACTTGTCAAGGCAATAAGCATAGTCCTGTGACTGTTGTTTCCAAGGGCTTGTCAGAATAACAAAAATACCTGAACCTACTTCCTTGTCCATGCCCAAAATCTTGCCTGAAGCCTGCTTCTTACATTCCATCCTAAGATTAAAATTCCTGCCTTAACCTACTTCCCTATTATGCCCTAATGTCAGATTCCTGCTTGAATCCCTTGTCCTTGGTTAATGTCAAGTTCCTACCAGAGGTCAAGGCATCCCAATAAGGCTCTCTACAGTTATTCCCTCAGTATCTTCTCCATCCTCTGTACCCATGAGCTGAAAATGCCTTTGACAAATATCTAACACCCCTTCATGTTAAATGTCTTAGAGAGATTAGAGATACAAGGCCCATACCTAAACCCAATAAAAGCAATGTACAGCAAGTCAGTAGCCAACATCAAATTAAATGGACAAAAATTTAAGGCAATCCTACTAAAATCAGAGACAAGACAAGGGTGTCCACTTTCTCCCTATCCAATATAGTACTCGAAGTTCTAACTAGAGCAATAAGACAACTAAAGGAATCAAGTCGATACATATTGGAAAAAGGCAAAGTATCATTATTTGCAGATGATATGATAGTACACATAAGTGACCCGCAAAATTGTAGCAGAGAATTCCTACAGCTAAAAAAAAAATTCATGAGATTCTTAGGCAAATGGATAGAACCAGAAAATATCATCCTGAGTGAGGTAACCCAATCACAAAAGAATAGACATGGTATGCACTAATTGATAAGTGGATATTAGTACAAAAGCTTGGAATACCCAAGATACAATTCACAGACCACATGAAGCTCAAGAAGAAGGAAGACCAAAGTGTGGATACTTTGATCCTTCTTAGGAGGTAGATCAAAATACCTATGGCTCACAGCCAACCAATAGACTGAGCATTGGGTTCCCAATGGAGGAGCTAGAGAAAGTACCCAAGGAGCTGAAGAGGTTTGCAGCCCCTAGGAGGAACAATAATATGTACCAACCAGGACCCCAGAGCTCCCAGGGACTAAACTGCAAACCAAAGAGTACACATGGAGAGACCCATGGGTCCAGCTACATATGTAGCAGAGAATGGGCTTTTAAGACATCAATAAGCAGAGAGACCTTTGGTACTGTGAAGGCTTGATGCCCCAGTGTAGGGGAATGCCAGGTCAGGAAAGTGGGAGGGGGGTTAGTAAACAGGGGAAGAGGGTATGGGATAGAGGGTTTTTGGAGGAGTAACTAGGAAATGGGATACCATTGGAAATGTAAATGAAACAAATATGTGATAAAATAAAAGAAAAGAAAAGAAAAAGAAAAATTCAACAATGAGACTGGCTATAAAATTAACTAAAATATTTAGTGTCCCTTCTTTATATAAATGCTAAACAAGTTGTGAAGGAAATTGGGGGAACAACCACTTTCCGTTCCTCTTCTCTTCTCTTCTCTTCTCTTCTCTTCTCTTCTCTTCTCTTCTCTTCTCTTCTCTTCTCTTCTCTTCTCTTCACTTCTCTTCCTTTTTTTATTTGTTTTAATATAGACAGATAGACATGCTTCTATTTTGTATCACATTGTGGTTATATTGTATATTTATTTTCATTGATTTCTAGAAAGTTTTTGTTTATTTATGTTGTGAGTCATTTTTCATTTAAAAGAGTAATGTTTTGTTTCCATGACTTTGTAACCTTCACACTGTTGTTGATATCTAGCCATACTATATGGTGGTTTCATAGGATTCAGAAAGTTATTTCAATTTTCTTCTATCTGATGAGACTTGCTTTGTGTCCAAGTGTGTAGCCAATTTTGAAGAAATTTCCATGAGATGTAGAGAAACAGTATACTCTTTTATGTTTGGTTGAAATGGTTTTTAAGTATTAGTTAGGTATACTGTCTATTTAGCTCCAATATTTCTGTTTGCTTTTTGTCTTCATGATCTGTCTATTGATAATAGTGGAATAACAAAGAATCCACTATTAGTTTGTAAGGGTTAGTAAATGGTTTAAGCTGTGATAATATGTGTGTTTTGTTTTTTAAACTTGGATACCCATTTGTTCATGGAATAAACCTCAGTTCAAAGGCCCAGAAAATATTTCAACAAAATAAAAAAAAGTTTTTCCTAACCTAAAGAAGATGATGCCTATCAATATACAAGAAGCATACAAAACACCAAATAGATTAGACCAGAATAGGAAGTCCCTCAGTGTAGCCACCCCTGGCTACATTCAAATGGGTTACAGGTTTCCCTGGAAGGAAAGCTGGGGAAAGGAACCAGATGGTGAGAAGGAATTGAAGACAAGATTTCTTGCTCAAGGCTCAAAGTTTAATGAGGTTCTCGAAATATATAGGTGGGTGGAACCCTTCCCACAAAGGCTGAAAACATGTCATCAGAACTGGTTTGCTTGCTCTGCAGGAGGCTGGCATCAGGTGGCTAGTGTCTCTCAGGAAGCTACAAGTCCTTGGAGAACAATAGACTAGAGCTACACCCTAGGTGGGAGGTAGTGGCTAGCAGAGTTCTGAAATTCCTGCTCAAAGACTGAGGGGAGGCCACACCTCAGAACATAATAAAGTACTAAATTATAGAACAAGGAAAGATTCAGCCTATGCATGCTGCTTGGTTTAATCTCTGGGAGCTCTGAGGAGTTTAGGTTAGTTGACACTGTTGTTCTTCCTATGGGGTTGCAAACCCCCTCAGCTCTTAGTCTTTCCTCTAACTCTTCCATATTGGTTCCCAACCATCAAACCATGCTCCTCTTTTTCCCCTTCCCTGCCCATCTGCCGTCCAATTTCCTCCTTGCCTCTGCATCCCATAATTATTCTGCTCCCCTTCTAATTGGGTTTCCAGTGTGCAGACCCAAAAGGAGATGTATGGTATGTACTCACTGATGAGTGGATATTAGGCAAAAAGTTCAGAATACCTATGATACAACTCACAGATCATGGGGAGCTAACAAGATGTTCTCATGTTTTACCAGTTTATTTTGCAGCTTTAATGGCCATGAAGAAATTAAAAGGAACTGAGATACATCACTAATAATTCTAAATTGCATCTGATAAACACATTAAACACATGTCTCTAGTTGGGCTTTTTAACTATCATGTGCTGTGGATTTTTCTGAAGGACTCAAGCACTGCAGCTGCAGAAGTAGTATATTAAATAATCTTTTCAGATCTTGGCAGTATAACTTTAGAAAATAAGACCAGCCCAACTGGGGATCCATCCCATGGGTGGGCACTAAACTCTGACACTATTACTAGTGCTATGTTGTGCTTACAGATAGGAGTCTAGCATGGCTGCCTCTGAGAAGCTCTATCCAGCAGCTGACTGAGATAGATGTTCACAGCCAAGCATTGGAAGGAGGTCAGGGACCCCTATGGAACAGCTAGGGGAAGGATTGAAAAAACAGAAGGAGATGATGACACCATAGATAGACTAACAGTATCAACTATCCTGGAGCTGTGGGAGCTACCAAGACTGAACCACCAAGAAAGCACATACACAAAGTGGTACCAAACACTCAGAATATATGTAGCAAATGTCTGCCTTGTCTGGCCTCAGTGGGAGAGGATATGCATAATCCTGTAAAGACTTGATATGCCAGGGATTGGGTATACTTGGGGGTGGAACTCCCTCACAGTGGTGAAGGAAGGGGCATAGGCAAAGAACTCTGCTAGGCAGGACCAGTTTGGGGGAAGCAACACTTAGGATGTAAATAAATAAAATATTTAATTAATAATAATAAACAAAACAAAACAAACAGAAAATAAGTTTCCTGAAATACTTTAAATTGTATATGTCTTTTTCTGTAAGTAATGAACTTCTTTGAAGAAGACTACTAGTACAACAAAATTATGGTATTATAAAAAGAGGGATATACAAAAGTATTACATGATTCAAGTACTACAGTCTATGTCCAAAATGGCAAAATACATTACTATTGAAAACTAGGCTAGAAATAACATATGAAAGTTAAAAAAGTGTTGATTATCCTACTTATCTACTTTAAAGTATACATCAGAATATTTCCTTCAATTTCCATAATTGTTGGTTTATGTAAATGCATATTTTATGTATTAGATTCACATGTATCAGATGATTCATTATCATCTGTTCATATTCACTGTTATCTCATTTGGATAAAGATGCTGATAAAGATATATTGCACACATATATGTACATTTGTGTAAGCAAAGTAGCATGGCAGCTTGTTCAGTAATTACTGATAATTACAATTAAGGTACGCTGATTTGAATAAAAAATATGTAGCAGTTTTATTCTGTGATCAGGAGAACCTTTTACAATTTCTTCTCAAGTAAAACTGAGTTATGTTTCCTAATTTTCTTTAAATAATATAAGAAATATTTGTATTCTTTGAATTAATAGTTGTGGCTTCCAATCCATACCACCAACATCACATATAGTTAAGGAATACATGCAATCATCAGTCATGTGACCAAGATTTGACACATATTTGCCATGCATTCAGAAATCATTTTCACAGCATAAGTTTGTTTTGGTCATATATCACATTTTACAGTACATGGCCTCAGAAGGACAAAAGAATGATCCACTTTGATTTTGTACATATAGTAAGAGACCAGATACCAGTAAGCTTCTCCTTAGTCCTTATTGGTGAAATGAAGTGAATAATTTTGAACAATTGTCTAGCATTATCAATGCTGCGGTGAGTATCAAAGGTTCATCTCTTCCTGTTTGGACAAATATGTAATACTCACTATCACTCTTAACATAAAAATCCCAAAGAGATGTCCAAGGTAATTATTTCCAGAGTTCTAATTTTGATCAGAACACAGATCAGGTGAATTTTACCCATGGGGCAATTTCAAGAAGTGAATATAGGTCTGGATGAGGGGAAGATTATCTCTACAAGACATGGATGTCTTCTTGAACACACATCAGATGGGAAAAAAATTAGATTAAAACAAATGTGAGTTTGGTAAGTCATCCTATCTCTCTAATATTTTTCTGTAAGGTAATTCTTTTGTTTTGTTTTTTTCGAGACAGGGTTTCTCTGTGTAGCCCTGGCTGTCCTGGAACTCACTTTGTAGACCAAGCTGGGCTGGAACCCAGAAATCCACCTGCCTCTGCCTCCCAAGTGATGGGATTAAATACATGTGCCACCACTGCCCGGCCTATAAGGTAATTCTTAAAATAATTCGAGTTACCAATACCCACTATGTATGTAGCTGAGATTGGTATTTTTCTCTTCTGTCATTTTTAGAGACCAACTAAGGTTTTTTTCTACCTCTTCTGTTCCATGTGTGCCCATGTCTAAATGAGAAGATCATCATTCTTTACACATAGGTTTTTGTTTGGTTGTATATCGAAATTGATAAAAGTACTATACAGCTAGTATAGTCCAAATATTCCCTACCACTTACTGAATAAAATATTTTTAAAATCAAAGAGTGGATTGTAGATAAGTTTCAGCATAAAAATAGCAGTAAAGATGAAATCAAATTAAAAAATTCTGCCATCTGTCTGCTGGGAAAAGAAGAAATAGTCTCACATGGGATGAGCTTCCTTATTTGTTGGCAATACCCAGTTGAAATCCTGAAACCATATGAAACAACAAACAATAGACTCAATGGATTGCATTTATATTAATTTTTGTACTTTTAATACAAACATCCATATATGTAACAATAAGAATCCAGGGGAATTATGCTACCCACTTGAGCAGTAGTATGGGAAGAAAATGAGGAGGTTCCTGGGAGCATTTTCAGGAAGAAAAAGGAATGGGTAAATGATGGAATTATGCTTACATTAAAAATATATGTAAAAGTGAAACACATAATACCAACATCCCTAACTAAAACACACAACAACAAAACAAAACAACAATCAATCTGTGAGCAAAGTGAGCTATTAGAAGCTGTTAGCTGCACTTCAGTCATCAATATCTGTCACATGGTATCTTTTGAGTTGTATAATTCTCATCACACCTGTAAATCCTTACAGAATACAAATACCGAGATTATTACAAAGTTTATCACTTTGATACAAGGACAAGCAATGCTGGAAAAAATCATTGAAAATTAGGAGAAAATCAATAGTTCTCTTTTGGACTCTGATAAAGATTATTCAATTTGTATCTGTTAATTCATTTTTATAATTATTATGTGTAAGCCAACCTTAGATTATCTAGAAGAATTGCTACTGAGTTAGATGCATGAATTGCACAGATGCTTTTATAGATTATTGTATTTCATTACATCCTTTTAAGTACTGATATCTTCTGGCAAGAGAAGAAGAGAGGATAAAAAGTTTGTTATGTTCCTGAAAACAATTTGCATGCTTAATAATCTTTTGCATTTACATATTTAATAGTTACCAAATAGATACTTAAGAAAAATATAGGTAGCAAGTATTTTAAAGAAATGTGGTTATACATATGTGTGTATATGTGTAAATATCAATATATATGTATAGATAAAAATATACATGTGATAATAAAATATGTTCATATATAAATACATTTGTAATATATACATGTGTGTGTGTTTGTGTGTATCTTAAAAAGTGTTCAGATGAACATCAAAACCAAAACATAATGAACAATATTGTTTCAAGATGCACTAGGAATATAACTAAACAACTCATAAACCATTGTACTCTAGATATTAGAAAGTATTAATGATTCCTGTATATATATTTAGTTCTATATGTTTTATAACACATTAATATGAATTTAGCTTTCTTTAAGATATTGCAGTATATGGCACCATTTATACTAGTTTCTCAATCATCACTTGAAATCAAAACTTTCTGAGTAAAATCATTAAAACAGGTTTGATAATGCATAGTCACTACGATATATCAGAAAGCAGATGAAGGATATTATACAATCACAAATGTGTGCTGCAGTAGTGTCCTAAATCTGTAATACTAGAGGGGACACTTTAAATGCATTACTTGAGAATTGGTTCTACTTTGCAGCAGAGGTTCCAAAGAAAGGCTGATGCAGTTCTATAAATGAATGGTCTTTCTTAGTAATTACTTCCATTAGTGAGCCAGTTATAATGTGATGGCCAAAACTGAACTGAATATACCTAACACAGATAGACAGCAATAAACACCATAGAACAAAACCCAACACCCACCCTCTGCTACAGTGTGAGGCAGAAAGCCTGGCAGGCCTTGACAAAAAGTTACAGCCAACTACAAATACTGAGAATTGGAGAAGTGGATTTACCATGGAAAGAACACAGTTGGTTCTCCAATTCCAAATGGTCAGCCCTGAAAACATATCTACAAAAAACATCATATGGACTGAGAAGTTTCTATAGGGGAATATGTACAAAAAAAATATATTTGTATATTCTTACATACAAAAACATAAACTCATTTTGTATGTAACATACACTATGTATTTATGTATGTACACAGACATAGATACACAGACATACACATGTTTGTAAATAAATCAATAATTAATGAAAACAAAAGCCATAAGTGTGAAAGTGAACAGAGTTTTTAGAAGAAACTGGAAAGAGGGAAAAGAAGAGAGAAATATTATAATTATAATCTTAAAAATGAAAAGAAATAATAAAAATACCAAAATGCTCAGGATGACCAGAAAGTTTTTGACACGTGGAAAATAAAAAATTCAAGGGACATGAACTTTTTGCTATACAATCAATGTAGGTTCCTTAGATATTTGATACATCTCAGTAAGGTATATATGTTAACTTACTTGCTATTATGCTTCTACAGCAGATGGATAGATTACCTGATGTCTTCAGAAATTTGTTTTTCATACCTACTCCAATCTTCTCAGTCCTCAGACAATGGGAATATTATGCAATTTAAGATCAATATTTTCTAATGCTAAGATTGAATTAGGTGTGACATTTGGAGTTCTGGTCTGCATATGATTTGCCTCACGCTTTGGTCAACTACTCCTACACAATTTGCAATAGAATTTGTTAAAAAGTTTAGTTGAATAAATAAATTTGATGATACATATTTTTAAGATTAAATGTAAACCTGGTTTGCAAATTTTAATCTGGTATTTGTATCTATCATACTTGGCAATCTGTATGCTTCTCCAGTGAAGTTTTTCTCTCATCTACTTTATAACTTTAAGCTAATATTTTAATTTACCAATGTCACAAAGACAATTCCAAAGATGCTCAATGAAATCATCCATTTTACTCAAAAAAGGTAACTTCCTACCAGACCACTTGCAATTATAGTAGTGACAAATTCTGACATTTTTTTAAAAAAGAAACCACACTCATATTTAGGTTTTTTTTCCTTTAATTTCCTTTCCTTTCCTTTCCTTTCCTTTCCTTTCCTTTCCTTTCCTTTCCTTTCCTTTCCTTTCCTTTCCTTTCCTTTCCTTTCCTTTCCTTTCCTTTCCTTCCCTTCCCTTCCCTTCCCTTCCCTTCCCTTCCCTTCCCTTCCCTTCCCTTCCCTTCCCTTCCCTCCCCTCCCCTCCCCTCCCCTCCCCTCCCCTCCCTTCCCCTCCGCTCCCCTCCCTTTTCTTTTCTTTTCTTTTCTTTTCTTTTCTTTTCTTTTCTTTTCTTTTCTTTCTTTTCTTTTCTTTTATAAGTTATAAGAGTTTATTTTTTAACGGTTGATTATACTTTTTTCTCAAATTATCCATGACATTGTTCTGTGAAAAGCAGATATCTAAGAATCATGATAGGGCAACTGTCAATACAGAATGTCACTATCTTGAAAGATAAAAAATGCTGACATCAGCTATGCATTGCTGGTTGAGTTTGCCTTTCAGTGATCTGGATTTGAGGTTTTTTTAGTGTTGTGGAAAAGGTGGCAGAAAGACTCTGAGAGACATATGTGTGAAGTCCAACTTCCCTGTCTGCAGTCTTTATAAGACAAACAGTTGGAGGCAGAGACAGTTACATGCAATCCTTACATTTATTAACTCTCTTTCTTTCATTTTTATCAGTATCACTTTTGCAATCTTCTTTATTCCATTCACAATTCTATAATATTTGTGTGTTATATTTCTCTACCTCTTGCAAATATTTTTTTAATAAATTTTGCTTGTCCAGTCTTTTACTTGGAAATATTTGCGGCCTTTAGCCACTATATCTGTTTGAATTACCAAAATAAAAAAATAAAAATCTTAACGCTTTGTATATAATGATTTTTGTACTATCTCTATACAGAGATAAACTATGGTAACTTTTTAAAATGTCTATTTTGTTCATTAAATGTGTGTATATATTTTGTAGTGTCATTAAGTGAGATGGGGGAAGCATTACATTTTTATGTTTTCATGTTGCTCTTTTGCTTTCCACATTGCTCTCATGTAAGAGGTATTTACCCATAGAAGTGTATATAAGCAAGATCTGATGCTTCTTTTCTTCGGAGTTGCTCTTGGCTCATTAGATTTTACTTTCAGCAGCGATGACTTTCCTATTCGGCTCATATTTCTCTTTAATATGCATTTCTATTCAGGTAAGATTCTATATGAATGTCTAATTCTACAAGGGAAGTAGCCTATCTCACAACTCTAGTGGATAATCTTTTTTTCTTTGCAGGTTATTTCTAAGGACACACTAAATAAAATGGATGGAGACAATCAGACTGTTGTATCAGAATTTATACTCTGGGGACTTGCCAACTCAAAGAATACTCAGGTCTTACTCTTTGTGATATTTTTGATGCTTTATCTGTTCATTGTGTCTGGAAACATCGTCATCCTAATCTTAATCACAACTGACCCCCATCTTCATTCTCCCATGTACTTCTTGTTGGCCAACTTGTCTTTTGTTGACATGTGGCTCTCCTCAAACACTACTCCTAAGATGATCACAGATTTTCTCAGGGAAAACAAGATCATTTCCTTTGCAGGCTGCATGTGTCAGGTCTTCTTTTCCCATTGCATTGCTGCAGGAGAGATGGTGCTGTTGGTGGCAATGGCTTATGATTGCTATGTGGCTATCTGTAAACCACTCCACTACTTCACCATCATGAACCTGAAGAGATGCACTGGTTTGGTGTTGACTTCCTGGACAATTGGATTTATCCATGGTATAATTTACATAGTAGTGATTGTGCAACTGCCTTTTTGTGGTCCCAATGAAATAGACAGTTTCTTCTGTGACATGCCACTTGTAATAAAACTTGCATGCATGGATTATCATTATTTAAATACATTAATGAATGCTGACTGTGGACTTGTGGCTATAACCTGCTTTATTCTGTTGCTTATTTCCTACACATACATCCTTATCACTGTATGTCAGAGCTCTAAAGCTGGGGCATCTAAGGCTCTGTCCACGTGTACTGCCCACATCACAGTGGTAATGATCTTTTTTGTACCCTGCATCTTCATCTATGTGTGGCCCCTCAATATCACCTGGTTGGACAAATTTTTTGCAGTGTTTTACGATGTTTTTACACCCCTCCTAAATCCAGCCATTTATACACTGAGAAATAAAGAAATGAAAAATGCTATGAAAAGGTTCATAGGCAACTTTCTGAGTCCCAAAAGAAATTTCTAATATCCAGAAACACAAATGCATTACTTTAAGTAATGTAACTAACTAGGAAATAGATTTAAAATCAGGAAATAGAGTTTGTATTTGAAATTGTTACCAATATTCTAATATAGAAATAATATAATATTTTAAAATTATATGAGATTAAGGGTGAATAAGTAAAGCATTATGAATCCTTTATGTTAAATTCTATATATGAATACTCTATATATACATATATATAATGAAAATGGTCATCAAACTGTTTTTTAATAAAATTTAATTTATTTGTTATTTAAATTTTAAGTAAATTTAATTATTTAACTATTTAAATAATTAAATTAGTAATTTATTATTAAATTAATTAATAAATTAATTATCTTTTATTGACCAAACACTTTTGTTTATCTTTGTGAATAACATCTTAGTGAGTTTTAACTGAGTATGATTCTGTATATGAATTACTACATGCCCTAAACCCTTCACTGACTCTATTAAATGGCCAACTTCATTACTTTTTTCATATCACAGCTATTTGCTGAAACATTAATGTAGGCGGCAGTAAAAATTAAGCAAAGATGAAACAATGTGATAAACTTGACATGGGCTAGCAGTGAACCTTATTTTGTGTGTGTTTTTTTTAAACCAAATGAATATCAACATATCAAAGTATCAAATAAAACATTTGGATAAATATGAATTAGGTTTGTAAATTGTGTAATATCTTAACATTTAATCTCCATGAGGACAGTATTCGTAAACAGACTAATTATTACAACTATTGTACTTCACTCAGTGATTAACTCATGTGACATTTAACACACACATATATATGGTATGTTAGTCTGAGAGAGTGAAGACATGTAAAACAAACCACACTATTTTATTTACCTTTTATGGCCATCATAGTTATATTGATGAGTACACTACATACTTTGGTTTCAGAACACAGAAAATCAGCCTACAATTGACTGGGGATGTTCCTCCTATTCAATATAATTCATGGTGATAAAAGTTGTGCAGGGTACTGGGGAAGAAAGGACATCAATTGTCTTACAGAGATATAGACCCTGCATAGGAAAATATAAACTCACCTAGCTAACTGTGGGCACTACTGTTACAATGGCAATAATTTGATGGTGGAACTCACTATATTTTGGGTGCATGTTCCACAGGAGAGAATTTATACCTGATACTGTAAAGCTGAGTAAATTCCATAGCCATTCAAGCAATTAAAGATCTTTAGATCTTACACTCAGTTTTTTTTTTTCATTTAGATTTTTCAAACAAAGATGAGAGGTAAGATTTTTAATATCATTCTTCCATGGAGGCATCTAGTTTTTCCAATATTTGTTGACTATTGTGTCATTCATCCACAATATATATTTGTCATATTTATTGAAAATCAGGTCAGTCAAATTTTGTGTAGTTAATTAAAATCTTTTTGTAATTTATTTTTTCTGTTTACATCCTGCTCACTGCCCCCCTCCTGGTAACCCCTTACCATAATCTTTCCCCCATCCTCCCACCTTTTCTCCTGTAAGCAGGTAGTACTCCCTTGGATATCAACCCCCCCCACACACACACACCCTGGTACTTTAAGTCTCTGTGAGGCTAGGTTCTTGCTCTCCCATTGAGGCCAGACACAGCAGCCCAGCTAGAAAAACATATCCCACATAAGCAATCAGTTTTTGGGATAGTTGCATTCCAGTAGTTCAAGATCTCCATGAAGAGAAGACCAAGCTGCTCATCTGCTACACATGTGCTAGGAAAGCTTAGATCCAGAACTTTTATCTTCTTTGGTTGGTAGTTCAGAGTCAGATAACCACATGGGTTATGGGTACTTGGCTCCATTGCTCTTTCTGTGGTGTTCCTATTTCTTCGGGGCCTGTAATCCTTCCTCCTATTTTTTCATGAGTCCTAAAGCTCCATTCACTGTTTGGTTGGGGGTGTATGTATCTGTCTGAATCAGGTACTGGGTGAAGCCTCTCAGAGGACAGCATGCTTCTGTCTGTAAGCATTACAGAGTATCTTTAATAGTGTTAGGGATTTGTGCTTGACCATGAGATGGGTCTCAAACTAGGTATGTTATTGCTTGGCCATTCCTTCATATCCCTACTCCATCCTCCATGCCTACGTTTCTTGTAGAGAGGGATAAATTATGGGTTGAAAGTTTTGTGGGTAGTTTGGTGTCTCTGTTGCTCCACTGGGGTTCCTCCCTGTCTACAGTTGGTTCCTTCTTCAGGTTCCATATCCGCAATGTTAAAACCCACAGCTAATGTCACCCCCATTGATTCTTGGGCACCTTCCTTATCTCAGGTCTCTGTCTCATCTTAAAGATTCTCCTTCTTCCTAACCCCAGTAAGTTGCATATTTCCATTCATTTTCATGGCTATCTTGTCATCTTTCCTGTCCTTCCCCATATCTTATCCTGAATCCCCATTCCCCTCCCCAACCCGACCCCCAGTTTCCTGCAATCATTTACCTCTTATGAATATCTTATTCCCTATTCTAAGTGTAATTCAAGCTCCCTTGCTTGGGCCTTCATTCTTGTATATATGTAACATCTTGGTGGACAATCATGCCATTGCCATGCTGTTTTGACTATTATGACTTTAAAGTATAACTTTAGTTCTTATCTAATAACCCAATGAGCATATTCTCTTTCTCTTTCTTTCTTTCTTTCTTTCTTTCTTTCTTTCTTTCTTTCTTTCTTTCTTTCTTTTTTCTTTCCTTCTTTCTTTTGCTCTCTCTCTCTTTCTCTCCCTCCCTCCCTCCCCCTCTTCCCTCCCTCCCTCTCTCCCTCTCTCTCTCTCCCTCTCTCCCTCCCCCTTCTCCTCCTTCCCTCCATCTCTCCCCCCTCTTCCCTCCCTCCCTTCCTCTCTCCCTCGCTCTCTTTCCCTCCCTCCTCCTCCTCCCTCCCTCCCTTCCTCCCTCCCTCTCCCTCTCCCTCTCCCTCTCCCTCTCCCTCTCCCTCTCCCTCTCCCTCTCCCTCTCCCTCTCCCTCTCCCTCCCTCCCTCCCCCCCCCTCTCTCTCTCTCTCTCTCTCTTTCTCTCTCTCTCTCTCTCTCTTTCTTTCTTTCTTTCTTCTTTTTTCTTTTGGTCAGGGATGCTTTGACTATCATTTGCTTCCAAATTGCTCTTTTGGAGACCATTGTTATGTAATTGGTAATTTATTATTTTAATACTGTTTTTGGTTTGTGATAGAATGTTGGCTCTGCAGTTAGGTTATTAGTCATATTTATCTAACATGAATTTTTATACCATTAGGCTAAAGCCCCAAGGAAGGACAGTGGGTTAATGTTTTAGTGAAATTTCTGGGTCAATTAGAAAGCAATAATAGAAGAGGTAGAATTGTGTCCAGTCTGGTTGTTTGTGCTCATGTCTTCGCTGAAAGGGTCTGAGTGTGTGGGTGCATTGTGCTCCAGGGCAATTTTACTATATCAGTCAATGATGCTGGAGACTGGGAAAGTTTGTTACATAATATCTTTTCAGGATAACATATTTATATAATATTGTACATTTCAAAATTACTTACACAGAGGTGGGTTCTGATATCTTCTTCATACATAAATATAAACAAAATAAGTGGAGACTTCAAAAACATCCAGTGAAATACCCAGCGGTGGAGAGAGAGAACTTGGAGAGTCCACTTTCAGTTATTCCTGCCTAAGAGAACTGGAGAGACAGAAATGGAGAAAAGACTGGGAGGAAGGTGATCCAGTGACCAGCTCAACTTGGGACCCATCTCAAAAGGGGGCTCCAAGGCCTGACACTATTATTGATGCTATACTGTGCTTACAGACAGGAACCTGGCATGGCTGACCTCCAAGAGGCACAAGAAGCAACTGAAAGAGTCAGAAGTAGATACTTACATCCAACCAATGAACAGAAGCTGGTGACCTCTGTGGTTGAATTAGGAAAAGGATAGAAGAAGTTGAAGAGGTCTCAACTAAGATGGCTCCAGAGATCTCTTAGAGATTGAACCACCAACCAGGCAACTTACAGGAGCTGCTCCAAGGCCCCCAACACATATACAGTAGGAGGACTTCCTGGTCTGGCCTCCATGGGAGAAGACAGATGCATCTAACCTTTGAGAAACTTGAGACCCCAGGGTGTCGGGAGGCCCTGTGTGAGGTTGAGACCCTCTTAGAGACTGGTGGGGAGGGCAGGGAGAAAAATGGGATAAGTAACTACTCTAGGAGGGCAGACCATGAAGGAGTAAGGACTGGACTGTTAAAGAAAATAAGGGCAATAATAAAAAGAGCATCCATTATGTTCATTAGGCTGATTATGCAGATTATTTCATGGGATAGGATTATATCAAGTCATTGTTCTTCACTATAAGTATAAAAAAACTTTTGTTCAGTATTATACCTCAATAAAGGTATAAAATGGGCTAGGAAAAGTGACAATTCAAAAAATAAACATAAAAAATGTAAATTTTTTTATAAGTAGGAATAAAAAATAGAAAGCAGACTTGTAAGACAAGGGAACAATGTATTCCCAGTTCCAAAAGACAGAAAAATGTGTATTTCCCTCTGAATCTCTATGTCTCTGTTTGTCTGTCCCCACCTCCCTTGTGTGTGTGTGTGTGTGTGTGTGTGTGTGTGTGTATTTATTTTTGAATAACTGGCTTAACAAGTTGTGTCATTTAGAGGGATTTTACCTTTGTTCTCTTGATACCTTTCTATATAAAGATCTTTCAATATTGATCATAATTTTATTAATTCAAAATCTACTGATCTAAATGCTAAGTTCACAGAAACACCAATGCTACCATTTAACAAAATAGACCATTATTGGAGTTTAACAATATCTCCATATAAAGTTTTCTAAGTCAAAAGTTGAATCTTTTCAGTGTTTGATTACATTGAGAATGTCACCATGGGAGAAGGTGTCAGGCCAATCTTGGTCATTATTTCTTTTCTGTAAAGTCTTAGTTTCCTAGTTTACTTTTTTACTCTCCTCATCTTCATCATGATATTCTTTAACTCATTCTTTCTATCATTTATCTGCTGCTATCTCTGGCTGTCTATATTTGTTGTCCTCAAATGTTTTCTTCTTACTAATTGATTGTCTCAGAAATAGTCATTTAAATTGGCTTGCTCAAAGAAGAATCATGGCAACACTCACTATTGCACTGGTTAATGTTCTTTTTCAGACTTTCTTTCTTTCTCTCTTTCTTTCTTTCTTTCTTTCTCTCTCTCTTTTTCTTTCTTTCTTTCTTTCTTTCTTTCTTTCTTTCTTTCTTTCTTTCTTATTTGTTATTTTATTCATTTACCTTTAAGATGTTCCCATTCCTGATTTCCCTACCACAAACCCCTTATCCCATCTTCCTTCCCTCTGCCGCTATAATGGTGCTCCTCCATCCAACTACCCACTCCCTCCTCACTGTCTTGGCATTCTTCTATGCTGGGGCATTGAGCTTTCACAGTACCAAGGACCTCCCCTTCCATTTAAGCCAGATAAGGCCATCCTCTGCTATAAATGCAGCTGGAACCGTGGATTCCCTCCAGGTGTACTCCTTGGTTTAGTCCCTGGGAGTTCCGGGGGGGGGGGCTTGGTTGGTTGATATTGTTCTTCCTATGGGGTTGCATAACCCTTTGGCTCCTTCAAGAAATCTTCAATCTTTCTACTGGAATCAGTTCTTCCCATGCTGTTTTACTCCTTAAATTTGATGACTGTTTCGTGACTCCTTGAATTTGATTACTGTTTAACTACTCATGCTCTGTGCATTATTGCACAACAGATCCTCATATGGGCCATTTTCTGCTACTGGTAGATTATTTTATTTGTGAGTTTTTGGGTTTTATAGCAGCAATTAATTAGGTTCCTTTTACTATGACATGAAAAATTGTCTCTGCATGGTGGTTCATGTGTATATCTAGCACTTGTCAGAGGGAACTAGATACATTTTCATAAATTTCAAGGCAGCATGAACTACATGATGAGTTGTAGGACATTTTTGAAAACATGACATGATGTTCTGTCACAAAAAGTTAAAATAAAGGTGTTCCAGAATAATTTTGCATGTTTCTGTTGCAGACCTAGTGGCAAGTATTTACCTATGAAATCTAGATTTATTTTAGTGACAAATAGTGCTTGACAAGAGCACAAGGATATTAAATACAATTTTCTTTTATTTGTATTCAATATATTTTCAGAGGAGAATGTTGAGAAATGCATTTTATTGAAATAAAACAATTAATTTATTCTCATACCTATAATTGAAATTAAATAAAACTTGTTTAATGATATATAATTTTATTATTATTATTAATATACTTACTCTTTTGCTTTATTCAAATAAGTGCATTTAAAAGCAAAACTACTATTACCAACTTATAGATAGTTGAACTTTGCATGATCTCTGTTTAATGAATTATATATTTCATTGGTATTATATTACTTAAATAAAGTATCATTAAGCAAAGTAATTTCAATTGTAACCATTTTTTTAGAGGTTGCACATAGCTTTGTATTTTACTTTTAAAATTGATTCTTTGTGAATTTCATAAAATCATCATACATATCACTTTCTCCCTCAATCCCTTGGTCTATTCTTCTTTTCCAATTTCTCCCTCAATCCCTTGGTCTATTCTTCTTTTCCAATTTCCCCTGGACATTTTAAGGGTTCTGTGTTCATATTTTGATTTTAAATTGTTTGTACTTGTATATGACTGTATAGTATCCTGTGTTCACGTGTGCATGTGCCATTGAGCTGGTGAAGGCATGAAATTCCTTAGTGTTGCCAGCAATGAACTGCCTGACATTGGTTCTGGTTAAAGTGAATGCAGGTCTTCTGGAAAGGCAAAAATTACCCTTAAGTCCTGAGAACTCTTTGCAGGACATAGATCTGTTTTTACATTAATTTAATTCTATAGAGAGAGAGAGAGAGAGAGAGTGTGTGTGTGTGTGTGTGTGTGTGTGTGTGCATGTACATGAATATGTGTGTGATTGCGCACACAGGTTGATGTGTAAAACTATGTATGCACACATACATACATTTCTGTATGTCCACACCCCTGGAGATATTCACCTTGGCTTTTAAAACAGTGTATCTTACTCACTGTTAAACTAGGCTGTTTGGCTAGAGTGCCCAGAGCTTCAATTACAGTTATATACCTTATATTCCATTAAGTTCAATGTTTCCACATAGATTATGAGAGTCAAATTCAGGTAGCCAAACTCATGTGGATAGCATCTTCTTAGTATTACATAATTATTTTAATTATGTAAAACATTTTTATTTTCAATTCAAAGCTATAAAATAAGATATATTTAGAATTCTAGATCATATCCACCTTCTTGCTAAAGAAGAAAAAAATTAACCACTTAAAATACTTTACTAAGATTTCTTGAATTTACAGATATATGTAATGTGTGTATCTCTGCTTTACCTTAAAATTAGTGTTTCATGGAAATTATCTAACAATTTATTAACATCAGCTAATGTATGACTTGTAGATTGCTCCAGTGTCATATTAAAAAAAAATCAACTGACCCATTTGTTTTGCAGTTATTAATATTCCATGTAATTGACTTAAGCATAAAATTGTTATTGATTGGCGTTTCATCATTATTTCATTATATTTCATTTACTAGTTTAGTACATTATATGATGTTTCAATGTTTCTGTCTCATGGCTGATTGTTCTGTACATTTGATAAGATACCTCTAGGATTGAAGTCGTCAGACTTCTACATTAAAGAATAGTTAGATGTTATTTTTCTGCCATAGCCAGAAGTTGTGCCATTTTGTTTTCTCACTAACACTATAATTAGAAACTCTTTCTTTTCTATAACTCAATCTTAGGTTATATTATTAAGCATTGAGATGATATATCTTATAGTCCAGGGATGATATTTAAGTATAATTTTAGCATGCATGCATTTTAGCATGAAAGAGCTTGAAGGTTTTTCTTATAAATATGGGTTTTGTCTTACATATAAACTAAAAGATTATATGTTTTGCCCAATTTTCTATTAGATTGTTGAGATTCTGAAATTAACTTATATATAATAATGGTTGGATTTTAAATATTAAAGTTATTATTTTGGTATGTTATTAATTTTCTCATTTATTTTATTTTTAGGTAGTCTAATCTGACATGATAGCTAATTACATATATATATATATATATATATATATATATGTGTGTGTGTATGTATTTACTAGAAAACTTTATTATACTAATGAATTATAAATATATTATCTCAAGTTAAAATATATTTATAGATTTAAAACAGATTCACATCTTGAGTTCATTAAGAAATTATTTTTTAAGCTGGGCAGTGATAGCCCCTGCCTATAATCTGAGGCACTTGGAAGGCAGAGGCAGGTGGATTTCTGAGTTCAAGGCCAGCCTGGTCTACAGAATGAGTACCAGGACAGCCAGGGCTACACAGAGAAACTCTGTCTCAAACAACAAGACAAACAAACAACAACAAAACAATCAAGTAATTATTATGTGATATGACAAGTCGATTCAATAACATTTTTTTCATATTATCCACGTTATTCCACCAATCTATAATACCTCCTTTATTTTAGCACTGATTAGATCTTAGGTAAATCTTTTTACGTGTTAAATATCCTTGTGGATCTCTGTACTGTCTTTCCTCTTAGGAGGGCATTATTTCAAGCATTTTTATTATCTTAATTTTTATTTCTATTAATATATTTAGATCACAATTCATTCAGCTATTTTACTTGTTGCTCAGAATAAGTGCTGTTCAACTTTAGCATGTTTCCATGAAAATTCCTGGAAAGATATAGAGTTGGGAAAATCACTTGTTATTGTTTTCAATTTATGCTCTCCTTTACTTTTTACCTAAAATTTAGAATATCTCAGTAGGATGCAATGAATATGCTCCTGAAAGAGTATGCATTCAAATATACACACTTGCACATAAATCTACCCATTTCCATTGTAAGTACAATGACCCAAATAAACAGTTGCTAAGATTGAAATATATCATGTCCCTGAAGTGAAATACCAAAGTTTGATTAAGCCAAAACTCTTGACTACATTAACATAGATTAGTATGGATATTATAATACTATAAAAATTAATTGAGAAGTGAATATGTCACAGGACTATGTTGCCTTGTGTAACTTTAGTAATTAAATACTTCTCATAACCAGTTGTAATGTATACCATGACCTTCTTTTTATTAATGAGGGGACCATAACTTATAAAATATTAAGTAGCCAAAATTGTGTTTAGTAAAGATAAAGTGGAATTGAGCTGTCATCTTTTGACTTTAGCATTCTGATAATAGAAAAATGATAGATGTATATAAGTTATATACTTTCTGTCAAAATGGTCAAAGTCTGAAAAACTCTTAATTCTGTTTACTGTTCTATAACCAATTGTTGTATCACAGGTTTTTAAATGTCTTGAAGAAAAATAATACTGGATAGTTCAGTATTGCTGTAACATTTGATGAGGCATTAATAGATTATTATTTGTTATAGTAGTAGAATAAAATAATATGGCTACCAGGAGGAAACATTACTTATGAATCTCAGAAGTAGGCATATAAACTCTTATGATTGAGGACAGTTTTAGTTAGTGGTGTATAATTCCTTTATTGCATATTTATGGAGAATGAACAAAGTAAAATTTCTTGAAGGAAAATTGTCTAATTTATATCTTTTATCATATCAAACAGAAAAGTATCCAGGTAGACTCAGTTGAAAACAAAGAATACAATAACAATACATTTATTTATGCTAAAATTAAGTGAAATGGTGTTTTGAATTAATGCTATTAATTTTAAACCTATATAAAATAAAACCAATGATCCCATAGAATAAATTGAGGCAATATTAGAACATTACTAAACAATTGCTAAGTGAGGTAAAATGGAATTTTATATTTCACATATGGTCTGGTAAATAATGCAATAACTTCCTTTGCTCATTATCTCAATTTCATGGCTACAGGAGATCTAAAACTTCATCCAAATTTTAAAATCCATTGACACAGGCGTCTCAAGGCAGTTTTCATCTCTGTGTTCCTCAGGGTGTATATAATGGGGTTCAAGAGAGGAGTGATCACAGAATAAAATACAGCAAGGAATTTATCAAATGACTTGACGGGAAATGGCCAGGCATAAATGAAGACACAAGGTCCAAAAAACAAAATAACTACTGTGATATGAGCAGTCAGTGTAGACAGAGCCTTGGATGACCTATCAGAAGGGCGGCGCTGGATGGTCATTAGAATAATACCATAGGAGATGATTAACAAAACAAAAGAACACACAGTTAGCATACCACTGTTGGCAATGACCATGAAGTTTAAGCTATAAGTGTCTGCACAGGCAAGTTTGAGTACTCTTGGAAGGTCACAATAAAAACTGTCAACCTTATTGGGACCACAAAAGGGTAAGTTCACTGCAAAGGCCAATTGGCTCACTGCGTGTAGGAAGCCAATTACCCATGCAGTAGCCACAACACCAGCACATACGTTGCTGCACATAATTGTAGTATACCTTAGAGGCTTACAAATTGCTACATATCTGTCAAAGGCCATGTCTACAAGGATCACCATCTCACTTCCCCCAAAGAAGTGAAGGAGAAATATCTGTGCAAAACAGCCATGGACGGAGATGACTTTGTGTTTACTGAAAAAGTCAGCAATCATTTTTGGTGCTGTGACAGAGGACAGGCATAGATCCATGAATGAGAGGTTGGCCAACAGGAAGTACATAGGAGAGTGGAGGTGGGAATCACAGGTTACAGTCATAACTATAAGAAGTTTTCCAAACACAATTCCTACATAGAAAACAAAAAAGAATGCAAACAAAAAGATCTGAAGTTCCTGGGAGTCACAGAGTCCAACAAAAATAAATTCTTTCACCACAGAGTTATTTGCTTCTCTTGTTGATTCATTCCAGAAGGGAATCTCTGCACTTGTCTTGGAGAAAACAGTAGAAAACTATGTCAGAGTTGTTATATGCAGCCTTTAGCCTCTGTTCACTCATTAAGGACACCCTATGATCTATTGCATAGAACTCCCAATCTAAAAAGAAATACTCATAATTTAAACCTCACTGCTTCCTTGCTTTTCTAATTCTTAAGTTATTCCAGCCTCACAATTTCTCTATGGATTTAGACTCCATCCTAAGACAATGTTATAGGTTGTGCTGCTTGCTATGTACTCTCTTCCTAGACATACTGCATTCATCTCTGAATGTAATTACACTAAGATATATAGAACAGTCCTTCCATTTAAAAATGTTAAAGTACTTAGGAGAAAAAGAATTTTACCAAATGAAATAAAATGTACAAAACAGAAATGGCAAAACTAAGTAAAAAGATAGAATTTGAAATGATCACATTACACAGCACACATAGATAAAAGGTAGAGGTAGATATGGTGAGTAATGTCTTCTGGAAGATATGATGATATAAAGAAATGTCCTGGTAGTATTCTGTTATTTATATTTGTTTGTAAATGCACTTACTCATAACTGATTGTGCTTACAAATGATTTCCATCTCTCCATTATTCCAGATCTTTATCTTTACCACTTCCCAGTTAAGTATCAAAAAACTGTGTACAAAATTGGGGAAGATCTAATCATAAAATAATTCATTAAACTCTTTAAGTTTGTGTCTCTTTTATCCAGTAAAAATATAATCATATGAACACTGACAACACTCAATGATAGGAGATATATTATTGTGTGGCTAGTTCATTAAAGCATTTCTTTAGACTCATTCTTTACATAAAAGCTGTTCTGAGTTTTAATTTATTTTAAAACTTTGAATCATTTTGCGAATAGAGAAGAAAGAGAAGGAAAAATTTCCAGGACTTATCTCCCTGAAACACAAGCCAAACATGAAGATGGCTCAAGGGTTCTTATCTGAAGAAAATCAATTAGTAGAAAATAAGAATTTAAGAATGTAATTTTTCATAAAAAATAAAGAGAAATCTTGCAGCTCATTATGAGTCACATCTGCAGTTTTGCTAAGAGGTGAATGATAAAGTGCAATCCCATTCAGTGTCCATCTACCAGCACAAGTACTCCTCAGCTTCAATAGGAAATGTTAAAAAGAATCAAGATGTTTTTGAAGAATGTACAGACATTATTTTTACATTTGCTTTGAAGGAGTTCTCCAGTAACTCACACTGCAAATATGATACTGACTAAGGGCCAAGCATGACTAAGGAGAAAATACTTTAATCACACAAACTTTGAATTCAAACTTTCAAATGTTGTGTTTTTTTATAACTATCTTTTGACTTAATTTGTTTTACACAAAACATTTTTATTTTATTCATTGTCATGGGAATCAAGGAATTGGGTTTAAGTTATATCCACTGCTTGATTCTGGACATCTTAAGAAATATTCCAGGGCCTGTATTTTTCTGGTTTCAAAATGGTACAACCTAATTAATAGTTCCCAGAATCTCCACAGTTGTAACAACATATGTTGTAACTTTTATGAAAAAAGTTTGAATTTTCCCTAAGATTATTAATAAAATATAAAAAACCCACAGAAAAGAAAATACTAGATTTTGGAGGTCATACGAATTGTAAAATCCACTAAAGGAAGAGGAAATAATTTTTCACATCAAAAAAGTAGGTATAGGAGTCAGTCTTTATTGCTACTAGAACACCACTGGCAATGGTTGTCCTTTTACTATACTCATGTTGAATATTATAAGTACTTAAGGAAACAATAAAGATTTTCCACTTGTTTTCTTGAAGAAAAAAATCATAATTGAAATTCTGCATAATGAAATTCTACTCATAGAAGCAGTGTAGGGGAATACCAGGACAGGGAATTTGAAGGGGTTGATTGGGGAAGAGGGGAAGGGAAGATGACTTATGGGACTTTTGGTGGAGGTGGTAGGGACCAGGAAAGGGGAAATCACTTGAAATGTAAATAAAGAATATATCTAATAATAAATGAAATGTAATTTTTAACAAAATTCTGCCCTATGGTGGCTTCTACTGATGAATTTAAATTTTGTTATTCCACTTACCTCTTTCATAACTTGAAGAGACAGCAGTAATCTAAAGAGACAAAACAGTACAGAGTCCTTTTTATGCCCTTTTATAAAGCATTCATTTCTGGAAGATTGACTTTTATGTGAATTGTCCTCCTGAGCAAACTGATTGGCTAATGGTAAGCACTCATAAAGTAACCAGAAGGCCCTAGAGGATCCAGAAACACCCTGAAACTTTCTGGCAAACTGATTCAATGTTATAGGTTTTCCCTTGGACTTGCAGGAAACAGTGAATTTCTTAGTTAAGAATCATTGTCACAATTTCTTGGGTCACTGGATAATATTACTATCTCATTCATTCTAGGTCTGATTGCCAAAAAAATAAAATTAATAACATGGATAAATTAAATTCTATACATAATAATCATATAGTGAAATATAATATTTAGATTTCATACAAATTGGATCACTTAAGCTGTCAATGACCAATAAATGGAGAACATAGAAAAAATGCTCAGCATTAAAAGTCTTAGTGCTTATAGTTTACTTTATTTTTCTGATTTAATTACAATGAAGACATCAAAATGAGCTGAGAAAAAGAGTTTTAAAATTATATATTTTTCAGAAAATAAGTATTCAGAAGTACTCTAAATTATATATGTCTTTTTCTCTAAATCATTCTTTAAAGAAGACTACCAAGTCAGCAAAATTGTGGTATTATAATATCCAAAGTTTATTTTTTGGAGTTGAGGAGTTACATGATTCACAATCTATGGTCTATATCTTAAATGACAATATACATTATACATTACAAACTCAGCTGGGAAGAACACATACAAATCTTAAAAATGTTGCTTTTCCTCTTTTTTTTTCTTAAAGTCTACAAGATTATTTCCTCTTTAATGTATGCATTTGTTGCTTTACATAAACCCATAGTTTTCCCCATTGGCCCCACATAGCTTCTCTAAGACATATTTATTGATATTCAGTGTTGTCCCACCTGCAAAGAGATATTGATGATGTTTCATTGTATACTTATATGTGATTTTTTTACTTAATTTTAACCTTTTTTTATAGTCCTTGTTTATCCCAGTCCCTGTCCACCTTCTGACAGTTCTTCATCTTATTTCTCCTCTACAGTCTGTAAGAGGATGTCCCTAACCCCTATTCCATCTTACCCCACCAGTTCTCCACACTCCCTCGGGGTGTCAAAGTTCTGTAGAGTTAGGAAAGTCTTCTTTCACTAAGGCCAGACCAGACAGTCCTGTGCTGCATATTTGTCACAGGTCTCAGACCAGGTAGTATAAGCTGCCTGGTTATGGCTCAGTGTCTGAGAGATCTCAGTGGTTCAGGTTAGTTGAGACTGCTGGTCTTCCTATTGGATCACCATCTTCCTCAACTTCTTGCAGCCTTTCTCTAATTCAACCACAGGCAATCTAAACTTCAGTGCATTTGTTGGGGTATGTGAATTTCTACAAGCAAAATGACATGGAACTTTGTGCAATAATTGAGGATAATATCACTTTAGGTATGCTGATTAAGAAAAAACATGTGTACTATTTTTATTTTATCATGAACAGAATTTATTACACCTGAATTTTAAGTGAATTATTTGGAAGGTATATGCCTTAATTTTCTAAAATCAATAGAGGAAATGTTTGTATTCCATAGAATTCATACTTATGGTATCCTACTCATACCTGCTGATATCACATATACTTACAAATCACAATTCATGAGTCATGTAATCAATATTTGTTAGAGATTTGCCATCCATAAGAAAATCATGTTCACAGCATGGCTTTTATTCTGGGCATATCTCACATTTTTAGCAGATGGTCTCATAACTAAATGAGGACACATCAATCCCACTTAGAAGGTTGAAGGAAATAATCACAGGAGGCAGAGGGAAGGAGAGACAGGGGTGGGAGAAGTGAGGGGGATGCAAAAAATGGAACAGGTATGGGGAGAGGCACGAGAAAAACCCAAAGATCCAAGAGAATGAATGGAAATAAGGAATCTAAGGAGAAGAAGGTAGGAGGACACTCTAGAATATGCTAGAGTCCCTGGAGGTGAGAGGCTCTCAGAACTCAATGGGGGTGACCTTAGCCAAAATGCCCAACAATGAGGAAAAGAAACTCACAAAGTCCACAGCCAGTAGATAGACAGGGTTTCAAGTGGAGTGACAAGGTTACTAATCTACAGACAAAATTTCTGTCCAAGAAATGTTCTTGTGTAAAAGAACTGCAGGAAGAAAAATTGAGAAGAAAGTGAAGTGGTCCAATTACTGGACCAACTTGAGGTCCATCTTGTGGGGGCTGGAGACACAAAAGCTTTACACTATTACTGATCTTATGACTTTTTTACAGATGGGAGCATGGCATGGTTGCCCTATGAGAGGCCCTCAAGCAGCAGACTGAGACAGAGGCAGACACTCTACTGCTGGACCTCTATGGTTAAATTAGTGGCAGGACTGAAGAAACTGAAGAGGAGAGGGACCCCCATAGGAAGACTAACAGTCTCAACCAACTCAGACCCTAGGTATCTCCCAGAGACTGAGCCTACCAACCAGGAGCATACAGAGGCTAGTCACAGGCCTGTGATACATATATGGCTGAGTTCAGCATGGTCAAGCTTCAGTGGGAGAAGATGAGCATAATCCTTGAGAGACTTGAGGCCTCAGGAATGGTGGAGGCCTGGTGGGTGGGCAACCCTCTCAGAGACAAGGGAAAGGAGGAATGGGATGAGGAACTATGAAAGGGTGGGCCAGGAGGGATTGGTAATGACTAGAATATAAATAAATAAAATAATTAAAAAATTGTAATCTCTTAGATTATATTGATACAGTAAGAAACCAGGCAGGAACAAGCTTCTCTATATTCCTTATTGATAAAGTGAATGGTTTTGAAAAGTTGGCTGACATTATCAACTCTGATGAATAACAGAAGGTTGTCCCTTTTCTCTTTTCTTTCTCTTTTTAGATAAACCCCTACTTTATTGTTAAATGCAGAAATATCAGTCCATTAGCCACAACAAAAATTGATTCACCAGACTGAACTTGTATGCATCTGTGCATAAACATATATTCATTCACCCATATATGTAACACTAAGAATCAAGGCCAAAAGTCTAGCCAATGAGGGGTGGCATGGCAACAGTATGCATGGTGGTATTTTGGAGTGGATTTAGAAATAAAAGGTATGAGTACTGGTATTGAGAATAAAAGGATATAGGAATATGATGTAATTCTAAGTCAAGTAAGAACATATATAAAATGTTTATATTTATATATGCATATAGTAAACATATATTTATATATGTATCTGTTTGATACATATGAAAATACATATCTTAAATATGCAAATATACATACAAATATATATATATATATATATATATATATATATATATATGCTTATCTTACACAAAGAATTCAGATAAACATTAAAATCACTGGCCATACCTTATGAACAATATTGTTGCAATATATACTAGGAAATAAAAATAAAGGAACAACTCACATATTATTGTACTGTGGATATTAGAAAGATTTAATGATTTCCATGTGTATATAGTATTTTATATTTCACAACACATCAAATTCATTATGTAATATTCTCTAAGATGTTGTGATATATGGTAACATTTTTACTAGCATTTCAGTTATCACATGGAAACAAAACATTCTGGGAAATATCATTAAAACAGGTCTGATAATGCATAGTTTGATACTACTTATCAGAAAGCAGTTGTATGGCTTTTACATTCACAAAGGCTGATCCAATAGTGTCCTATATCATCTGTAATACTAGAAGTGACAATTCAAAAGGCATTGCTTGATTCTTTCTTCTATTTTGCTGCAGAGGTCCAAAAGGACAGTTTGACATCAGAGAATGAATAAATGAATTCATTCTCTTAGTAACTCCTTTTTGTAGTTCAATACTTCTTTCATGATTATCAAAATTGAGCTCAATAATCCCAACACCATGTTACAGTGGTAGAGGGGAAAAGACAGGAGTTCTCAACCCTATGCAAAGAATCAGTTAACTACAGATTCCCGAGAGTGGGAGAAATGGAGTATCTCTGGGCAGAGCATTTCCATTGGTTATCCAATACTAATGGTCAGCCTTGAAAACATACAAAAGTATCATTGTACAGACTGAATATTGTTTATATGTGTGTGTGTATATATATATATATATATATATATATGTGTGTGTGTGTGTGTGTGTGTGTGTGTGTGTGTGTGTGTGTGTGTAAAATGAAATAGGAGGCCATGATTTTCTTTTTTAACCCTTAATTACACGTAAATTTTGTTCTCATAGAATTTATTCTGAACTTAGCTTCTTCCCCTTTCTCTTTTCCTCCTCTCTCATTTGGTTCCACTTCCTTTGTGTCTTTCACTAGAACAAAACAGGCTTCTGATTTTTTAATTTGGGTAGTGACTGTGCCCTCTGGTTAGTCTGGCTAAGGGTTTATCTATCTTACTGATTTTCTCAAAGAACCAGTGCCTGGTTTTGTTGATTCTTTGTATAGTTCTTTTTGTTTCTATTTGGTCAATTTCTGCCCTGAGTTTATTTCCTGCTGTCTTCTCTGCTTGAGTGTATTTGCTTCTTTTTGTTCTAGAGCTTTCAGGTGTGTTGTCAAGCTGCTCATGCAAGCTCTCTCCATTTTCTTTTTGGAGGTACTTAGAGCTATGGGTTTTCCTCTTAGCACTGCTTTAATTGCTTCCCATAAGTTTTGGTATGATGTGTCTTTATTTTAATTAAATTCTAAACAGTCCTTAATTTCTTCCTTGACCAAGCTATCATTGAGAAGAGCATTGTTCAAAGGCCACATGCATGTATGTTTTCCATTGTTTTTATTGAACCTAAGAACAGCCTTAGGCCATGGTGATCTGATAAGGTACATGGAATAATTTCAATATTTCTGTATCTATTGAGGCCTGTTTAGTGACCAATTTTATGGTCAATTTTGGAGAAGGTTCCATGAGGTGACAAGAAGAAGGTATATTCTTTTGCTTTAGGATGGAATGTTCTATAAATATCTGTTAGATCCATTTGGTCCTTAACTTCATGTAATTTTACTGTCTCTCTGTTTAGTTTTTTTTCTTTTTTTTATTCAATGTATTCTTTATTTACATTTCAAATAATTTCCCCTTTCCTGGCTTCCTGCTCCCCGAAAGCCCCATAAGCCATTTTCCCACCCCCTGTTCCTCCATCCACCCCTTTCCAATTCCCTGTTCAAGTATTCCACTACACTGATACACTAAGCCTTTCCAGAACCAGGGGCCACTCCTTCCTTCTTCTTGGACGTCATTTGATATATGGATTGTGTCTTAGTTATTCCAAGATTCTAGGCTAATATCCACTTATCAGTGAGTGCATACCATAAGTGTTCTTTTGAGGTTGGGTTATTGAACTTAGTATGATGTTCTCCAGCTCCATTCATTTGTCTAAGAGTTTCATGAATTCATTGTTTTTAACGGTTAAATAGCACTCCATTGTGTTTATATACCACATTTTTTTAAATCAATTCCTCCGTTGGGGGACATCAGGGTTTTTTCCAGCTTCTGGCTAGTATAAATAGGGCTACTATGAACATAGTAGAGCATGTATTCTTATTACATGCTGGGGAATCCTCTGGGTATATACCCAGGAGTGGTATAGCAGGGTCCTCCAGAAGTATCATGCCCAGTTTTCTGAGGAACCACCAGACTGATTTCCAGAGTGGTTGTACCAGTTTGCAATTCCTCCAAGAGTGGAGGAGTGTTCCTCTTTCACCACATCCTTGCCAACACCTGCTGCTTTTTAATATTAGCCATTCTGACTGGTATGAGGTGAAATCTCAGGGTCGTTTTGATTTGCATTTCCCTGATTACTAATGATGCTGAACATTTCCTAAGGTGCTTCTCAGCCATCCAAAGTTCTTCAGGTAAAACTTCTTTGTTTAGCTCTGTACCCCATTTTTGATAGGGTTATTTGGTTTTCTGGGGTATAACTTATTGAGTTCTTTGTATATATTGAACATTAGCCCTCTGTCAAAATTAGGGTTGGTGAAGATCTTTTCACAATTTGTTGGTTGCTGATTTGTCCTTTTGATGGTGGTGTCCTTTGCCTTACAGAAACTTTGTAATTTTATGAGGTCCCATTTTTTAATTCTTGATCTTAGAGCATAAGCTATTCGTGTTCTGTTCAGGAACTTTTCCCCTGTGCCCATGTCCTCAAGGTTCTTTCCCAGTTTCTTTTCTATTAGTTTCAGTGTGTCTGGCTTTAAGTGGAGGTCCTTAATCCACGTGGAGTTGAGCTTAGTACAAGGGGATAAGAATGGATCAATTCACATTCTTCTGCATGCTGACCTCCAATTCAACCAGCACCATTTGTTGAAAAAGCTATCTTTTCCATTGGATGTTTGTAGCACCTTTGTCAAAGATCAAGTGGCCATAGGTGTCTGGATTCATTTCTGGGTCTTCAGTCCTATTCCATTGATATACCTGCCTGTCACTGTACCAATACCATGCAGTTTTTAAGCCTACTGCTCTGTAGCATTGCTTGAGGTCCAGAATTCTAATTCCCCCAGAAATTCTTTTACTGTTGGAAATAGTTTTAGGGTTAGAGAGAGCCCCACAAACAGCCACCATCTTGGAGCTGGTAGCTCAACCAGATATGCAGAGGGCATCAGAGTGAAGGGTTGCCCAGGGCATAGCCTGCCTGGGTGCCTTCTGCACCAGGGTGCCAGGCAGCTATAGAGCTGCCTGGGCATGCAGGGGAACATCTGGCCTGTAGGAAGTCCCGTGGATAGACAGAGCCACCCTGGGAACTGAGATCCCCACCATCTTGGATCCCACAGTTCAACCATGGAAGCTCCTGATCTAAAGTGAGCCCCACTGTTAGACAGAGCCCCATGGTCTGCCACCATCTGGGCAAAAGCACCTCAACCAGACGGATCCCTGTGGACTGAGATCACCACAGTCTAGGCTCCAGCATTCCAGGCAGGGAAGCTCCTGACCTGCAGGGAATCTGGTGGTTAGACAGATCCCTGAGACCCACCACCATCTTGGAGCTGGTAGGACAACCAGGTACTCAGAGGGCACCAGAATGAAGGATTGCCCATGGCATAGCCTGTCTGGGTGCCTTCCACACATGGGAGCTAGGCAGCACTACATGGGGGAGCATCTGACCTGCAGGACCACCGTGGACCAAGATCCTCACCATCTTGGATCCCACAGTTCACAACCAGGAAAGCGCCTGATCTACAGGGAATCTCGTGGTTAGATGGACAAGGCACACTAGGGCTCCAACCACAGCCAAGAGTGGGGCAGCACATCAGCAATCTGTTCCAGGGGAAACCCAGTCATCCATTGGTGGGGAAATAGCCTTATAAGCCCACGAGCACCAGCCAGTGACAACAGGACCAAATAACGCCGGATATAAACACATGACAAAAGGCAAATGCAGGAACATTAGTAACAGAAATCAAGGAAATATGGCAACATCTGAACCCAATTCCCCAACAACAGCAAGTCCTGGATACCCCAACACTCCAGAAAAACAAGATTTGGATTTAAAATCACTGGTCATGATGCTGTTAGAGGAACAAAAAAAGGAGATAAATAAATCTCTTAAAGAAATACAGGGGAACATGAATAAGTTAGAAGCCTTTACAATGGAAACACACACACACACACACACACACACACACACACAAACTTAAAGTAATTCAGGAGAATATGGGTCAACAGATAGAAGCCAATAAAGAGGAAATGCAAAAATCACTTAAAGAAATGCAAGAGAAATTAAGTCAACAAGCAGAAGTCATGAAAGAGAAAACACAAAAATCTTTTAAAGAAATACGAGAAAATACAAACAAACAAGTGAAGGAACTGAGCAAAACCATCCAAGATCTAAAAACAGAAGTAAAAACAACAAAAAAAATCACAAAGGGAGACAACTTTGGAGAAAGAAAACCTTGGGAAGAAATCAGGGGCCATAGATGCAAATATCAACAACAGAATACAAGAGATAGAAGGAAGGATCTCAGGTGTCAAAGATACCATAGAAACCATTGACTCAACAGTGAAAGAAATTGCAAAAAGCAAAATGCTTGTAGCCCAAAACATCCAGGAAATCCAGGGCACAATTAGTAGACCAAACCTAAGGATTATAGGTATAGATGAGAGTGAAGATATATGACTTAAAGGGCCAGGAAATATCTTCAACAAAATTATGGAAGAAAACTTCCCTAACCTAAAGAGAGAGTTGCCCATGAATATACAAGAAGCCTACCGAATTCCAAACAGACTGGATCAGAACAGAAATACCCCCCCCCCGTCACATAATAATCAAAACCCCAAATATACTAAACAAAGAAAGAATATTAAGAGCAGTAAGAGAAAAAGGCCAAGTAACATATAAAGGAAGACTGATTAGAATTACATAGTACTTCTCACCAGAGACCATGAAAGCTAGAAGATCTTGGGCAGATCTCATATAGACTCTAAGAGAACAAAAATGCAGCCAAGATTACTATACCCAGCAAAATGCTCAATCACCATATATGGAGAAACCAATATATTCCATGATAAAATCAAATATACACAATATCTTTCCACAAACCCAACCCTACAAAGGATAATAGGTAGAGAACACCAATACAAGGAGGGAAACTACAATCAGGAAACAACAAGATAGTAAACTTTTTTCATCAAGCCCCAAAGAAGATAGCCATTCAAATTAAAAAAATAATATAAAAAATAATAGGAAATAATTAATACTCCTTAATATCTCAACATCAATGGACTCAATTTCCCTATAAAAAGACATAAACTAACAGACTGGACACATAAACAGGACCCTACATTTTGCTTCTTTGAGGAAACACACCTCAGGGTCAAAGACAAACACTACCTCAGAGGAACAGGCTGGAAAACAATTTTACAAGCAAATGGTCTTAGGGAAAAAGCCAGAGTAGCCATCCTAATATCAGATAAAATTGACTTTCAACCTAAGTCATAAAGAGACACATGAAAGGATACTTCTTACTGGTCAAAGGAAAAATCCACCAGGAAGATCTCTCCATTCTGAACATCGATGCTCCAAATGCAATGGCACTAAAGCTCAAAGCACACATTACACCTACTACAATAATTGTGTGTGACTTCAATACTCTACTCTCCTCAATGGACAGATCAGGAAAACAGAAACTAAACAGGGACTCAGTGAAACTAATTAAAGCATTGGACCTATTGGATTTAATAGATATATACAGAATATTTCAACCTAAGGCAAAAGAATATACCTTTTTCTTAGCACCCCCTGGTACATTTTCCAAAATCAACCATATAAGTTGTCACAAGACAGACCTCAACAAATTTAAGAAGATCAAAATAATCCCATGCCTCCTATCAGATCACTATGGAATAAGAGTGGTCCTCAATAACAAAAACAAAACAAAACAAAACAAACAAACAAAACAGAGAGCCCACATACACTTGGAGGCTGAACAATGCCCTACTCAATGATACCTTGGACAAAGAAAAACATAAAGAAGTCAAAGCCTTTTTAGGATTTAATGAAAATGAAGGCACAACATACCCAAATTTATCAGACACAATGAAAGCAGTGCTAAGAGGAAAACTCGTAGTCCTGAGTGCCTCCAAAAAGAAACTGGAGAGATCATACACTAGCAGCTTAATGGCACACCTGAAAGTCCTGGAACAAAAAGAAGCTAATTCACCCAGAAGGAGTAGAAGACAGGAAATCATCAAACTCAGGGCTGAAATTAATCAAGTAGAAACAAAGAGGACCATACAAAGAATCAAAAAACCAGGAGCTAGTTCTTTGAGAAAAATCAACAAGATAGATAAACCATTAGCCAAAATAACCAAAGGACACAGAGACAATATCCAAATTAACAAAATTAGAAATGAAAAAGGAGATATAACAACAGAAATGGACGAAATTCAAAAAATCATCACATCCTACAACAAAAGTCTATACTCAACTCAATTGTCAAATCTGGAGGAAATGGACAATTTCCTAGACAGATAAGAAATTCGAAAATTAAATCTGGATCAAATAGATCAACTAAATAGTCCCATAACCCCTAAAGAAATAGATGCAGTCATAGAAAGTCTCCCAACCAAAAAAACAAAAAACAAAAACAAAAACAAAAACAAAAACAAAACACAGGACCAAATGGTTTTAGTGCAGAATTCTATCAGACCTTCAAAGAAGACATAACACCAAAACTCTTCAAATTATTCTACAAAATAGAAACAGAAGTAACACTACCCAACTCGTTTTATGAAGCCACAATTACACTTATACTACAACCTCACAAAGATCCAACACAAAAGGAGAACTACAGGCCAATATCCCTTATGAATATCGACGCAAAAATACTCAATAAAATTCTTGCCAATCGAATTCAAGAAAACATCAAAATGATTATTCAACATGATCAAGTAGACTTCATCCCAGGGATGTAGGGATGGTTCAATATACAGAAATCCATTAATGTAATCCACTACATAAACAAACTTAAAGATAAAAAACCACATAGTTATTTCATTAGATACTGAAAAAACATTTGACAAAATTCAGCATCCTTTCATGACAAAAGTCTTGGAAAGAACAGGAATTCAAGGCCCATACCTAAACACAGTAAGAGAAATATACAGCAAACCAGAAGCCAACATCAAATTAAATGGAGACAAACTTGAAGCAATCCCACTAAAATCAGGGACTAGGGCCAGGCTACCCCCTCTCTCCATATATTTTCTATATCATGCTTGAAGTTCTAGCTAAAGAAATTAGACAACCTAAGGAGGTCAAAGTGATAGAAATTGGAAAGGAAGAAGTCAAACTATCACTATTTTCAGATGATATGATTGTACACTTAAGTGACCCAAAAAACTCCACCAGAGAACTCCTACAGCTGATACACAACTTCATCAAAGTTGCTCGTTTTAAAATCAAATCAAGCAAATCAGTAGCCTTCCTATCCTCAAAGGATAAGCAGGGTGAGAAATAAATTAGGGAAATGACACCCTTCACAATAGTCACAAACAATATAAAGTATCTTGGGGTGACTCTAACCAAAGAAGTAAAAGGTCTGTATGAGAAGAACTTCAGGTCTCTGAAAAAGGAAATGGAAGTAGACCTCAGAAAATGGAAAAATCTTCCATGCTCGTGGATTGGCAGGATTAATATAGTAAAAATGACCATCTTACCAAAAGCAATCTACAGATTCAATGCAATCCCCATCAAAATCCCAACTCAGTTCTTCACAGAGTTAGAAAGAGCAATTCTCAAATTCATCTGGAATAACAAAAAACTCAGGATAGCTAAAGATATTCTCTAAAGTAAAAGAACTTCCTGGGGAATCAGTATCCCAGAACTCAAGCAGTACTACAGAGCACTAGTGTAAAAAACTGCATGGTATTGGTAGAGTGACAGAAAGGTAGATCAATGGAATAGGATTGAAGACCCAGAAATGAACCCACAAACCTATGGTCACCTGATCTTTGACAAAGGAGCTGAAACCATCCAGTGGAAAAAAGAGAGCCTTTTCAACAAATGGTGCTGGCTCAACTTGAGGTCAGCTTGCAGAAGAATGCGCATTGACCTGTTCTTATCTTCTTGTACTAAGCTCAGTCCAAGTAGATCAAGGACCTCCACATAAAACAAGACACACTGAAACTAATAGAAAAGAAACTGGGGAAGATCATTGAGGATATGGGCACAGGGGAAAAGTTCGTGAATAGTACACCGATACCTTATGCTCTAAGATCAAGAATTGACAAATGGCACCTTATAAAATTACAAAGTTTCTGTAAGTCAAAGGACACTGTCAAGCAGACAAAACAGCAACCAACAAATTGTGAAAGGATTTTCACCAACCCTACATCCGACAGATGGCTAATATCCAATATATGCAAAGAACTCAAAAAGGTAGACTCCAGAGAGCCAAACAACCCTATTAAAAATGGGGTACAGAGCTAAGCAAAGAATTTTCACCTGAAGAAATTTGGATGGCTGAGAAGCATCTTAAGAAATGTTCAACATCGTTAGTCATTAGTGAAATGCAAATCAAAACAACACTGAGATTTCACCTCACATCAGTCAGAATGACTAAGATTAAAAACTCAGGAGAGAGCAGGTGTTGGTGAGGATGTGGAGAAAGAGGAACACTCCTCCACTACGGGTGGGATTGCAAGTTGGTACAATCACTCTGGAAATCAGTCTGGAGGTTCCTCAGAAAACTCAGTAGGACACTTCCGGAGGATCGTGCTATACCACTCCTGGGCATATATCCAGAGGATTCCCCAGCATGTAATAAGGATACATGTTCCACTATGTTCTTAGCAGCCCAATTTATAAGAGCCAGAAGCTGGAAAGAACACAGATGTCCCTCATTGGAGGAATGGATACAAAAAATATGGTATATATACAAAATGGAGTACTATTCAGCCATTGGAAACAATAAATTCATGAACTTCTCTGACAAATGGATGGAGCTGGAGAATATCCTCCTAAGTGAGATAACCCAATCTCAAAAGAACACTCATGGTAAGCACTCACTGATAAGCAGATATTTGCCTAGAAGACTGGAATACCTAAGATACAATCGACATATCAAATGATGTCCAAGAAGAAGGAAGGAAAGGCCCCTGACTATGGAAAGGCTTAATGAAGCAGTGTAGGGAAATACCAGAACAGGGAAAAGGGAAGGGGTGAATGGGAGAACAGGGGAAGGGAAGAGGGCTTATGGGACTTTTTGGAGGGAGGAGCCTGGACAGGGAAATTATTGGAAATGTAAAATAGTATATCAAATAAAAAAATAGTTTTTAGCTATCCTTGGCTTTTCGTTATTCCAGATGAATTTGAGAATTGCTCTTTCTAACCCTATGAAGAACTGAGTTAGAATTTTGTTGGGGACTGTGTTGAATCTGTATATTGCTTTTGGCAAAATGGCCATTTTAACTATATCAGTCCTGCCAATCCATGAGTGTGGAAGATTTTTCCATTTTCTGATACCATGATTTGTCCATTGTTGAGAGTGGGGTGTTGAAGGTCTCCCATTATTATTGTGTAGGCTGCAATGTGTGCTTTGAGCTTTATTAATGTTTGTTTTATGAAAGTGGGTGCCCTTGCATTTGGAGCATAGATGTTCAGAACTGAAAGTTTATATTGGTAGATTTTTCTTTTTTATGATTTTTTTGTTTTCTATATTCTTTGTTTACATTCCAAAGGCTTTCCCCTTTCCCAGTTTTCCCCCACCATACATCCCATAAGTCCTCTCTCCCCCAACTATTCCCCAATCATCCCTGCCCCCCACGATTTCTCTGTTCTGGGTCTACAAAACTGGATCCAATCTTTTCAGGGCCAGGGTCCTCTCCTTTCTTCTTCTTGGGAATCATTTGACTCTCTAATTGTGCCTTGAGTATTTAGGGCTTCTGGGCCTATTAATATCCACTTATCAGTGATTGCATTTCATGTGTATTCTTTTGTGATTGGGTTAACTCACTTAGGATGATATTTTCCAGATCTAACCATTTACCTACAAATTGCATGAATTCATTATTTTTAATTGCTGAGTAGTATTCCATTGTATAATATACCACATTTTCTGTATCCATTCCTCCTTTGAGGGATGTCTGGTTCCTTCCAATTTCTGGCTATTATAAACAAAGCTGCTATAAACATAGTGGAGCATGTGTCTTTATTGTATGCCCGGGGAATTCTCTGGGTATATGTCCAGGAGTGGTATGGCTGGGTCCTCTGGAAGTATCGTGTTCAGTTTTCTGAGGAACCACCAGACTGATTTCCAGAGTGGTTGTGTCAGCTTGCAGTCTCACCAGCAGTGGAGGAGTGTTCTTCTTTCTCCACATCCTTGTCAACACCTGCTGTTTCCTGAGTTTTTTTTTTTTTTTTTTTTTTTTTTTTTTTTTTTTTTTGGTTTTTTGAGACAGGGTTTCTCTGTGTAGTCCTGGCTGTCCTGGAACTCACTCTGTAGACCAGGCTGGCCTCGAACTCAGAAATCCGCCTGCCTCAGCCTCCCAAATGCTGGGATTACAGGCGTGCGCCACCACGCCCGGCGTTTCCTGAGTTTTTAATCTTAGCCATTTTGACTGGGGGGAGGTGAAATCTCAGGGTTGTTTTAATTCACATTTCTCTAATGACTAATGATGTTGAACATTTTTTAAGGTGTTTCTCAGCCATCCGAATTTCTTCTGGTGAAAATTCTTTGTTTAGCTCTGTACCCCATTTTTTGATAGTGTTATTTGTAGATTTTTCCTTTGTCCAATATGAAGTGTTTGTGTATGTAGCTCTGTGGCCCAGGATTTGCTCTGTGCTCTCAAGCCTCTCCAGAGTCTTGGCAGGTTAGCTATCTCCCTCCTCCTCCTTGATATGGTACATTGTGCTCCCAGGCCTCTCTGCTCTCCAAATGCCCTGAGTGCAGCTGGTTCTCTAGGATGTATCAGGAAACGGAGTCTTCATTTTTGTAGAACTGGCAAGATTCTGCTGCAGCAGAAAGGAAAGGAGGGGGAAGGGGCAGAAAGAACAGAAGGGGGGTGGTATTTCTGAAGGCAGGGATTTTGGTGGTTGCTGAGTAGAATCCTGCCAGACACCCCAGAAGCAGCTCTGGAACTCCAGAGGTGTGTGTGTTGGGGGGGGGGGTTTCTTACCAAATGCCCTGAGTGCAGCTGTTGCTCTAGGATATATCAGGAAATGGTGTCTTCATTGTGGCAGAGCTGGCAAGAGTCTGCCCCAGCAGAAAAGCATTTATTTACATTTCAAATGTTGTCCCCTTTCCTAGTTTCCCCACCAAAAACCCCTTATCCCATCCCCTCTCCCCTGGCTTCTATGAGGATGCTCTTCCACCCAACCACTACCTCACTGTCCTAGCATTCTTCTACACTAGTGCATCATGCTTTCACATGATGAAGGGAATTTCCTTAGATTGATGCCAGATAAGACCATCCTCTGCTATATCTGCAGCTGAAGCCATGGGTCCCCCCATGTGTACTCTTTGGTTGGTGGTTTAATCTTTGGGATCTCTGGAGGATCTGTTTGGTTGATTTTGTTTTTCTTCCTATGGGGTTGTAAACCCCTTAGGCTGCTTCAAGAAATTTTTAGTCTTTTTATCTGAATCAGTTCTTCACATGCTGTTTTACTCCTTGAATTTGATGACTATTCCAGACTGTTTGACTATTCATGCTCTAGTTTTATGTTCTTAAATCTATCTAGTATTTTTGTTCATTTCTCTTTTGGGGATATTTCCTATAGAATGACATTAGATAGAGAGTCTTCATTGATTAAGGTCATATATAGTAAGGTCATTAAGGTCAGTATAAAGTAATAACTACTTTATACTTTATTTTCTGCAGATGATATCAATCATAGCCTCTGTGTTCAATCTTTCTGATTCTTTATCTCTTGTAAATCTTATTACAAAATTCTTAACTAATGATTTTTGGTTTCTATTGTTTACCTTACACCCATTAATTTATTTTTAACTCATGACTATAAATTTGAATTATGAACTTGAAGTTTTCTCAAATATTTACTCCTGAACTATTCATACTTGTTCTGTATTCCTTTTTAATAACTACATTACAGAATATTTTGTTTTTGTGTCATTCATTGCAAAAAAAGACAGTTCAGAGCATTTAATAAGCTAATTGGTTCTATTCACAAAAAGGAAAATGTCATATTTTAAAATTTTAACAATCACTTTGTGGATGCTTTTATGTAATAATTCATTTTTTATACTTATCATTGCATCATTTATCCTCATATGGGCCATTTCCTGTTATTGGTAGATTGTTTTATTTTGTGTGGGTCTGTGTGTATGTTTTGTTTTATTTTATTTTATAATAGCAGCTGATTAGGTTTCTTTAACTATGACATGAAAAATTGTCTCTATGTATGGTGGTATATATATATATATATATATATAGAGAGAGAGAGAGAGAGAGAGAGCACTTGGCAGGGTGAACTAGATATATTTTTATAACTGTAATGGCAACATGAGCTATATGATAAATTGTAAGACATTTTTGATAACATGAAATGATGCTCTGAGACAGAAAGTTAAAATAAAGAAGTTCCAAAATGATCGTGCATGTTTCAGCTCCGGACCTAGCACCAAGTATTTACCTAAGAAATCTATATTTACTTTAGTGATAGATAGTGCTTGACCACAACACAAAAGCATGAAATATAAATTTCTTTTATTTGGGTGCAATAGATTTTTCAGAGGAGAATGTTGAGACCTACTTATATTTTATTAAAATAAACACAATTAATTTATTATCATATCTAAAATTGCAATTAAAATTTTTTAATGATATATAATTTTACTATTGTATTAATATACTTACTCCTCTGCTTTATTCAAATCAGTGCTTTTTAAAAAGCAAAACTACCATTACCAACTTATATATAGTTGAACTTTATATGATTTCTATTTAATAAATTGTTCATTTCATTGGTATTATATTACTTAAATAAGGTATCATTAAACAAAGTTATTTTAATATAACTTGATTTTTTTAGAGATTGCATAACACTTTGTATTTTACTTTTAAAATTAACTGTCAACTACAGGCCAATCTCCCTTATGAATATCGATGCAAAAATACTAAATAAAATTCTTGCCAACCGAATCTAAGAGCACATCAAAACGATCATTCACCATTATCAAGTAGGCTTCATCCCAGGGATGCAGGGATGGTTCAATATACGGAAATCCTTCAATGTAATCCACTACATAAACAAACTAAAAGAAAAAACACATGGTCATCTCATTAGATGCTGAAAAGCATTCAACAAAATTCAGCATCCTTTCATGCTAAAAGTCTTGGAAAGAGCAGGAATTCAAGGCTCATACTTAAACATAGTAAAAGCAATCTACAGCAAACCAGTAGCCAACATCAAACTAAATGGAGAGAAACTTGAAGGAACCCCACTAAAATCATGGACTAGACAAGGCTGCCCTCTCTCTCCATATCTTTTCAATTTAGTACTTGAAGTTCTAGCGAGAGCAATTAGACAACATAAGGAAGTTAAAGGGATACAAATTGGAAAGGAAGAAGTCAACTATCACTATTTGCAGATGATATGATAGTATACTTAAGTGACCCAAAAAACTCCACCAGAGAACTCCTACAGCTGATAAACAACTTCAGCAAAGTGGCTGGTTATAAAATCAACTCAAGCAAATCAGTAGCCTTCCTATACTCAGGCTGAGAAAGAAGTTAGGGAAATAACACCCTTCACAATAGCCACAAACAACATAAAGTACCTTGGAGTGACTCTAACCAAACAAGTGAAAGATCTGTATGACAGGAACTTCAAGTCCTTGAAGAAAGAAATCGAAGAGGACCTTAGAAGATGGAAAAATATTTCTTGCTCCTGGATTGGCAGGATCAATATAGTAAAATGTCCATCTTGCCAAAAGCAATCTGCAGATTCAATGCAATCCCCATCAAAATCCCAACTCAATTCTTCATAGATTTAGAAAGAGCAATTCTCAAATTCATCTGGAGCAACAAAAAACCTAGGATAGCTAAAACTATTCTCAACAATAAAAGGACTTCTGGGGGAATCAATATCCCTGACCTCAAGCAGTACTACAGAGCAGTTGTGTTAAAAACTGCATGGTATTCGTACAGCAACAGACATGTAGATCAATGGAATAGGATTGAAGACCCAGAAATGAACCCACAGACTTATGGTCACTTGATCTTTGATAAAGGAACTACAACCATCCAGTGGAAAAAAGATAGCCTTTTCAACAAAGGGTGCTGGTTCAACTGGAGGTCAACATGCAGAAGAACGCGAATCAATTTCACAAAATAATCATACATATCCCTTTTCTCCTGAATCCCTTTATCTACCCTTCTTTTCCAATTTCCCCTGGAAATTTTAAGGTTTTTGTTTTCTTTCCTTTTTTTAAGATTTATTTATTTATTATATGTGAGTACACTGTAGCTGTCTTCAGACACTCTAGAAGAGGATGTCAGTTCTCATTACAGACAGTTCTGGGCCACAATTTGGTTGCTAGGATTTGAACTCAGGACCTTCGGAAGAGCCATCAGTGCTCATAACCGCTGAACCATTTCTCTAGCCCAAGTATTTTTGTTTTCATATTTTATTTTAAATTGTTTGCACTTGTATATGATTGTATAATGGGCTGTGCTTGTGTGTGCATGTGGCAATGAACGTCTGAAGGCATGCAATTCCTTGATGTTTGTTGACCATGAACTGCCTGACATTTTGTTCTTTTAAAGTGAACTCAGGTCTTCTGGAAAGTCAAAAATCATCCTTAAGTCCTGAGCCATCTTTGCAAGAGATGGATCTATTTTTACATTGATTTAATTCTGCAGTTTGTGTGTGTGTATGTGTTTGTGTGTGTTTGTGTGTGTGTGTGCATGTAAGTGTGCATGTGAGTGTGTGTGCATATGCATGTATGTACATGTATGTACATGCTTGCCCACAGAGTTTAAAGTGGGTGAAACTGTGTATGCATATGTATATACGTTTGTGAATGTCCAAGCCTCTGGAGATACTTATCTTGGTTTCAAAAACAGTGTCTCTTACTCACTGCTAGACTAGGCTGTTTGGCTAGTATGCCCAGAGCTTAGATTACAGTCATATATCTCATATACAATTAAGTTAAACTTTTCCATATAGATTATGAGAGTTGTATTCAGGTAGCTGTACTTGTTTGGATAATATCTTCTTAGTACTAAAGATTTTAGTTTCAATTATGCAAAACACTGTTATTCTCAAGTCAAAGCTATAAAATAACATATTTAGAACACTAGTTCATATCTTTCTTGCTAAAGAAGAAAACAATTTAATCATTGAAAATTCCTTATTAAAATTTTTTGAAATTACAGATATATATAATACATTTATCTATGTTTTACCTTAAAATTAATGTTTTATAGAAATACTCTTGCAATTGACTAACATCAACTGATCTATGGCTTGGAAATTGCTCCAGGATAGTATTTGAAAAAAATGACCCATTTGTTTTGTAGTTGTTTACAATTCCATGTAATAGACTTAATCATAAACTGTTTTACTGATCATCTTTTCATCATTAATGCATTATTTTTCATTTATTAGTTTAGTACTTGATGTGACATTTCAGTGCTTTTAGTCTCATGGCTTATTGTTCTGTATATTTGATAAGAGAGCTCTTGGATTGAAGTCCAACTTCTACATTAAAGAATAGTTAGTGTTATTTCTCTGCCATGAAGCTGTGCCATTTTTGTTCTCACTAACAATATAATTTTTTTCTATAGGTCATCCTTATGTTATATTATTAAACATAGAGATGATGTATCTTACAGGCCAGAGATGATATTTAAGTATAATCTTGGCATGCATGTATTTTAGCAAGAGAGAATTTGAAGATTTTTCTTGTAAATATGGATTTTGTCTTACATATAAACTAAAAGATCATATGTTTTGCCCAATTTTCTAATAGATTTTTGAGATCATGAAATTTACTTATATATAATAATGGTTGATTTTTAAATATTAAAGTTACTATTTTTATGTTGTTAATTTTCTCATCTTATTTTTAGGTAGTTTAATATGACATTAAAACTAATTATATATATATATATATATATATATTTATATTTACTAGAAAACTTTATTATACTGATGAATTATAAATATATTATCTCAATTTAAAAATATATTTACAGATTTAATGCAAATTCACAAAGGCATGTGGGATCTTTGGGGGGTGGGGAACCAGAAAAAGGGAAATGAATTGTAAATATAGAATATATCCAATAAAAAAAAAGAAAAGAAAAGAACTAAAAGATCATATGTTTTGCCCAATTTTCTAATAGATTTTTGAGATCATGAAATTTACTTATATATAATAATGGTTGATTTTTAAATATTAAAGTTACTATTTTTGTGTTGTTAATTTTCTCATTTATCTTATTTTTAGGTAGTGGGACCTTTAGGGGGTGGGGAACCAGAAAAAGGGAAATGAATTATAAATATAGAATATATCCAATAAAAAAAAAGAAAAAGAAAAGAAAAAAGAGAAATTATTTTGTGATATGACAAGTTGATCCAATAACATTTTTTGTTATTCCACCAATTTATAAATAACTCCTTTATTTTACCACTAACTAGGTCAAAGTCAAATCTTTTTTATGTATTAAATATCACTGTGGATTTCTGTATGATTTTTCACTTACGAAGGCATAATTTCTAACATTTTATTATCTTAATTTTTATTTCTATTATTCAGATCAAAATTCATTCAGCTATGTTGTTACTCAGAATAAGTGCTATTCAACTTTAGCATGCTTCCATGCTTCCATGAAAATTTTTGGAAAGATATAGAGTTGGGAGAATCACTTGTTATTTTTTAAATTTATGCTCTTCTTTACTTTTTTTTGACATTTAGAATTCCTCACTAGGATAGAATGAATGTGCTCCTGGATGAGTATCCATACAAATACACACAATTTCACATAATTCTACCCATTTCCACTACAGTAGAAACTACAGTGCCCTAAATCAACATTCTCTAAGATTGGAATATATCATGTCTTTGAAGTACCTTATGTAATACCAATATTTGACTAAGTCAAAACCCTTGGCTATATTAGCATAGATTTGTATGGACAATATAATACTATTTAAAATTCACTGAAAGGCAAATATGTTACAGGATATGATACCTTGCTTCACTTTAGTAATTATACACTTCTCATTCCCAAGTACAATGCATATCATAACCTGTTTCTCAATATGGGGGACCAAAACTTATCAAAAATAAGTAGCCATAATCGTATATAGTAATGTTTAGGCTGAACTGAACCATCATCTTTTGACATTCTGATAGAAAATGATACATGTATATAAGGTACAATATTTCTGTCAAGATTGTCAAAGGCTGAAAACTTTTAATTCTGTTCTATAACCAATTGTAGTACCACAGGTTTTTAAGTGTGTTGAAGAAAAATAATACTGGATAGTTCAGGATTGCTGTCAATGTTATGAGACAATAATAGATTATGGTTTGCTATAGTAGTAGTAGAAAAATTATATGGTTACCAGGAAGAAATATCACTCATGAATATCAGTATCAGGTATACAAACTCTTATCATTGAGGACATTTTTAGTTAGGTGATTAGTAATTTTTTAATTATATTTCTATAGAGAATGAACAAAGTAAAATTTTCTTTAATATAAAATAGTCTAACTTTTATCTTTTATCATCTCAAACAAAAAAGTATCCGGGAAGTCTCAGTTATGCACAAAGAATACCATAACAATACCCTTAATTATGCTAAAAAATAATGAAAAGCTTTTTTCAATTAATGCTATTAATTTTAAATCATTACAAAAAATAAAAGCTATAATCACATAGAATAAATTGAGACAATATTAAAACACTCTTAAACAATTACTAAGTGAGATAAAATGGAATTTTATCCTTCACATAAAGTCTTATAAGTAATGTAACGACTCCCTTTGCTCATTATCTCAAACTCATGGCTACAGGAAATCTAAGTCTTCACCCAAATATTTATATTCCATTGTCTCAGGCGTCTCATGGCAGTTTTCATCTCTGTGTTCCTCAGTGTGTATATAATGGGGTTCAAGAGAGGAGTTACCACAGAATAAAACACAGCAAGGAATTTATCTAGTGACTTGATGGGAAAGGGCCAGGCATAAATGAAGATGCAAGGTCCGAAAAACAGAAGAACTACTGTGATATGAGCAGTCAGTGTAGACAGAGCCTTAGATGACCTGTCAGAAGGACGGCGCTGGATAGTTATTAGAATAATACCATAGGAGATGATTAACAAAACAAAAGAACACACAGTAAGCACACCACTGTTGGCAATGACCATGATGTCTAACCTATAAGTGTCTGCACAGGCAAGTTTGAGTACTCTTGGAAGGTCACAGTAAAAACTGTCGATCTTATTGGGACCACAAAAGGGTAAGTTCACTGCAAAGGCCAATTGACTCACTGAGTGTAGGAAGCCAATTCCCCATGCAGTAGCCACAATGCCAACACATACATTACCACGCATAATTATAGTGTAGCGTAAAGGCTTACAAATTGCGATATATCTGTCAAACGCCATGGCTATGAGAGTTACCAGCTCAGTTCCCCCAAAGAAGTGAAGGAGAAATATCTGAGCAAAACAGCCATGGACAGAGATGACTTTGTGTTTGCAGAAAAAATCAGTAATCATCTTCGGTGCTGTGACAGAGGACAGACACAGATCGATGAATGAGAGGTTGGCCAACAGGAAGTACATAGGAGAGTGGAGGTGGGAATCACAAGTCACAGTCATAACAATAAGAAGGTTTCCAAACACAATTCCTGCATAGAAAACAAAAAAGAATGCAAACAGAAAGATCTGAAGTTCCGGAGAGTCGGAGAGTCCAACAAAAATGAATTCTTTCACCACAGAGTTATTTGCTTCCCTTGTTGATTCATTCCAGAGGAAAGTCTCTGTACTTGCCTTGGAGAAGACAATAAAAATCCAAGTCAGAGTTGTTATATGCAAATTTTAGCCTTTATAGATGGATTAAGAGCTTGCTATGATCTATTGCAAAAACTCCCATGCTAAAAATAAAATCTCATAATTTAAACCTCATTGCTTCCTTGCTTCTCTAATTCTTAAGTTATTCCAGCCTCACAATTTCTCTATGGGTTTAGACTCCATCCTAAGACAATGTTATAGGTTGTGCTGCTTGCTCTGTACTCTTTTCCTAGACTTATTTCATTCATCTCTGCATGTCAAGAACACTAAGATATACAGAACAGTCCTTACCTTTAAAATGTTAAAGTGCTTAGGAGAAAAAGAATTTTACCAAATGAAATAAAATGTACAAAATAGAAATGGCAAATCTAAGTAAATATATAGAATTTGAAAATATTACATGATACAGCACACATATATAACATTAAAAAGTAGAGGTAGATATGATGAGTAATGTCTTATGGGAGATAAGAGGATATAAAGAAATGTTCTTGTAGAATTCTGTTATTATGTGTTTGGTAATTTACTTACTCAAAACCTATTTTGCTTACAAATTTTTCCATCTCTCCATTATTCCAGATGATTATCTTTAGCCCTTCCCAGTTAAGTATCAAAAAAACTGTATAAAAATTCCTATGAAGAACTAGTGATTCTATTTTTTTCCAAATATGGATAAGATCTAATCATATAATAATTCATTAAACTCTTTAAGTTTGTGTCTCTTTATTTCAGCAAAAATATTATCATATGAACAAGGATAACACCTAAGGATATGAGGTATATTTTTATGTGGCTAGTCATTAAAGCATTTCTTTAGAAAATGAGTACTATGCAAAAAAAAGTTGTTTTGAGTTTTAATTTATTTTAAAACTTTGATGTATTTTGGGAAGAGTAAAGAAGATAGAGAAGTAAATTTCCAGGACATATCTTCCTGAGAAATACGCCTAGGATGAAGATGGATTAAGGTTCTTAGCTGAACAAAATCGATATCTACCACAGTAGAAAATAACAATTTAAGAATGTAATATTTCAGGGAAAAAAAAAAGAGAAGTCTTGCAGCTCATTATGAGCCACATCTGCAGAGTTTTGTTAGCAAGAGAAGAATGATAAACTGCAATCCCCATCCAGTGTCAATCTACCAGTAAAATGTGTCCTCAGGCTTCATTGGGGAATGTTAAAAAGACTCAAGATGTTTTTGAAGAATGTACAGATTTTGTATTTGAATTTACATTTACTGAAGAAATTCTCTTTCACATCAAACTGTATATGATTCTAACTAAGGGCTAAGCATGACTAAGGAGAAAATACTTTAATCATATTAACTTTGAATTCAATCCTTCAAATGTTGTGCTTTTCTTAACCATCTTTTGCCTTAATTTACTTTCAACAAAACATCTTTTTATCCATTGTGATGGTAATCAAGGCATTGGGTTTAAGTCATATCCAGTGCTTGATCCTGGATATCTTAAAAAATATTCTGGGGCTTTTATTTTACTGGTTTAAAAATTGTACAACCCGGTGAATAGTTCTGAGAATCTCTACAGTTATAATAATATATTTTGCAACTTTTAAGAGCAATGTTAAATTTTCCATGAGGTTATTAATAAAAAAATCACAGAAAAGAACATAGTAGATTTTTGAGGTCAGAAGAATTATAAAATCCACTAAATGAAGAGTGAGTAATTTGTCAAGTTAAAATAGTAGGTGTAGGAGTCAGTCTTTATTGCTACTAGAACACCATTGGCAAGGGTAGTCTTTTTAGTTTTACTCATGTGGACTATTATAATTACTTAAGGCAATCCTAAAGGATTTTCCACTTGTTTTCCTGAAGAAGAAATTATAATTGAGTTCTGCCTAGTAAAATTCTTCTCATAGAAACATGTAATTATTAACAAAATCTAACCTGTGGTTGCTTCTACTGATGAATTTAAATTTTGTTATTCCACTTACCTCTTTCATAACTTGAAGAGACAGAAGTAATCTTAAGAGACAGTACAGTACAGAATCCCTTTTATACACTCTCTCAAAGCATTCATTTCTGGGAGATTGACTTTTATGTGAATTGTCCTCCTGAGCAAATTGACTGGCTAATGGTAAGTACTCATAAAGTAACCAGAAGCCCCTAGAGGATCCAGAAACAGTCTGAGGCTTCCTGGAAAACTGATTCAATTATATATATGTTTTCTCTTGTTCTTGGAGGAAACAGACTATTTCTCGGGTCACTGGATAATATTACTATCTCATAGATTCTAAGTCTAATTGCCAAAAATAAAATTATTAAGATAACATGGATAAATTAAATTCTATTTCTAGTAATCATGTAGTGAAATATAATATTTATATACTCAATATTAATATTTAATATACTCAATATTAAGTCTCATTGCTTATAGTTTGCTTTATTTTTCTGATTAATTGCAGTGAAGACATTAAGATGAGCTTATATAAACAATGTTTTTAAGTTATATATAATTTCATAAATTAAGTATTCAGCAGTATTCTAAATTGTACATGTCTTTTTCTCTACATCATTCTTTAAAGCAGACTACCATGCCAGCAAAATTGTGCTATTATAATATACAAAAGGTTACTTTTTATGGAGTTGAAGGATTACATGATACATAATATATGGTCTATGTCTTAAGTGACAATATACAGTATACATTATAAACTCAGCTGGGAAGAACACCCACAAGTTTTAATAATGTTGCTTTTCCTTTCTTTCCTTCTTTCTTTCTTTCTTTCTTTCTTTCTTTCTTTCTTTCTTTCTTCATTGAGACAGGGTTTATCTGTGCAGCCTTGGCTATCCTGGAACTCACTTTTGTAGACCAGGCTGGCCTTGAACTTAGAAATTCATCTGCCTCTGCCTCCCAAGTCCTGGGATTAAAGGCGTAATCCACCACTGCCTGGCCCTATTTTTCTTTCTTAAAGCACACAAGATTATTTCCTCTTCAGTTTACATATTTGTTGCTTTACATAACCCATTTTCCCTCATTAGAGCCATGTAAATTCCCTAAGAGATATCTATTAATATTCAGTGTTGTCCCATCTGCAAAGAGATATTGATGAAGTTTCATTGCATATATATGTAAATTTTTTTACTTAATTTTAATCTTTTTTTTACAGTCCAGTTTTTATCCTCCTTCTGTCCAACATCTGAAAGTTCCTTATCCCATTTCTCCTACTCAATCTCCAGGAGGATGTCCCTACCTCCTCACCCCATCCCACCCCACCAGGTATCCCAACTCCCAGGGCCCTCAAATTTCTTTAGGTTTAGGCAAGTCTTCTTTCACTGAAGCCAAACTAGGCAGTCTTCTGCAATATATTTGCCAGAGACCTCAGACCAGCTAGTGTAAGTTGCCTGGTTGATGGGTCACTGTCTGAGAGATCTCAGGGGTTCAGGTTAGTTGAGACTGCTGTTCTTCCTATGGGGTCATCCTCCTCCTCAACTTCTTCCAGCCTTTCCCTAATTTAACCACAAGGGTCCGTTGGCTGGGGTATGTGAATTTTTATAAGCAAAATGAGCAGTAACTTTGTGCAGTAATTGCTGATAATTTCACTTTAGGTACACTGATTTAAAATACATGTGTAGTACTTTTATTTTATTATCATTAGAATTTATTACAACTGAATCTTAAGTGAAAATATTTTAGAGGTACACACCTTAATTTTTAAAATCAATAGAGAAAATGTTTGTATTCCATAAAGTTCATACTTATGGTATCCGATTCATACCTGCCAAAATGATATACACTTACAGTTCAAATTTCATCAGTCATGTGACTAATACTTGACAGAGATTTGACATGCATAAAGAAATTATATCCACAGCATGGGTTTTGATCTGGTCATATCTCGCACTTTTAGCAGATGGTCTCAAAATGTAATGAGGATGCCTCAATCCCACTTAGAAGGTTGAAGGAAATATTCACAGAAGCGAGAGGGAGGGAGGGATAAGGGAGGGAAAAGTGAGGGGAAGACAATAAAGGGAACAAGATGAGGTATGAGGGAGGCATGAGAAAAGCCAAAATGGCTAGGAGAATGAATGGAAATAAGCAACCTAGGGTGTGGGAAGTGGAGTAACCATCTAGAAAGTACCAGAGACCCTGAAGGTGAGAGACTCTAAGGACTCAAGTGGGAGTGACCTTAGCCAAAATGTCCAACAATGAGGAAAGGAAATTCATAGAGTCCACATCCAGTGCATAGACAGGGCCTCAAGGGGAGGGATGGGAATACTAACTCACAGTCAAAATTTATGCCTCAGAAATGTTCTTGTCTCAAAGAACTTCAGGGACAAAAATGGAGAAAAGATTGAGGGAAAGGTGGTCAAATGACTGGCCCACCTTGATGTTCATCTTATGCAGGCAGGAGGCATCAAAGCCCAACACTGTTACTGATGTTGTGACTGGTTTACAGATGGGAGCCTGGTATGGTGGCCCCATGAGAGACCCTCAAGCAGGTGACTGAGACAGAAGCAGATATTTAAAACCAACCCCTATGGTTGAATTATGGGAAGTAATGAAGAAACTGAAGGGGAGAGCGACCCCAAAGGTAGACTAGCAGTCTCAACTAACTCAGATGCTAGGGAGTTCTCAGAGGCTGAGCCATCAACCGGGAGCATACAGGGTCTGCTCAGAAGCCCCTGGCATGCATATATATATATATATATATATATATATATATATATATATATATAAGTTCTGCATAATCTGGTCTCAGTGGGAAAAGATGAGCTTAATCCTTGAGAGTCTAGAAGTCTCAGAAAGGGTGAAGGTCTGGTGGGTAGGGAACCCTCTCAGAGACAAGGGAGAGGAGGATTGGGATGAGGAATTATGGGAGCATGGACCAGGAGGCATGGGATGTTAACAACTGGGATGTTAATAAGAAAAAATTTTTAAAAAATTGTAGTCACTTAGATTATGTTGATACAGTAAGAGACCAGGCAGAAGCAAGGTTCTCTATATTCCTTATTGATGAAGTGAATTGTTTTGGAAAGTTGACTGACATTATCAATGCTGGGATGACTAACAGGAGGTTTTACTTGTCCCTTTTTTCTATTTACATGAGTCTGTAATGCTCAGTATCCCACTTGACAGAGAAGTTCCTAAGAGATGTCCAAGATAATTACTTCCAACTTTCCCATTTTGTTCAGAACACCGAACAGGTGATATGGAACACCCATGAGAGAATTTCAGGAAGTGAAGATTGGTCAGGCTGAAAGGAAAACTATCTCTATACAACATGAATGTCTTCATAAGTACATATCAGATGAGAAGAAAATCAGATCCAAGAGAAAATTGTGATTTTTGGTAAATCATCTCTCTGATAGTCATCTATTATTTAATTCTTAAAATATTTCTAGGTATCACTTTATACCATAATTTCACTATGTTTTGGTTTGAGAATTGCTTCTTTTCTTTTGTCAGCTTTAGAGATCAATTAATGTGCTTTCCCCATCTCTCCTATTTTTTTGAGATCTCATGCCTATATTATAAATTCATCATTTTTTTTTAAAATCAGGTAATCCATATGAGTAGTATACAGCTTACATTTTACAAGTATTCCCTTCAGCTTAACCAGACAAAAGGTTTTTAAATCAAAGAGTACATAGTAGAGAAGACAACAGTAAACATAGAATTGGGAGCAAAAATAAAAGTAAGTTTAATGGTTAATACAGAAATTAGCTTGAACAATTCTGCCAAATATTGCCTTCAAGAATAAATAAGAATTACCCATTTTCAAAGATAAATCCTTAGTTTATTGTTAAATGTAGAGATCAGTCAGGAAAACATTAGCCACAATAAAAACGGATTCAACAGTGACCTTATATACATTTAAGCATACACATATATTCATAGACCAATATATGTAACACTAAGAATCAAGTACAAAGAGGCTAGTCACTGAAGAGTAACATGACAACAGTTTGAGTGGATGGTATTTGGGAGTGGTATTGGAAATAAAATCTATTGGTATTGAAATTTAGAATAAAAGGAAATTGGGGTATAATATAATTCTACTTCAAGTACGAACATATATAAAAATTCACGAAATTCTTAGACAAATGGATGGAGCTGGAGAATATCATACTAAGTATGGTAACCCAGTTTCAAATGAATACCCATGGTATGCACTCACTGATAAGTGGATATTAGCCTAGAATCTTGGAACACTAAAGATACAATCCACATACTAAATGATGTCTGAGAAGAAGGAAGGAGTAGACCCTGGATCTGGAAAGGCCAATGCATCAGTGTAGTAGAATACTAGAACAGGGAAGTGGGAAGGGGAGGATGGGGGACCAGGGGGAGGGAAAAGGACATAGGAGAACTTTGGGGGGCAGGGAACCAGGAAAAGGGAAATGAAATGTAAATAAAGAATATATCCAATTAAAAAAAAAAGAAAAAAAAGACCATATATAAAAACATATGTATATATATGTATATAACTTCAGTAATTTATAAATATATGTAAATTTATAAACATATATGCATACATATGTTTATAGCACATATATATATATATATATGAGCATATTTGGTACATTTGAAAACACATATCTTATACATGTAAATATATATACTCATATACTTATATATGCATGCATTTCTTACACAGAGTTCAGATATACATTAAAATCACTGGCTATAATGTTGTTAACAATATTGTTTCAATATACACTAGGAAATATGAATAAATGCAGCAAAGCACATACTACTGTCCTGTGGATATTAGAAAGATTTAATGATTTCCCTGTTATATTTTATTTTATATTTTCACAACACGTTAATTCAGTATGTACCATTCTCTAAGATATTGTAATATATGGTAATATTTTTACTAGCAGTTCAATTATTACATGGAAACAAAATATTCTGAGTAACATCATTAAAACAGGTCTGATAATGCATAGTCTGATACTATGTATCAGAAAGCAGTTGTATGATTTTTACATTCACAAAGGCTGACCCAGGAGTGTCTTACATCATCTATAATACTAGAGGCAACAATTCAAAAGGCATTACTGATTCTTGGTTCTATTTTGCAGCAGAGGTCCTAAAGGACAGTTTGATATCATTTTGTAAATGAATTAATTCTCTTAGTAATTCCTTTTTGTAGTTCTATCATGATTATCAAAATTGAGCTCAATAAACCCAACACCATGATACAGTGGAAGAGGGACATCTACAGTATATATGTAGATTTGTAGATCTATGTAGGACATGTGCTTGCTTCTTTGCTCTCTGTGAGTTCATATGAGCTTTTCTCAGTTTATTTATGGCCTTGTTCACCCCATAATTTGAAAGAGAGCAGGGAAAAATACATGGAGGAATCTTGAAGGAGAAAATGAAAGGGAGAAATGTTGTAATTATATTATAATCTTAAAACATAAATGAAATAATACAAAAATAAAACAAAAAGTTCAGGTTGACCAGAAACATTTTGATATATGGAAAAATAGAACACATATTCTTCACTTCATAATCAGTGTATTTTCTTTCCTGGTGATAGTGTTTGGGATTCAACTACTCTAGGATAAAAAAAAGTCAGACCTATTAGTCTCCAAACACCAAGACAATTTCTGAAAAGAGAAGAAAATGGGCAATGACTATTCACCTTCTGACTTCAGTGGTGTTCAGAATATCAGTATAAGCATTCAGTCTGTGCTTTGAGCTGAATAATTGCTACTTGCTGGAAGGAAATTTTCACACTCATCAAAGACTGACAGCCAATTGACAGGCATCCTTACATGCTTATTTAATTTATTAAATATTTTTAAAAGAACACAGATGATCAGTAGACCAGGGACACGATGAGAAGGTATATTGATGATAGATGATAGATGATAGATTCATGTCAGAAAACTACAATATTTCAAAATTTAAAGTCCTTTCAAAAGTAATTTATGCATTTAAAGGCCAATATTTTCTGCTGCTAGGATTGTGACTTTTAGAGCTCAGGTCTATAATGAATAACCTACCTTTTGTACGTCAATTGCATGCCTATGTATGTCATATGGCTGTCTGTATGCTTCTTAACTTAGACTTTGCCAACATGTTCTTTAGAGTTTAGAGCTAAAGTTTTCATTTATTGATACTATTCTACTCATGCTCAAAGAAATCATATATATTCTGTCTAAATATTAAGATTTTATTATACCAATTGTACCAAAATTCAGTGTAGTTCCTCATTAGTTGCCAAATGTAATCCAAGTTTTCCTTATGGAATGTTATGATGGCTAGAAATATATTCAGACACTTTTTTTATGGAACCACACACAATTTTAAGTTTTCATATTACAGTCTTGTTCTCCTTACTGGTCTCTTGTAAAAGGAAGTTTCTCACAGAGTATAAAACTCACCACTGATGCTTCTTTTCTAGGGGAGTTACTCTAGACTCATTAGCTTCCATTTTGGTCATCAGTCACTCATATTTAGCTTAGATTGCCCTTTACATGAATGCATTTCTAGTCAGGTAAGTTTCTGAGTGAATGTAAAATTCTACAGAGAAAGTATCCTTTCCTCATACATCTACTTGAAAGATAAAAAGATACATCTGAAGTTACTTCTGAAGACACACTGAGTAAAATGGGTGAAGGCAAGCACACTGTGGTGTCAGAATATAAAATCTCTCTCTCTCTCTCTCTCTCTCTCTCTCTCTCTCTCTCTCTCTCTCTCTCTCTCTTTCCTTCTTTCTTTTTGAGACAGGGTTTCTCTGTATAGTTCTGGCTGTCCTGGAACTCACTCTGTAGACCAGGCTGGCCTTGAAATCAGAAATCTGCCTGCCTGTGTCTCCTAAGTGCTGGGATTAAAGTCATGCTCCACCACTGCCTGGCCTTTGTGGTGTTTTTAATGTGTTATCTTCTCACTGTTTCTGGAAATATTGTCATTCTGATTTTAATCACCACTGACCCCCATCTGCATTCCCCCATGTACTTCTTGTTGGCCAACCTGTCCTTTATTGATATGTGGCTTTCCTCAGTCACCACTCCTAAGATGATCACAGACTTTCTCAGGGAAAACAAGACCATTTTCTTTGGAGGATGTATGTCACAAGTCATCTTTGCCCATTGCATTGCTGCAGGAGAGATGGTGCTGTTGGTGGTAATGACCTATGATCGCTATGTGGCCATCTGCAAATCACTCCATTACTTCACCACCATGAACATGAGGAGATGTACTGGGTTGGTGTTCACTTCCTGGACAATTGGATTTGTACATGCTATGAGTCACTTGATAATGATTGTGGAGTTGCCTTTTTGTGGACCTAAGGAAATAGCTTTTTCTGTGACATGCCATTGGTAATCAAGCTAGCTGGCATGAATTCCTGTGACTTGGATGTTCTAATGAATGCTGACTGTAGACTTGTGGCTGTAACTTGCTTTATTCTATTGCTTATTTCCTACACATATATTCTTATCACTGTATGTCAGAGCTCTAAAGCTGGTACATCTAAGGCAATGAACACATGTACTGCCCCACATTACAGTGGTGCTGATCTTTTTTGTGCCTTGCATCTTCATCTATGTGTGGCCTCTCAATATCACCTGGTTGGATAAATTTCTTTTTTTTTTTCTCAATGAAAAGACTGAACTTTTATTTTATTTTATTTTTGTAATAGTTCTTTTCTTTTTTTTTCTTTTTTTTCACTTTTTTTTATTTTCTATATTCTATGTTTACATTCCAAAGGCTTTCCCCTTTCCCAGTTCCCACCCACCATAGTTCCCATAGTTCCTCTCCCCCCCATCTGTTCCCCAATAATTCCCCCTCCCCCCTTGGTTTCTTTACTAAACTGGATGCAATCTTTACAGGCCCAGGGTCCTCTCCTTTCTTCTTCTTGGGAATCATTTGACTTGCTATTTGTGTCTTGAGTATTTAGGGCTTCTGGGCTCATTAATATCCACTTATCAGTGATTGCATTTCATGTGCATTCTTTTGTGATTGGGTTAATTCACTCAGGATGATATTTTCCATGTCTAACCATTTACCTACAAATTGCATGAATTCATTATTTTTAATTGCTGAGTAGTATTCCATTGTATAAATATACCACATTTTCTGTATCCATTCCTCCTTTGAGGGATATTTGGGCTCCTTCCAATTTCTGGCGATTATAAACAAGGCTGCTATAAACATAGTGGAGCATGTGTCCTTATTGCATGCAGGGGAATCCTCTGGGTATATGCCCAGGAGTGGTATGCCAGGGTCCTCTGGAAGTGACATGCCCAATTTTCTGAGGAACCGCCAAACTGATTTCCAGAGCGGTTTTACCATTTTGCAATCCCACCAACAGTGGAGGAGTGTTCCTCTTTCTCCACATCCTCGCCAGCACTTGTTGTCTCTTGAGTTTTTAATCTTAGCCATTCTGACTGGTGTGAGGTGGAATCTCAGGGTTGTTTTGATTTGCATTTCCCTGATGACTAATGATGTTGAACATCTTTTAAGGTGTTTCTCAGCCATCCGAATTTCTTCTGGTGAAAATTCTTTGTTTAGCTCTGTGCCCCATTTTTTGATAGGGTTATTTGTTTCTTTGGGGTCTAACTTCTTGAGTTCTTTGTATATATTGGATATTAGCCCTCTGTCGGATGTGGAGTTGGTGAAGATCTTTTCCCACTTTGTTGGTTGCCGTTTTGTTTCTTGCTGTATTTCACTCTGTTTTTTTTTTTTTTACCTCTCCTAAATCCAGCCATTTATACTTTGAGAAATAAAGAGATGAGAAATGCCATGAAAAGGTTTATAAGCAACTACCTTGGTCACAAAGGAAATTAGTAAAATATTTAGCAACCTGTACCAAATATTTCACACTGTAAGACTAATTGATTGAAATTAATTTTAAATCAGAAAATATAATTTATGCTTAAAATTTGTACCAGTCTTCAAATATGTTAATCATATAAAGAGTATATGACATTTATTGTCCAACAATTAAATTACTGTAAATATTGAATCTTAAATCTGATAATGCATGATTTTTCTGCACATGGGTTTCATCTAACTATTCTGTTTTAGTAAAATTTAACTTAACATTTTTTAACAAAAGTCATATCTTTATATTTATAAATAATATCTTAGTAAATGTTACCCAAATATAATTCTGTACATAATCCCATGCCCCAAAATTTTAATTTCTTTCCTAAATGGCAAAGGTGTCCACTTTTGCCTGATCACAGACATATAGTAAAACACTAATGAGTGAGCTGAAAACATCAAACAAAAGATATATATTTAACAAAACAGCAATAGTCAATATAATTTGTGGTTTTTATTTTATGTAACATGAATAAAGTATAATATAATAAATAGAGTTAAGTAAGATTTCTAAGTTAATTCCATTTGAGACTAAAATTTGTTCTTTAAATTATTTAATATAGTATAATATCACAAAATATAATCTCCATGATATTTGTTTCCATAAATTGAATGATTAATTATTAGAGCTATTGCACTTAATTCAGTTGTTAGTTCCTGAGTCATTAGGAAACATATTTGTAAGGGTACATATGGTGCTGTTAGTCCACAAAACTGTAGAAGTCTGTAAAACTCCAACTACTTTACACACATACATACATACATTTGGTGGATGGAGCACAGCTCAAAACAGCAAGCTCCAACAACTTTGTTTTCTTCCACAGTGTATATATCCCAGAAAAGTCTTCCAAGAAGCATGAAAATTACAATGTGACTACATTGTATTTTTCTTCTAGTGAATGATTACAGTGGGCATACTTAAGGAAAAGCATGTTCCCCCAATATCCTCACATGAATAAAATGTTTACATATTACAAGATAACATCCAAACCTTATAAAAAATAAATATATACTCATAATCATATCTAGCAAAGTCTAAGTGGAATTGAACTCAGCATCTTGTAACTTTAAAATTGTGACAGTAAAAAGTGATAGATGAATGTAAGTCATATGCTTCATGTCAACATGGTAAGTGGCTGGAGTACTCTGAATTCTTTTTGCTGATTTGAAAACAACTGTTGTATTCCACAGTATATCAAACAGCATGAAGCAAATCATGGTGGTAAAAATTGGTCTCTACATTGCACTTGAAAATGTACTGAGACTCTGCGTTGTTATAGTAATATGAGAAAAATGATATATGCTTACCAGTTAGAAATATTGCTCATAAATTTTTTAATTCAGATTTTAACTCATATCATTGTGTACATTTTTAGTTAGGTAAATAGAAATTCTTTTATTACACTTTTACGAAAGTTTTCTTTAATGTAAAATAGTCCAGCATGTATCTTTTATTTTCTCCACCACAAAAGTATCCAGGAAGACTAATGTGAACAGAAGATCTACTGTGATATGAGCAATCAGTGTAGATACAACCATAGATGACATATCAGAAGGTTGGTGCTGGATGGTCATTAGAATAGCACCAAAAGAGATAATTAGCAAAACAAAAGAACACACACTGAGCACACCACTGTTGGCAATGACCATGATGTCTAACTCATATGTGTCTGCACAGGCAAGTTTGAGTACTCTTGGAAGGTCAAATAAAAACTGTCAAACTTATTGGGTCCACAAAAGGGTAAGTTCACTGCAAAGGCCAATTGGCTCACTGAGTGTAGGAAGCCAATTCCCCATGCAGTAGTCATAATGCCAACACATACATTACCACACATAATTGTAGTATAGCTTACAAATTGCTACTTATCTTTCAAAGGACATGGCTACAACGGTCACCATCTCACTACCCCCAAAAAGTGAGGGAGGAATATTTGTATAAATCAGCCCTTGAAAGAGATGACTTTGTAGAAAAATTCAGCAATAGTCTTTGGATCTGTGACAGAGGATACACACAAATCTGTGAATGTGAGTTCGCCAACAGAAAGTACATAGGGAGTGGAGGTGGGAGTTATTGTTCACAGTTAAGACAATAAGAAGGTTTCCAAATACAATGCGTACATAGAAAACAAAAACGAATGTAAACAGAAAGATCTGAAGCTCCTGAGGATTGGAGAATCTAATTAAAATAAATTCAGTCACCACAGAATGTTACTAAGAGGAAAATGATAACACGGTATCCTCATCAATGGTCTTTTTACAAACAGAACTTCCTCATTTCATGTGACACTCTAAGAAACATGCAAGAAGTTTTAGGAGAATGTAATGATTCTATTATTAGATTTGCATCCAAATTTAAAGAGTTCTTTGCATCTCTTTTAGAAATTTATTCTGCTCTCATATATTATATGCTGAATGCAGTCTCTCCCTCCCAGCCTGCCCTCTCCCCCAAATCCCCTCCTCCTTTGTTTCCCTTAAGAAAATGCCAGGTCATTTGACTTGCTAATTGTGCCTTGAGTATTTAGGGATTCTGAGCTCATTAATATCCACTTATCAGTGATTGCATTTCATGTGTATTCTTTTGTGATTGGGTTAGCTCACTTAGGATGATAGTTTCCAGATCTAACCATTTACCTACAAATTGCATGAGTTCATTATTTTTAATTGCTGAGTAGTACTCCATTGTATAAATATACCACATTTTCTGTATCCATTCCTCTTTTGAGGGATATCTGGGCTCCTTCCAATTTCTGGCTATTATAAACAAATCGTGGGGGGGGGAATGAGTGGGAAATAGCGGGGGGGGGAGAGGAATTATGGGACATATGGTGGGGCGTAACTGGGAAAGGGGAAAGCCTTTGGAATGTAAACATAGAATATAGAAAATAAAAATTAAAAAAACAAAACAGAAAAAAACAAACAAACAAAAAAAACAAACAAAAAAAAAAAAAAAGAAAAGAAAATGCCAGGTCTCAATAGTATATCAACAAAACATGTCATATCATGTTGCAACAGTACTAAGCACATCGCCTCACTTTAAGGCTGGGTGTATTGCTTTTGTTATAGCAACCACAGTTCAACGATGATTAAAGAGAAAATACAATATTAAGCTTCTAATTCAATCATTATAAAGTTGTGCTTTTCATAATCAAGTTTTACATGGATTTTTTTTCTAAAACGAAAACATTTTTGTACTCATAGGGATGAGATTCAGAATCAGGGCTTTGGGATTAGGCAGAGATCCACTACTTGATTCTGGGTGTACTAAGAAAAAAATCCCATGCCTTCATTTTACTGTTTTTAATTGGTATAATCCGATTAAGACTTCTCAGGATTTCCACACTATATTCATGACTTCTATATGAAAGAAATTTTCAAAACTATTTTCCCTTGGATTAATTAAGAAAAAAGGGCATAAAACAAGAAAATACTAGGATATTATTTTGTTTTGTAAGAAGATCCCAATAGAACCATATCACAGGTTCCGAGGAAAGAATATATTAAATTAATGAACTTAGGTGTAGAAGTCAATAATTATTGCACTAGAACACTGATAATATGGTTTATCCTTTTTTTATGAGTCATGTTAACATTTCTAAGTATATAAGCACCCTACAAGATTTTTTACTTGTTTTCCTGAAGAAAAAAGTAAATTTAGTTCTGCAGAGTGAGTTTCTACTCATAGAAGCGTTAAACTACCAATGAACTTATAACCCACGGTTGCTTCTATTGATTAATGTCAATTTTGATATTCCCCTTACCTCTTTCATAACTTCAAAAGATAGCAGTAGTCTTTTTCTTTGTTTGGTTTTGGTTTTTCGAGACAGGAGCAGTAATCTTAAGAAACAGAACAGCACATAGTCCCTCCTAAACACATTTTAAATCATTAACATTTCTGGGAGATTGGCTTTTATATGAATTGTCCTACTGAACAAACTGCTTGGCTAATGATACGTATTTATGAAATAACCAGAAGCCTTTTCCACACTGCAATGCTGGTTAAATTCCATAGCCATTTGAGCCATTTAAGATTTTCAGATCTTACACTAAGGCTTTTTTTTTTTTTTTTTTTTTTTTTTTTTTTTTTTTTTTTTACTCATTTGGATTTGTTTTTTTAACAAAAATGAGAGGTAAGATTTTAATATCATTCTTCCATGTAGGAATCCAGATTTTCCAACAATATTTGTCAACTATTCTATCCTTCATCCACAACACATATTTATCATATTTATTGAAATTCAGGTCACTGAAGTATTGTGTAGCCAATTAAAATCTTTTTTAATTTAGTTTTTCTGTTTACATCTTGCTCACTACCCCGCTCCTTATAACCCCTTCTCAAAATCTTTAGCCCATTCTCCCTTCTCTTCTCCTGAATATCTGCCCTCAGCCTGGTACTTCAAGTCTCTGTGAGGCTAGGTTCTTGCTCTCCCAATGAGGCCAGACACAGCAGCCCAAGAGGAAAAACATATCCCACATAAGGGATCAGTTTTTGGGATAGCCCCATTCAAGTTGTTTAAGACCTACATGAAGAACAAGCTGTACATCTGCTGCACATTTGCCAGGAAGGCCTAGGTACAGACCTTGCATGTAGTTTGATTAGTGGTTCAGACTCAGATACCAACAAGGTTTATGGATACTTGGCTCTGTTGCTCTTCTTGTGGAGTTCCTATCCCTTCAGGGCCTGTACTCCTTCCTCCTAGTTTTTTGTGAGTCCTCAAGCTACACTGTTTGAGTCCCATCCACTGTTAAGCTGGGGATATCTGTGTCTGTCTAAGTCAGGTGCTGGGTGAAGCCTCTCAGAGGACAGCATGCTCCTATCTGTAAGTATAACAGAGTATTATTAATACTGTTAGGGATTGGCGCTTGCTCATGGGATGGGTCTCAAACTGGGTAGGTTATTGCTTGGCCATTCCCTCATTCCCTGTTCAATCCCCCATGCCTGCATTTCTTGTAGAAAGGATAAAGTATGGGTTGAAAGTTTTTTTGAGTTGGTTGGTGTCTTTATTGCTCTACTGGAGTTCACTCCTGACTACTGGAGGTTCCCTCTTCAGTTTCATATCCCCAATGGTATAAGCCACAGCTGATGTCACCCCATTGATTCTTTACATGTCTCCCTTATTCCAGGTCTCTGTCTCATTCTAGAGATGCCCCTTCCTCCTCAGCCCAGTGAGCTGCAGATTTCCATTCATTTCATGGCTATCTTGCCATCCTTCCTGTCCTTCCCCATCTGATCCGGAGTCACTCATTCCCCTCCCAGTTCCCTTCAGCCATGTACCTCTTATGACTATCTTATTCCTCATTCTAAGTGAAATCCAAGTTTCCTCACTTGGGCCTTCATTCTTGTATATATACATATATATTTATATTTATGTTTATGTCTATATTCATATTCATATTTATATTTATATTTTTGAAGAAAATAGTTTTTAATATTCAATTTCTATAGAGTGGGTAGGATAAGCTATAAAGTAAGCAAAAGCACACACACATATCTCACATATATAGTAAAAATTGGGCATAATGACTACCAATTAATCACTTCAAATTTTCCAAATTATTTTTATGTTAGATATATGGGAATTTACCTGCATGTGCATCTGTACAATTTTTTAAATTTATTTATTGGATATATTCTATATTTACTTTTCATTTCCCTTTTTCTAGTTCCCCATCCCCCAAAGGTCTCACATGCCCTTTTCCCTTCCCCTGTTCCCCCATCTACCCCTTCCCACTTCCCTGTTCTGGTATTCCCCTACACTGATGTTTTGATCATTTCCAGCACCAGTGTCCACTCCTTCCTTATTGTCAGATATCATTTGATATGTGGATTGTGTCTTTGGTATCCCAAGAGTCTAGGCTAATATCCACTTATCAGTGAGTGCATACCATGGGTATTCTTTTGAGAATGGATGTTCTCCAGATCCATCCATTTCTCTAAGAATTTCATGAATTCATTGTTTCTAATGGCTGAATAGTACTCCATTGTGTATATATACCACATTTTTTGCATCCATTCTTCTGTTGAGGGACATCTGGGTACTTTCCAGCTTTTGGCTATTATGAATAAGGCTGCTATAAACATAGTGGAGCGTGCATCCTTATTGCATACTGGGGAATCTTCTGGGTATATGCCCAGGAGTGGTATGGCTGGGTCCTCCATAAGTATCGTGTCCAGTTTTCTGAGAAACCACTGGACTGATTTCCAGAGTGGTTGTACCAGCTTGCAGTCTCACCAGCAGTGGAGTTTTCCTCTTTCTCCACATCGTGCCAACACCTGCTGTTTCTTGAGTTTTTAATCTTAGCCATTCTGACTGGGATGAGGTGAAATCTCAGGGTTGTTTTGATTCACATTTCTCTAAGGAATAATGATGTTGAACTTTTTTTAAGGTGTTTCTCAGCCATCCGAATTTCTTCAGGTGAAAAGTCTTTGTTTAGCTCTGTTCCCCATTTTTGGATAGGGTTATTTGGTTTTCTGGGGTCTAACTTCTTGAGTTCTTTGAATACATTGGATATTAGCCCTCTGTGTGATGTGGTTGGTGAAGATCTTTTTCCAATTTGTTGGTTGCCGATTTGTCCTTTTGACAGTGTCTTTTGCCTTACAGAAACTTTGTAATTTTATGAGGTCCCATTTGTCTATTCTTGATCTTAGAGCATAAGCGATTGGTGTTCTGTTCAGGAATTTTCCCCCTGAGCCAATGTCCTCAAGGGTCTTCCCCAGTTGCTTTTCTGTTAGTTTTAGTGTGTCTGGTTTTATGTGGAAGTCCTTGATCCACTTGGAGATGAGCTTAGTGCAAGGAGATAAGAGTGGATCAATTCTCATTCTTCTGCATGTTGACCTCCAGTTGAGCCAGCACCATTTGTTGAAAAGGCTATCTTTTTTCCACTGGATGTTTTCAGCTCCTTTGTCGAAGATCAATTGACCATAGATGTGTTGGTTCAATTCTGGGTCTTCGATCCTATTCCCTTGATCTGCCTCCCTGTCACTGTACCAATACCATGCAATTTTTAACACTACTGCTCTGTAGTATTGCTTGAGTCCAGGATATTGATTCCCCCAGAAGATTTTTTTACTGTTGATGATAGTTTTAGCTCTCCTGGGTTTTTTGTTATTCTAGATGAATTTGAGAATTGCTCTTTCTAACTGTGAAAAACTGAGTTGGAATTTTGATGGGGATTGCATTGAATCTGTATATTGCTTTTGGCAAGATTGCCATTTTAACTATATTAATCCTGCCAACCCACGAGCATGGAAAATTTTTCCATTTTCTGAGGTCTTCTTCAATTTCCTTCTTCAGAGACCTGAAGTTTTTGTCATATAAATCATTCACTTGTTTGGTTAGAGTCACACCAAGATACTTTATATTGTTTTTGGCTATTGTGAAGGGTGTCATTTCCCTAATTTCTTTCTCGGACTGCTTATCCTTTGCATATAGGAAGGCTACTTATTTGCTTGAGTTGATTTTATAACCAGCCACTTTGCTGAAGTTGTTTATCAGCTGTAGGAGTTCTCTGGTGGAGGTTTTTGGGTCACTTAAGTATACTATCATATCATCTGCAAATAGTGATAGTTTGACTTCTTCCTTTCCAATTTGTGTCCCTTTGACTTCCTTATGTTGTCGAATTGCTCTAGCTAGTACCTCAAGTACTATATTGAAGAGATATGGTGATAGGGGGCAGCCTTGTCTAGTCCTTGATTTTAGTGGGATTGCTTCAAGTTTCTCTCTGTTTACCTTGATGTTGGCTATCAGTCTGCTGTAAGTAGCTTTTACTATGTTTAGGTATGGGCCTTGAATTCCTGTTCTTTCCAAGACTTTTGGCATGAAAGCATGCAGAATTTTGTCAAATGCTTTTTCAGCATCCAATGAGATGACCATGTGGTTTTTTTCTTTGAGTTTGTTTATGTAGTGGATTACGTTGATGGATTTCTGTATATTGAGCCATCCCAGTATCCCTGGGATGAAGCCAACTTGATCATGGTGAATGATCGTTTTGATGTGTTCTTGGATTCGGTTGGCAAGAATTTTATTGAGTATTTTTGCATCAATATTCATAAGGGCGATTGGTCTGAAGTTCTCTTTCTTAGTTGGGTCTTTGTGTGGTTTTGGTATCAGGGTAATTATGGCTTCACAGAATGAGTTGGGTAGTGTTCGCTCTGTTTCTATTTTGTGGAATAGTTTGAAGAGTATTGGTATTTATATTTATGTTTATGTTTATGTTTATACTTATACTTGTTTATGTATATGTATATGTATATGTATATGTATATGTATATGTATATGCATATCTATATCTACATCTATATCTATATCTATATCTATATATCTATATCTATATCTATATCTATATTTACATTTATATTTATATAAACATCTTGATAGACAATCATGCAATTACCATGCAGTTTTGACTGCTATGACTCTGAAATATAACTTTAGTTTATATCTAATAATCTAAAGGACATATTTCTTTTTTCCCTTTTGTTCTGAGATGCTTTGAGTATCATTTGCTTCCAAATTGCTCTTTTGGGGATCTTTGTTATGTAATTGGTGATTTATTATTCTGATATTGCTTTTGGTTTGTGATAGGCTGTTGGCTCTGGAATTAGGTTATTGGTCAGTTTTTTTGAACATGAATTTTTAGACCTTTAGGCTAAAAGTCTCAAGGAAGAACAGTGGGTTGGAGTTTTAGTGAAATTTCTGGGTCAGTGTGTGCAATAATAAAAGAGTTAGAATTGTGTCTGGTTTGGTCATTTGTGCTCATTATGTGGCTGAGAGGGTCTTAGTGTAGGGTGCATTGAGCAATTGAGGAACCAGGTTTTTCACTAAGTTCAAGATGGAATCCAGACAATCTTGCCACATCTGCCAATATGTGCTGGGGACTGGCAGAGTTTGTTATGTAATAAGTATCATTGCAGGATAATATATTTATAAAGTATTGTACATTTTAAAATTAATTACACAGAGGTGGGTTCTGATACCTTTTTCGTACATAAATATAAACAAACTAACTGGAGACTTTAAAAACATCTGATGGAATGCCCAACAGTGGGGAGAGAGAACGTGTAGCATCCACCTCCAGTTGTTACTGCCTAAAAGAACTAGAGAGAGGGAACGTGTAGCATCCAATTGTGACTGCCTAAAAGAACTAGAGAAACAAAAATGGAGAGGAGACTTGGGGAAAGGCAGTCCAGAGGCCAGCCCAACTTGAGACCCACCCCAAAGAGAGACTCTAAGGCCTGACACTATCACTGATTCTATAGTGGGCTTCCAGACAGAAACCAACATGACTGTCCTTCAAGAGGTAAAATAATAAGCAGCTGAAAGAGTCAGAGGCAGATACTTACACCCAACCAAGGAACAGAAGCTTGTGACTACTGTGGTTGAATCAGGAAAAGGCTAGAAAAAGTTGAGGAGGAGGCAGCCCCCTAGGAAGACGAGCAGTCTCAACTAACATGGCCCCTGAGATCTCTTAGAGACTGAGTCATCAACCAGAGAACATATAGGAACTGCTCTGAGGCCACGAACACTTATACAGCAGAGGACTGTCTGGTCTGGGCTCAGTGGGAATAGACAGATGCATTTACCCTTTGGGAAACTTGAAACCTCAGGTGGGCACCCTCTTGGAGACATGGGGAGAGGAAATGGAAGAGTAACTGTAGGAGGGCAAACCAGGAGGGAGTAAGGACTGGACTATAAAAAATAAAGGTAATAATAAGAAAAAGCATCCAATATGTTCATTTAAGTGACTATGCAGATTCTTTCCTGCAGTGCAAATTTATCAAAACATTGTTCTTCATTTTAAATAAACAAGTTTAGTTTAGAAATTATACTTTAATAAAGATATAGAATGGACTAGGAAAAGTGACAATTCAAATAATAAACATAAAAAATCTAGGTTTTATAAGTAGGAATAAATAAAATATAAAGTAGATTAGTAAAACAAGGGAACAATGTGTTAACATTTCCAAGACACAGAAAAATATGTACCTCCTCTGAAACTCTCTCTCTCTCTCTCTCTCTCTCTCTCTCATATATATATATATACCCCACCCTGTGTGTGTGTGTGTGTGTGTGTGTGTGTGTGTTTATACACACAGGTTGATATCTGTGAAACTGTGTATGCACATATACATATATTTGTGGATATCCACACCTCTGGAGATACTCATCTTGGTTTTTAAAATAGTGTTTCTTACTCACAGTTAGACTAGGCTGTCTGGCTAGTGTGCCCAGAGCTTGCATTGCACTTATATAAATCATATTCTGTTAAGTTCAACTTTTCCATATAAGTTATGAGAGTGGAATTCAGGTAGCTGAACTTGTTTGGATAGCATCTCCTTAGTGCTAAAGATTTTATTTTTAATTACTCAAAACATTTTGATTCTCAAGTAAAAGCTATAAAATAACATATATTTAGAACACTAGTTCATATCCTTCTTTCTGAAGAAGAAAACAATTTAATCCTTAAAAATGCTTTATTAAGATTTCTTATATTATAGATGTATGTAATATGTGTATGTCTGCTTCACCTTAAAGTTAGTGTTTATAGAAATTCTCTGACAATTATTGTCGGTTAATCTACTGCTTGTAAATTATTCTAGTGTAGTATTTGAAAATAAAATGAACCATTTTTGTGATTATTTTCTATTCAATGTAATTTACCTTAATGTAAAATTGTTACTGATCATCATTTCATCATTATTTCATTATTTTTCATTTAGTAGTCTAGTACTTGATGTGATATTTCAACATTTTTAGTCTCATGGCTGATAGTTCTGTACATATGATAAAATACCTCTAGTACTGAAGTCAGACTTCTACATTAAAGAATAGATGTTACTTTTCTGCCATTGCCATGAAGTTGTGCCATTTTGTGTTCTCACTAACAATGTAATTAGATTTTTTTTTGCTGTAGGTCATCCTTAGGTTATATTATTAAACATTAAGATGATGTATTTTATAGGCCAGAGATGATATTTAAGTATAATTTTAGCATGTATGTATTTTAACATGAAAGAACTTTAAGATTTTTCTTATAAATATGATTTTTGTCTTCATAGATACCAAAAAAATATGTTTTGTCCAGTTTCCTCTTAGACTGTTGAAATCATGAAATTTACATATATAAATAATGGTTAGTCTTTTAAATATTGAAGTTATAATTTTGCTGTTTTATTAATTTTCTCATTTATCTTTTTTTCAGATAGTTTAATCTGACAATGAAATTAATTATATATGTACTTAATAGAAAACTTTATTACACTGATGAATTATAAACATATTATCTCAAGTTAAAGATATATTTACAAATCTAAAACAATTTCTCATTTTCAGTTCATTAAAAATTATTTTTGATATGACAAATTGATCCAATAATATTTTTTCATATTACCCCAATTATTCCAACAATTGAAAAATAGCTCCTTTATTTTGCCACTGACTAGATCTTAGGTAAATCTTTTTATGTATTAAATATTCCTGTGTATCTCTGTATTATTTTTCTACTTAAGAAGGCATAATTTCAAACCTTTTTATTATATTAATTTTTTCTACTAATTTATTCAGATCACAATTCATTCAGCTCTGTTGCTTGTTGCTCAGAATAAGTGCTGGTCAAATTTAGAATGCTTCTATGAAAATTCCTAGAAAGGAATAAGAGTTGGGAGAATCACTTGTTATTTTTTAAGTTTATATTCTCCTTTACTTTTTTCCTAACATTTAGAATTCTTCAGTAGGATAGAAAGAATATGCTCATGAAAGAGTACACATACAAATATACACACCAGCACATAAATTTACACATTGCCATTGTAACTACGATGGCATAAATAAAAATTTGCTAAGATTGGAATATATCATGTCCCTGAAGCAATTTGTGAAATGGTAAAGTTTGACTTAGTCAAAACTCTTGACTACATTAACATAGATTAGTATGGATTATATAATACTATCTAAAATTCACTGAGCAGTGAATATGTCCCAGGACTATGCTGCCTTGTGTAACTTTAGTAACTAAATACTTCTTATAACCATGTATAGTGCATATTGTGATCTTCTTTTTATTAATGTGGGGACTAGAACTTATAAAAATAAGTAGTCACAATTGTGTTTAGTAAATTTAAAGTGGAATTGAACCATCTTTTGACTTTAGCATTGTGATAACGGAAACTGATAGATGCATATAAGTTATATACTTTCTGTCAAGATGATAAAAGGATGAAAAACTCTTAATTCAGTATACTGTTCAATAACCTATTGTAGTATCACATGTTTTAAATTTCTTGAAGAAAAATAATACTGGATAGTTCAGTATTGCTATCACATCTGATGAGGCACTAATAGATTATGGTTTGTTATAGTAGTAGTAAAAAAATCATATGGTTACCAGGAAAAAATATCACTTACAAATCTCAATAGTAAATATATAAAATCTTTTCATTGAGCACATTTTTACTTAGGTAGTTAGTATTCTTTTATTATGCTTTTATGGAGAATAAGCAAAATAAAATTTTCTTTAATGTAAAATAGTCTAACTTGTATCTTTTATCACCTCAAACAGAAAAGAATCCAGGAAGTCTCAGTAGTACTCAAAGAATACCATAATACTTTAATTATGTTAAAAATTAGTAAAATGGTATTTTGAATTAATGCTATTTATTTTAAACCTATATAAAAATAAAACCATGATCACATAGAATAAATTGAAGCAATATTAGAATATTCTTAAACAATTACTAAATTAGATAAGATGAAATTTTATAATTCATATAAGATCTGCTGAATAATGTAATAACTTCCTTCGCTCATTATCTCAATCCCATGGCTACAGGAAATCTATGTCTTCACCCAAATGTTTATATTCCATTGTCTCAGGCGTCTCATGGCAGTTTTCATCTCTGTGTTCCTCAGGGTGTATATAATGGGGTTCAAGAGAGGGGTGACCACAGAATAAAACACAGCAAGGAATTTATCTAATGACTTGATGGGAAAGGGCCAGGCATAAATGAAGACGCAGGGTCCAAAAAACAAAATAACTACTGTGATATGAGCAGTTAGTGTAGACAGAGCCTTAGATGACCTATCAGATGGACGGCGCTGGATAGTTATTAGAATAATACCATAGGAGATGATTAACAAAACAAAAGAACACACAGTAAGCACACCACTGTTGGCAATGACCATGATGTCTAACCTATAAGTGTCTGCACAGGCAAGTTTGAGTACTCTTGGAAGGTCACAGTAAAAACTGTCGATCTTATTGGGACCACAAAAAGGCAAGTTCACTGCAAAAGCCAATTGACTCACTGAGTGTAGGAAGCCAATTCCCCATGCAGTAGCCACAATGCCAACACATACATTACCACGCATAATTATAGTGTAGCGTAAAGGCTTACAAATTGCGATATATCTGTCAAACGCCATGGCTATGAGGGTCACCATTTCACTTCCCCCAAAGAAGTGAAGAAGGAATATCTGTGCAAAACAGCCATGGGCAGAGATGACTCTGATTTTGCTGAAAAAGTCAGTAATCATCTTCGGTGCTGTGACAGAGGACAGACACAGATCGATGAATGAGAGGTTGGCCAACAGGAAGTACATAGGAGAGTGGAGGTGGGAATCATAAGTCACAGTCATGACAATAAGAAGGTTTCCAAACACAATTCCTGCATAGAAAACAAAAAAGAATGCAAACAGAAAGATCTGAAGTTCCCGAGAGTCGGAGAGTCCAACAAAAATGAATTCTTTCACCACAGAGTTATTTGCTTCCCTTGTTGATTCATTCCAGAGGAAAGTCTCTGTACTTGCCTTGGAGAAGACAATAAAAATCCAAGTCAGAGTTGTTATATGCAAATTTTAGCCTTTATAGATGGATTAAGAGCTTGCTATGATCTATTGCAAAAAAACTCCCAAGCTAAAAATAAAATCTCATAATTTAAATCTCATTGTTTCCTTTCTTGTCTTGTTTGTCAGTTAGCCAAGCCTGGCAATTTCTCTAAGGTTTTGGACTCTGTCCTAAGACATTGTTATTGCTTGTGCTGTTCTGTGTACTTTCTTCCTAGACTTACTTCATTCATCTCTGAATGTCAATCCATTAAGATATGCAGACCAGTCCTTACATTTAAAATGCTAAAGTGCTTAGGAGAAAAATAATTTTACCATGTAAAATAAAATGTACAAAATAGAAATGGCAAAACTAAATAAAAATATAGAATTTGAAATGATTACATGATACAGCACACATATATAAGATAAAAGGCAGAGGTTGATATGATGAGTAATATATTGTGGGAAGTAAGAGCATATAAAGTAATGTCCTGGTAGAATTCTGTTATCTGTTATTTGTTTGGAAATATACTTACTCATAAACAAATGTGCTTACCAATTGTGTTCATCTCTCCATTATTCCAGATATTTTTCCTTAGCCCTTCCCAGTTAGGTATCAAATAACTGTGACAGAGTCCTATGAAAACTTAGTGATTCTCTCTTTTCCAAATATGGGGAAGTTATAATCATAAAATATTTCATTAAGCTCTTTAAGTTTATGTCTCCTTAGTTCAGTAAAAATATAATTATGTGAACACTGACCACACTCAAGGGCAGGAGATATATTATGTTGTGGTTAGTTCATTAAAGCATTTCTTTAGAATCATACTATGCAAAGAAGTTGTTTTGAATTTTAATTTATTTTAAAACATTGAAATATTTTGGGATTAGAGAAGATAAAGAACGAAAATTTCTAGGACATATCTACCCGAGAGATACACGTAGGATGAAGATGGGTCAAGATTCTTATCTGAAGAAGATCAATATCTACCATAGTAGAAAATAAAAATTTTTAAATGTAATATTTCAGGAAAAAAAAGAGATCTTGAAGTTCATTATGAGCCACATCTGCAGAGTTTTGTTGCTAAGAGGAGAATGATAAAATGTAATCCACATCCAGTGTCCATCTACCAGCACAAAGTCTCCTCAGGCTTCATTGGGGAATGTTAAAATGACTCAAGATGTTTTTAAGAATGTACAGATTTTACTTTTACATTTGCATTTACTGAAGGAGTTCTCCTGCTCCTCCCACTGCATATATGATAATAAAGGCCAAGCATGACTAAGGAGAAAATACTTTAATCACATTAACTTTGAATTCAATATTTCAAATGTGCTTTTAGTAAGTATCTTCTGGGTAAGTAATTTGTTTTTCAACAAAACATTTTTTCTTATTCACTGGGATGGGAATCAAGGAATCGGGTTTAAGTCATATCCACTGCTTGATTCTGGATGTCTTAAGAAATGTTCCAGGGCCTTTATTTTTGTGGTTTCAAAATGGTACAACCCAATCAATAGTTCTCAGAATCTCAACAGTTGTAAGAATACATTTTGCAACCTTTATGAAATAAGTTTAAATTTTTCCTGATATTATTAATAAAAAAACTCACAGAAAAGAAAATGCTAGATTTTAAGGGTCAGAAGAATTGTAAAATCCACTAAATGAAGAGGAAGTAATTTTTCAAGTCAAAAAAGTAGGTGTAGGAGTCAGTCTTTATTCCTACTAGAACACTACTGGCAAGGGTTTTCCTTTTATTCTTACTCATGTTAATGATTAAAGTACTTAAGGCAATCCTAAAGCATTTTCCATTTGTTTTCCTGAAAAAAATAATTTAGTTCTGCATAGTGAAATTCTTCTCATAGAAACATGTGATTATTAACAAAATTCTAACTTGTAGTTCATTCTTCTGATGAATTTAAATTTTGTTATTTCACTTACCTCTTTCATAACTTGAAGAGACAGCAGTAATCTTAAGAGACAAAACACTACAGAGTTCCTTTTATGCTCTCTTTCAAAGCATTCATTTTTGGGAGATTGACTTTTATGTGAATTGTCTTCCTGAGCAAACTGATTGGTTAATGGTAATCACTCATAAAGTAACCAGAAGCCCCTAGAGAATCCAGAAATAGCCTGAAGCTTCCTGGAAAACTGATTCAATGTTATAGGTTTTCTCTTGGTCTTAGAGGAAACAGTGTGCTCCTGAGTTAAGGATCATTTTCATAATTTCTTGGGTCACTGGGTAATATTCCGATCTCATTTAGTTTAAGTCCAATTGCCAAAAAATTAAAATAAATGAGATAACATGGATAAAATAAATTCTATACATAGTAATAATGTAGTGAAATATAATATTTAGATTTAATACAGAAAGGATACCTTAAGCTGTCCAAGGCCAATATTTGGAGAGCAGAAAAATTGCTCAGTATTAAAAGACTCATTGCTTATAGTTTGCTTTATTTTTCTGATTTAATTGCAATGAAGATATTAAAATGAACTGAGATAAACAATTAGTTTTTAAATTATTTACAATTTCAGAAAACAAGTATTCAGAAGTACTTTAAGTTGTATGTGTCTTTTTCTTTAAATCATTCTTTAAAGAAGATTACCAAGACAGCAAAATTATGCTATTATAATATACTGGAGGTTTTTTTTTAATGGAGTTGAGGGATTACATAATACAAAATCTATGGTCTATATCTTAAATGACAATACACATTATATATTACAAACTCATCTGGGAAGAACATATCCAAGTTTTAATAATGTTGCTTTTCCTGTTTTTCTTTCTTACACAAGATTATTTCCTTTTCAATTTATCTATGTATTGTTTTACATAAACCCTTATTTTTCACCATTGGACTCACATATCTTCCCTAAGAGGAATCTATTAATATTCAGTGTTATCCCATCTGCAAAGAGATATTGATGACATTTCATTGCAAACATACATGTGATTTTTTTTTACTTAATTTTAATCTTTTTTTTACATTCCAGTTTTTATCCCCATCCCTTTCCACCTCCCAAAAGTTCCTCACGTCATTCCTCTTCCCCACTGTCCAGGAGATGTCCCTATCCCTTCACCCCATCCCACACACCACCCATCCCATGAGCTCTCCCCATTCCCTGGGGCCTCAAGTTTCTCTAGGGTTAGGTAAGTTTTCCCTCACTGAGGCCAGACTTGGCAGTCCTCTGCTGTATATTTGTCAGAGACCTTGGACCAGCTAGTGTAAGCTGCCTCGTTGATGGGTCAGTGTCTGCGATATCTCAAGGGTTCAGGTTAGTTGAGACTGTTGGTCTTCCTATGGGGTCACCCTCCTCCTCAAATACTTCTAGCCTTTCCCTAATTCAACCACAGGGATCCATTGGTTGGGGTATGTGAATTTTTACAAGTGAAATAAATGACTTGCAACTTTGGGCAGTAATTGCTGAAAACTTCACTTTAGGTATGATGATTAAAAAATGTGTAGTACTTTTACTTTATCGTCATCAGAATTTATTACAACTGAATTTTAAGTGAAATTATTTGAGAGGTATACACCTTAATTTTTTAAAATCAGTAGAGGAAATATTTGTTTTCTATGGAGCAATTCATATCTGCCAATATCATATATACTTACAGATCACACTTCATCAGTCACGTGATCGATATTTGACAGAGATTTGCCATGTATAAGAAAATTATATTCATAGTATGGGTTTTGTTCTGGTCATAGTATATGATCTCATAACTAAATGAGGATACATCAATCCCACTTAGAAGGTTGAAGGAAATAATCAGAGGAGTCAGAGGGAGGGAGGGGCACGGGTAAGAGAAGCAAAGGGAAGCAAAATAGGGAACATAATCAGGTATGAGGAAGACAGGAGAGAAGCCCAAAAGGCTAGGAGAATGAATGGAAATAAGCAAGCTAGGGGGTTGGAATAGGGGGACTCTCTAAAACGTACCAGAGACCCTGGAAGTGAGAGACTTCCAGGGCTCAATGTGGGTGACCTTAGACAAAATTCCCAACAATGAGGAGAAGAGTCTACATCCAATAGATAGACAGGGCCTCAAGTGGAGGGTTGGTGTTACTAACACACAATCAAAATTTCTGACTCAGAAATGTTCTTGTCTAAAAAAGCTGCAGGGACAAAAATGAATAAAAGACTGAGGAAAAGATGATCCAATGACTGACCCAACTTGAGGTCCATCTTTTGGGAGCAGGAGGAAACAAAGCCTGACACTGGTAGTGATACCATGACTTGTTTACAGATGGGAGCCTGGTATGGGGGCCCTGTGAGAGGCCATAAAGCATCTGACTGAGACAGAAGCAAATACTTAAACCCAACCACTAGACTCCTATGGTTGAATTATGGGAAGTATTGAAGAAATTAAAGGGGAGAGCAACCACATAGGAAGACTAGCAGTCTCAACTAACTCATTCCCTAGGGAGCTGCCAGAGACTGAGCCACTGACCAGGACCATACAACCATACAGGTGCTTGTCAGAGGCTCCTGGCATATATATATATATATATATATATATATATATATATATATATATATATATATATAGAGATAGAGATAGAGATAGAGATAGAGATAGAGATAGAGATAGAGATAGAGATAGAGATAGAGATAGAGATAGAGATAGAGATGGATATAGATAGATATAGATATATCAGAGTTCTGCATGGTCTGGCCTCAGTGGGAAAAGATGAACTTAATCCTTGAGAGACTTGAGGTCTCAGGAAAGGAGTAGACCTGGAGGGTGGGTAGGCCTTCTCAAAGATCATGGAGAGGAGGAGTGCGATGAGCAACTAACTGTGAGTGTATGGACCAGGAAGGATGGACAACAACTGGAATGTTAATAGAATATTTTTTTAAAAAAAATTGTAGTCACTTAGAGTATATTGATACAGTAAGAGACCAGGCAGAAGCAAGCTTCTTATTTCTTATTGATGAAGGGAATGGTTTTGAAAAGTTGACTGACATTATCAATCCTGGGATGACTAACAGGAGGTTTTACTTGTCCCTTTTTTCTATTTACATGAGTACTTCTTCTTAACAGAGAAGTCCCTAAGAGATGTCCAAGATAATTACTTCCAACTTTCTCATTTTGTTCAGAAGACAGAACAGGTGATATAGAACACCCATGAGACATTTTCAGGAAGTGAAGATTGGTCAGGCTGAAAGGAAAACTGTTTCTATACAACAAGAATATCTTTATAAGCACACATCAGATGGGAAAAAAATCTAACCAAAGAGGAAATTGCGATTTTTGGTAAGTCATCTCTCTAATAGTCATCTATTATTTAATTCTTAAAATATTTCTAGCTATCTCTTTATACCACAATTATACTATGTTTTGGCTTGAGAATTTTTCTTTGTCATTTATCAGCTTTAGAAACCAATTAATGTTATTTCTCTACCTTTCCTATTTTTGAGTGCTCATGTCTATATTATAAATTCATCATTTTTTTAAATCAGGTAATCCATATGAGTAGTATATAGCTAACATTTTACAAATATTTCCTTCAACTTAACCAGAAAAAAATTTTAAATCAAAGAATACATACTAGAGAAGACAACTGTAAACACAAAATTGGTAGTAAAATGAAAGAAAGTTTAGTGGTTATCACAGAAATTAGCTCAAAATATTCTGCTAACTATTGCTTTCATGGAAAAAATTACCCACTCTCAAAAATGAATCCTTAGTTTATTGTTCAATGTAGAGGTCAGTCCTGAAACCATTATCAAGAAGAAATGTGGATTAAACAGGGTGAAGTTATATGCATTTGTGCATACACCCCTATATGTAACACTAAGAATCAAAAAGGCTAGCCACTGAGGAGTAACATGGCAACAGTATGCAGGGTTGGTATTTGAGAATGGTACTAGCAATAAAAACTCTTGATATTTAGAATAAAAGGAAATAGAAATATAATATAATTATATTTCAAGTAAAAACATACATAAAACATATGTATACATATATATATAAAACTTTAGTAATTTGTAAATATGTATATAAATTTATAAACATATAAATACAGATGTATATATTTATATGTATATATAGCACATATGTATTTATAGATGAACACATTTGATAAATTTGAAAATACATATATATGTAAATATACATGCACATATATTTATATATACATGCATATCTTCCAAAAAGTTTAAATAAACATTAAAATCACTGGCCATAATGTTATGAACAGTATTGTTTCAAATTACAGTAGGAAATGAATACAAGGAACAATGCATATATTATTGTACTGTGGATAAAAGGAAGGTTTAATGATTTCCATGTGTATATTTAATCTTATATTTTCACAATACTTCAAAATCAGTATATAACATTCTCTAAGATATTGTAATATATGGTAACATTTTTACTAATATCTCAATTATCACATGGAAACAAAACATTCTGAGTAACATCATTAAAACAGGTCTGATAATGCATAGTCAAATACTATATATCAGAAAGTAGTTGTATGATTTTTACATTCACAAAGGCTGACCCAGGAGTGCCCTACATCATCTATACTACTAGTGGCAACAATCCAAAAGGTTTTACTTGAGACTTGGTTCTATTTTGCAACAGAGGTCCAAAAGGACAGTTTGATACCATTTTGTAAATAAATTCATTCTCTTAGTAGTTCCTTTTGGTGGTTCTATAGTTCTATCATGATTATTAAAATTGAGCTCAATAAACCCAACACCATGCTACAGTGGAAGAGGGGAGTTCTCAACCCTATGCAAAGAATCACAGTCAACTATAGATTCCCGAGAGTGGCAGAAATGGAGTATCTCAGGGCAGAGCATTTCCATTGGTTGTCCAATAACAATGGTCAGCCTTGAAATCATACACAAGTAACATCGTACAGACTGAAAACTGTTTTTTATTTACATATGTGTTTATGTGTAATGAAATAGGAGGCCATGGTTTTCTTTTTTTCACCCGTTATTATACATAAATTCTGTTCTCATACTTTTTTTTTCTGAAAATAGTTTACCCTTTCTCTTTCCTCCATGTTCCTTCCCACCTCCTCTCTCATCTGGATCCACTCCTTTTGTGTCTTTAACTAGAAAAGGCTTCTAAGAGATAACAACAAAACAAAACAAAAAGTATACTAAGGTAAAACAAAAAAAACATCATATTAAAGTTCAATATAGCAAGCCAATAGAAAAATGTAAGAGTCCCAAATAAAGGCACAAGAATCAGAGATCCACTATTCAGAAGCTTCATAAAATTACTAAAAATGAATGTATAGTGTGTATGCAGAGGTGTGGATCCATGCAGGCCCTGTGTTTGCTTTTTTGATCTCTGTGAGTTCATATGAGCTCTTTGTTGATTTATGGCCGTGCTCACCCCCATCATTTGAAAGAGAACAGGCAACTACATATGGAAGAATATTGAGGGAGAAAATGAAAGGGATAAATGTTGTAATTATATTACTATCTTAAAAATAAAAGAAATAATACAAAAACAAAACAAAAAGTTCAGGTTGACTGGAAACATTTTGACATGTGGAAAATTTAATTCAAAGAACACATACTCTTCACTGCATAATCACTGTATTTTATTTCCTGATGATAATGTTTGAGGTTCACCTGCTCTGGGATAAAAGAAAGTGAGACTGATAAGTCTCAAAAACACAATTATCTCCAAGATAATTTCTGAAAGGAGAAGAAAATGGGCAATGACTATTCACCTTCTGGCTTCAGTGTTGCTCAATATATCAGCAAAAATATTCCACCTGTGCTTTGAGCTGAATAATTGCTGCTTGCTGGAAGTTTCATTTCACACTCATCCGAGTCTGACAGCCAAATGACAGGTATGCTTACATGCTTATTTAATTTATTATATATTTTTAAAAGAACAAAGATGATCAGTAGACCAGGGACACAATGAGAAAATGTACTGGTGATAGATGATATATTATTCATGTAAGGAAACTAAAAAAATTCAAAATTTAAAATCATTGTAAAATAATTTATGCAATTTGAGACCAATATTTTCTACTGCTAAGATTGTGACTTCTAGATCTCAGATCCAAATATGTGTTGAGTAGTTGATTGGTCAATCCAATTCTTCATGTATTTGCAATGTTAGTTTGTTAATCAGTTTAGTTGAATAAATGAATGTTATGATAAATATCTACTTAAGAATCAAGTAAAATTAGTTAATTCTACTTAACTGTGAAACAGCTTTTTGCACTTCAATTGCAAGTCTACGTATATCTTATATTGGTGTCTGTATGCTTCCCAATGTGTGCTTTCTCAACATGCTTTTTAGAGTTTTAAGCTAAGGTTCTCACTTATTGATATTATTCTACTCATACTCAAAAAATCATTATATATTATGTCTAAATATTAAGATCTTAATATTCCATTTGTACCAAAATTCAATGTAATTCCCTATCAGTTACCAAATGTAGTCCACGTTTTTGTTATGGAGTGTCATGATGATTAGAAACATGTTCAGACTTTTTTTTTAAAGAACAAAACAAAATTTTAAGTTTTCACATTACAGTCTTTCTCTCCTTACTACTCCCTTGTAGTTTTACACAGAGAATGAAGTTTCACACAGAGTATAAAAGTCTCTGTGATGCTTCTTTTCTTGGAGAGTTACTCCAGACTCATTAGCTTTCATTTTGGCCATGAGCCACTCTTACTAAACTTAGTCTCTTTACATGTATGCATTTCTATTGAATTAAGTTTCTATGTGAAGGACTAATTCTACAGAGAAAGTAGCTTTTCCTCATACCTGTGGTTGGTAGTTATTCTTTCTTTGCAGGTTACTTCTGAAGACATGCTGACTAAAATGGATGAAGGCAATCACACTGTGGTATCAGAATTTATACTCTGGGGACTTTCCAGTTCACAGAGGATTGAGGTCTTACTCTTTGTGGTGTTTTTAATGCTTTATCTTCTCATTGTTTCTGGAAATATTATCATTCTTGTTTTAATCACCACTGACTCCCATCTGCATTCCCCCATGTACTTCTTGTTGGCCAACCTGTCCTTTATTGATATGTGGCTTTCCTCAGTCACCACTCCTAAGATGATCACAGACTTTCTCAGAGAAAACAAGACCATTTCCTTTACAGGATGCATGTCACAAGTCTTCTTTGCCCATTGCATTGCTGCAGGAGAGATGGTGCTATTGGTAGTAATGGCTTATGATCGCTATGTGGCCATCTGCAAACCACTCCATTACTTCACTATCATGAACTTGAGGAGATGTACTGGGTTGGTGTTCACTTCCTGGACAACTGGATTTGTACATGCTATGAGTCACTTGATAGTGATTGTGGAGTTGCCTTTTTGTGGACCTAAAGAAATAGATAGCTTTTTCTGTGACATGCCATTGGTAATCAAGCTAGCTTGCATGAATTCCCGAGACTTGGATGTTCTAATGAATGCTGACTGTGGACTTGTGGCTGTAACTTGCTTTATTCTGTTGCTTATTTCCTACACATATATTCTTATCACTGTATGTCAGAGCTCTAAAGCTGGAGCATCTAAGGCAATGAACACATGTACTGCCCACATTACTGTGGTGCTGATCTTTTTTGTGCCCTGCATCTTCATCTATGTGTGGCCTCTCAATATCACCTGGTTGGATAAATTTCTTGCTGTATTTTACTCTGTTTTTACACCTCTCCTAAATCCAGCCATTTATACTTTGAGAAATAAAGAGATGAAAAATGCCATGAAAAGATTTATAAGCCACTACCTTGGTCACAAAAAAATTTCTAATATCTAGAAATCTATACCAAATATTTTACATTGTTAGACTGTTTGTTTGAAATAAACTTCAAATCAGAAAATATAACTTAAATTTAAATTTTGTACCAGTCTCCAAATATAAGTTAATCCTATGAAGAGGATAAGACATTTATTGACCTCCCATTAAATTACTGTGAATATTGAATCTTAAATCTGATCATGCATGATTTTCTGCACATGGATTTCATTTAACTGTTCTTCTATGTTTTAGCAAAGTTTAACAACATTTTTGACAAAAGTCATGTTTATATTTCTAAATAATATCTTAGTAGAATTACCTGAATATAATTCTGTAAATAATCCCATGCCCCAAAATTTTAATTTCTTTCCCAAATGGCAAAGGCATTCACTTTTGCCTGATCACAGCCATCTACCAAAGCCCTAATGGAGTGAGCTGTAAAATGTTTAGAACAGATCAAACAAAAGATATATATTTAACAAAACAGCAATGCTCAATATAATTTGTGTTTTCTTGTTAGGTAGCATGGATAAAGTATAATATAATAAATAGAGTGATATAAGATTTCTAAGTTAACTCAATCTAAGACTAAAATTTGTTCTTGAAAATATTATTTAATTTTGTATAATATCACAAAATATGATCTCCATGACCAGTTTCCATAAATTGAATGATTAATTATTACAGCTATTTTACATAATTCAGTTGTTAATACACGAGTCATCGGGAAACAGCATATTAATAAGAGTGATATGGTGCTGTTCCTCTGCAAAGCTGCAGAAGCCTCTAAAACACCATCTGCTTTAGATTTATTCATATGTTTGGTGGATGGAGCAAAGCTCAAAACAGCAAGCTCCAACTTTTATGTTTTCTCAGTGCATATATCCCAGAAAAGTCTTCCAAGAAGTATAAAAATTACAATGTGACTATATTCTATTTTTCTTCTAGTGAATGATTACAGTGGGTATACTTAAGAAAAAAGGCCCCCCAATATCCTCACATGAATAAAACAATTTTACATATTACAAGTAAAATAACCAAATTATTCTCAAGAACCAACATACTTTGCAAGTGAGCAACATGAGTAAGCAAGGTCATTCTCTCAGCAAGTTTCTCTTATTAGCAGGCTGCCATGTGTGGTTATAAAAAAATGGGTCAATTATTTTATTATTATCTTAAAAAGCAATCTTATAAAATGTTTAAAAGAATCACAAACCTAAACTTTTATATAAAAAATCAGCCATTTCTACTTTAAATACTCAGGATGAAATCTACCCATTAATATGTTTTTATTAAATCATATCAAGTAGCTAAGGGCAAAAATGTGTACAAGAATTTAATCATCACCTTGTTCACAAATCCAGCTTTAGCAAGAGAGGAACATTAACTAGTGCTGGCTAGGCTTGCCATAGTCCTTCTGAGAACTCAAACTATTAAGAGCGTGTGTTTCTGACCTCCAAATTGTTCTTCTATATCAGATTTTGATTTTCTATATCAAATCCATTAGCAAAACGATACTAACTTAACTTCACTATCAATCTATTTCTCCAGATTCTTTCTAAGTGTGGTAGTCATTGCTAATAATCTATATCTCTAAGTTCGTTCTGAGTATAGTGAATGAGTCATTATTCTGTTCCAGCCACAATGCAGGAAAAAGATCAAGCACTAATACTGTGAGTGTCAATGATACTCTCTTGTGAGGGGCGGGAAGACCCTTTAGAGTTTCCATATAACTCATAGATTATGAGGAGTGTGGTGAACATGAGGAGAACAAGCAGAGTGATGTTCCATAACAGCAAGAAATTCTCACATCACATAGTTAGTCCTCAGGACTTTGCCTCTCTAAGGCAGATTTATCATAATTGTGTGAACTGATGAGCCACATTCCATTAGTTCTAAAGGTGTCTTGGTATTCCTCTAACATGATTCCCAACAATAAACACTTAGTTTCATTCTTCCCCATGTGTACATCTCATTTTCCCAAGATTTGTTCAAGAGTCTGCGTTTCCGCGTGTGGGTAGTTTTGGAATCTCTGGTGAAAAAAACATGTCACTCTCATTGTGTAGAGTGAAATAAAGTCCTTCTACACTGTTTTATTCATTTACATGTATATATACAGGTATATCAGCATCATATTGTTTTGATAACCATGACTCTGGAATATCACTTGAGATCAGAAATAATATTTCAATCAGAGTGTTTTAATTTTGGTTCAAGAATACTTTGATTCTTTCTGTGCTTTCAACGCATTCTAATTGAGGATTTTTTAATATATCTAGTGATTTCTTGGATGATGTCATTCTAATATTGTTTGTGGTTTTGTGATAGGATACTGTCTTCTGGAGTTATGTTGTTGGTAAGATTTCAAAAAATTAATTGTAAGCTTATTTATAATAATTCAGAGTCCCAATGATGGACACTAGACTGGTGATATTCTGAGATTCCTGGTGTGAGAAGAATGCAATCAATAGAAGAGGCAGTTCTGTGACCAGGTCTGGGAACTTGTGCTCATGGCTTGGTAAGCAGGGTAGATTGAGAAATGGTACAGCCAGTCTCTAACAAAATCCTTTGTATGGTCAATACTCCTGGGTTAGAGTGCCATGGGTGAAACATGCAGCACTGCAGGGGACAGATCTCTTACCATTCTGGCTACGTGAACTGGAACCTGGCAGAGTTTGCTACTGATTAAGTACTACTTAAAGATGTCTAGTATATTTGACAATATTATACATTCTGAAATTGCCTACAGAGGTATCCCAAAGAGTTCTCACTACATAAATGAACATAAAACACATGACTTGTAAATGGTAAAAACAAAACAACAAAAATATAGAGATGTTCATTATCTTTATTATGGAGATTATTTCATAGAGCACATACAAATTAAAAGATTATTCATCATATTTATTTTCATAATTATACTTTAATAAATGAGTAAATAAGCTAGAAGAAATAAAAATTCAAATAAAGAAAAAGAACAAATTGTGATAGGTAATGTCAGAAATCAATGAAATATAAAATAGACTAATACAATTGGTGAATAATATATCAGGGCAGAGAAAGAAATAAATGTGCTGTGTGTGGGTGGGTATGTGTGTATATGTTTATTATGAAAAATTGACTCGCCAGGCAGTGGTGGCACACACCTTTAATCCCAGCACTTGGGAGGTAGAGGAAGGTGGATTTCTGAGTTCAAGGCCAGCCTTGTCTACAGAGTGAGTTCCAGGACAGCCAGGGCTACACAGAGAAACCCTGTCTTGAAAAACAAACAGACAAAAAAACCCAAAACAAAAAAAAAGAAAAATTGACTCAAAATAAGCATACATGAAGGCTTTTAGTCACAAATTTAGCAGGATATGTAGCTTGGATGCTTAGGGAACCACTGAGATCGTTGGAGCTAATGAGTTCCAAGGATATCTATGCTATAGTAGTACTTCACAAATAGGTTCTTATTAGAGTTAACAATATGTACTCATAAAGTCAATGATTACTGTTAAGTGGAAGTTAAATCTTAACGGTATTTTCATTTAATTATTAATGAATTTGATAAACTGTGAATTAGTTTGAATTCAAACAAGAATAAAATCAAATAATTAGCCAAGGATATATCAGTGATATTAATAATATTAAACACAGTAACAAAATATGGAATATTTTTTTTATTTTCTATATTCTATGTTTACATTCCAAAGGCTTTCCCCTTTCCCAGTTCCCACCCACCATAGTTCCCATAGTTCCTCTCCCCCCCAACTGTTCCCCAATCATTCCCCCTCCCCCCTCGGTTTCTTTACTAAACTGGATGCAATCTTTACAGGCTATTTTATGACTATATTTCTCAGCTTTGAAAATATTGATGCACTTACCAAAAATTATATGTATCTCTTAGAATTTAGTTGTAAGGCAGAAATCCATTTCTCACATTTCTATTCATTATTGTACTTGAAGTCTTAGACAATATAAAAATCAAAAAAGACACAAGAGTTAAAATTGTAGAACTCTTTAAATTGGTAGATGATAAATAGTTGTTTAGAAAATAATAAAGAATTGATACATCAATTACTAGATACAATAAATTAATTCAGAGAGATTGCAGATGATGACAATTTAAATTTTTATGTATCTCTACCTTAATAGCAGATTTGCTGAAGTGAAATGAATAATACTTTTTATAATATCAAGATCTCAGAATTATCTTTAACAGAATTATGGCATAAAAATTATTTAACACTATAGAGAGCATTAAGGAAAGTATCATAAAAACAGAAAAATACCATTTTATATATTATAAGGCTCAGTAGAAGATTAGAAGTTTGAGAGCGGGGCAGTGGTGGCACACACCTGTAATCCCAGCACTTGGGAGGCAGAGGCAGGTGGATTTCTGAGTTTGAGGCCAGCCAGGTTTACAGAGTGAGTTCCAGGACAGCCAGAGTTACACAGAGAAACCCTGTCTCGAAAAACGAAAAACAAACAAACAAACAAACAACAAACAATGTTTGAGTTAGCAGACTTTATTCTTCATGTCCTTGATTTAGTCCTCTCTGGTTTGTTGTATGTTGGTTTGATGCCATGTTATATCTTTTTGGAGCTTCTCTGTGCCTGGATTTTCAGCATTAGATTCCATTAAGAATTTACCTGACACAAAATGTTATGAGAATTTCTTTTCTGTGTAATTTTGGTCCTCTGATTCCCTTCTCTCCCTCCTTTTCCTCTTGATCTCCAAACCCCCATTCTCTTATTATTTATCTGATGCTATATCTGTCTGTCTATATTTGCCATAAGTACATACTTGCTTGTTACTCAAATTTATCAATTGCCTCTCAGTTTTGTGAAAATTGGCATGCTTAAACCAGGCCATTGACAAAACTCATTGAGTTTGATGTCTCTTTTGGCTTTCAAATTGTTCTGGTTTTTCCTACTCACCTTTCTTTCGTTGAATCCAAGGAATGTTCTAAATAATTTGTCCAATTGACTCTTCCATTATTTGATTTCTTATTTTGTTGAATCTATAAGATAGTTTTGCTTGTTTTTGTCCTGTGTCTTTCCTGTAGAATTTCATTAGGCAGATAAACTTTATTAATTACTTATTATACTTTTTTGTTTTATTCAAGACAGGATCTCTCTATATCCTTGGCTGTTCTGGAACTCTCTTTGAAGACCAGATTGGCCTTGAACTCAGAAATCCACCTGCCTCTGCCTCCGAAGTGTTGGGATTAAAGGTGTACACCACCACTGCCCGGCTTATTAATTACTTATTATTACTTCATCCATACCTTATTTTCCCCATATGATATTATGATCTGTATCTTCAAGTTGTTTGTTTTGCTAATTCATGTAAATTTATAGCAAACCTCTCAACAACTAATTATAACTTCCTAGGATCTAAAAGAAACTATGGCAGTTTTATTTTAGTGATCATCTTGTGGATGCTTCTATATATTTATGATTCCATTTGTTATAGTCAGCACTGTCACTGGACCATATTTTTGAACCTCATAGAGTCCATTTCTTATTGCTGGCAGGTTATTATAAGTTTATTTGTCTTTTTATTTTTTTTTGTCTTTTTATTTTTGGGGGGGTTCATCATAATAGAAATTGTTGAGGTGACTGTTAAAAGGTGACTAAAAAACGATTCTGTAGCTGTGCATCGTTCTTCTTTCACTACAGTTGCACTTTAGTTGTATTATTAAATATTGATGTCAACATCTAGTGGAATAAAGATAGCCTTTTCAACAAAGGGTGCTGGCTCAAGTGGAAGTCAACATGCAGATGAATGAGAATTGATCCACTTTTATCTCCTTGTACTAAGCTCAACTCCAAATGGATCAAGGACCTCCACATAAAACTAGACACACCAAAACTAATAGAAAAGAAACTGGGGAAGACCCTTGAGGACATTGGCTCAGGGCGAAAGTTCCTGAACAGAACACCAATAGCTTATGCTCTAAGATCAAGAATAGACAAATGGGACCTTATAAAATTATAAAGTTTCTGTAAGGCAAAAGACACTTTCGAAAGGACAAATCAGCAACCAACAAATTAGGGAAAGATCTTCACCAACCCTACATCTGACAGAGGGCTAATATCCAATGTATACAAAGAATCCAGAAGTTAGACTGCAGAAAACCAAATAACCCTATCAAAAATGGGGTACAGAGCTAAACAAAGACTTTTCACCTGAAGAACTTCAGATGGCTGAGAAACACATTAAGAAATGTTCAACATCATTAGTCATTAGGGAACTGCATATCAAAACAACCCTGAGATTTCACCTCACACCAGTCAGAATGGCTAAGATTAAAAACTCAGGAGACAGCAGGTGTTGGCAAGGATGTGGAGAAAGAGGAACACTACTCGACTGCTGGTGGGATTGTAGGCTGGTACAACCACTATGGAAGTCAGTCTGGCGGTTCCTCAGAAAACTGGACACAATACTTCCCGAGGACCCTGCCATACTACTGCTGGGCATATACCCAGAAGACTCCCCAGCATACAATAAGGATACATGCTCCACTATGTTCATAGCAGCCTTGTTTATAATAGCCAGAAGCTGGGAAGAACCCAGATGTCCCTCAACGGAGAAATGGATAAAAAAAATGTGGTATATATACACAATGGAGTACTATTCAGCTATTAGAAGCAATGAATTCATGAAATTCTTAGAGAAATGGATGGAGCTGGAGAACATCATATTAAGTGAGGTAACCCAGTCTCAAAGAATACCCATGGTATGCACTCACTGATAAGTGGATATTAGCCTAGAATCTTGGAATACCAAAGACACAATCCACATACCAAATGATGTCTGAGAAGAAGGAAGGAGTGGACCCTGTTTCTGGAAAGTCTCAATGCATCAGTGTAGGGGAATACCAGAACAGGGAAGTAGGAAGAGTTGGATGGGGAAACAGGGGAAGGGAAAAGGGCATGTGGGACTTTTGGGGGGCAGGGAACCAGGAAAAGAGAAATGAAATATAAATAAAGAATATATCCAATAAAATAAAAAATAAAAAAATAAATATTGATGTCAGACACCCTAATGGCCAGAGATAATATTTAGATAAAATTTTAGCTTGCACATATTTTATCATGAAGCAATTTGACAATATTTCTTGAACATATGGTTTCATTGTATGAAAACACTGTAAATATAAAACTTTTGCTAATATTTTACTAGATTGTTGATTTATGAAAGCTACCTACCTTATGTATATTGTTATTATACTATTGTTATTATATATTAGTTATTACTCCATGAGTGATATTGACTCTCATTTATCTTTTTAGTCTAAAATGACATAAAAATTAATTTTCTTAAGACATTTAATACATTGTGTATTCTAAAAATATTAGTTAATGTTTTCAAATATTTGTAGTGTTTAAACTGATTCACATCATCAGTTCATTTACAAATTGGTGTCTAGTCTGCTGAATAGTTCAAAGAATAGATCAAATACCTTCTTTTCCCAAGCATCCTATTGATTCTATCACTTTATTAATAACTCTTTTATCACTGAATAGAGACTCTATCTGTTCATCTGTTTTAGTGACCTAATAGTTATTTTGTTTCTCTTGAGTAAGCAAAATTTTGACCTTTTTACTTTATGAATTTCCATTTCCATTCATTCATTCAGATTATAATTATTCAGCTATGTTGATTCTCATAGCTGTGATGTTCAACTTTAGCCTGTATAAAAGACAATCAATAGAAAGGTGAAAATTTACCAGAATAACTGTTAAGATTTAAAACATGAGAAAAGGTCTTCACCAACCCCACATCGACAGAGGGCTAATATCCAATATATACAAAGAACTCAAGAAATTAGCCCCAAAGAACCAAATAACCCTATTAAAAATGGGGTACAGAGCTAAACAAAGAATTGTCACCAGAAGAAATTCAGATGGTTGAGAGACACCTTAAGAGATGTTCAACATCATTAGTCATCAGGGAAATGCAAAACAACCCTGAGATTCCACCTCACACCAGGCAGAATGGCTAAGATTAAAAATTCAAGAGACAACAGGTGCTGGTGAGGATGTGGAGAAAGAGGAACACTCCTCCACTGTTGGTGGGATTGCAAAATGGTACAACTGCTCTGGAAATCAGTCTGGCAGTTCCTCAGAAAATTGGTCATGACACTTCCAGAGGACCCTGTCATACCACTTCTGGGCATATACCCAGAGGATTCTCCTGCATACAATAAAGACACATGCTCCACTATGTTCATAGCAGCCTTGTTTATAATAGCCAGAAGTTGGAAAGAGCCCAGATATCCCTCAAAGAAGGAATGGATACAGAAAATGTGGTATATTTATACAATGGAATACTACTCAGAAATTAAAAATAATGAATTCATGCAATTTGTAGGCAAATGTTTAGATCTGGAAAATATCATCCTGAGTGAGCTAACCCAATCACAAAAGAATACACATGAAATGCAATCACTGATAAGTGGATATTAATGAGCCCAGAAGCCCTAATTACTCAAGGCACAATTAGCAAGTCAAATGATTCCCAAGAAGAAGAAAGGAGAGGACTGTGGTCCTGACAAGATTGGATCCAGATTTGTAGGAGAGTACCAGAACAGAGAAATGGTATGTTGGGGGGTGATTGGGGAATAGCTGGGCGGGAGGGGAGAGGACTTGTGGGACATATGGTGAGGGGGGAACTGAGAAAGGGAAAAGCCTTTGGAATGTAAACAAAGAATATAGAATTAAAAAAATTAAAAAATGCTATTACAACAGGGTGGCCCTAAAGTCTAAAATAAAAATCGTTGGCAATTCTAAAATTAACTAATTAATTAATTAATTAATTAAAAAATTTTAAAAAAAGATTTAAAACATATAGTCCCTCCTTTACTCCTCTTCTGATATTTAGAATTTCTTACTATGATGGCAGAATATATGTACATTACACAAAATGTGTTTGACATTCTTGCTTATAAAGGTTTTGATATCACATTGCATATAAATAAACACATTTCCAATTGTAACTATTATGCCCTCAATGGCCATCTACTAAGATTGAAATATGTCATGTCCCTGATCTAAGTTCTGAAAAAGCAATGCATAAAAACTTTTGACTATGTTAATATAGAGGATTAGCATGAATATTACAATACTGTCTAAAATTTACTGAGTGGTGAATATGTCACAGGTTTATATCATCTTACATATCTCTTCCATTTTATTACTTCTTATAATAGTCATATGAAACATATATCATAATCTTTTTTATATTAAAATGACATCCAAACCTTATGCTGAATAAATAAGTACCCATAATCATATTTAGTAAACTTTAAGTGGAATTGAACTCAGTATCTTTTATCTTTAAAATTCTTACAGTGAAAAGTGATAGATGAATGTAAGTCATGTGCTTTGTGAAAAAATTAAGAGTATTCCAGCTACTTATAAGTGACTGGAATACTCTTAATTTTTTCACCATTTTAAAACCAAATTCGGCCTCCATATTACACTTGAAAATGTACTATTAAACTATGGTTTATTACAATAGTAGGAGACAAATGATTTGTCATTACCAGTTTGTAATATTTCTCATAGATTTCTGTAATTCAGATTTTAACACATAGTATTGAGTGCATTTTTTTAAATTTAGGTACATATTGATTCTTTTATTATGCAAAATAAGGTTTTCTTTAATTTAAAATAGTCCAGCTTGTACCTTTTATTATCTCAAACACAAAAGTATCCAAGAAATCTCAGTTGTACACAAAGAATACCATGATAACACTTTTAATTGCTCTAAAAACTAGTAAAAAGGTATTTTGAGTTAATGTTATTAATTTTGAACCTATATAAAAACCTATATATTCACATAGAATAAATTATGTAAATGTTACAACCTTCTTAAACAATTACTGAGGTAAAATTGGAATTTACAATTGACATAAGGTCTGCTGAATAATTTAATAACTTCACTCACTTATTATCTCAATCTCATCATTACAGGGGATCTAAGACTTCACCCAAAAGTTTAATTTCCATTGTCTCAGGCGTCTCATGGCAGTTTTCATCTCTGTGTTCCTCAGGGTGTATATAATGGGGTTCAAGAGAGGAGTGACCACAGAATAAAATACAGCAAGGAATTTATCTAATGACTTGATAGGAAATGGCCAGGCATAAATGAAGATGCAAGGTCCGAAAAACAAAAGAACTACTGTGATATGAGCAGTCAGTGTAGACAGAGCCTTAGATGACCTATCAGAAGGACGACGCTGGATGGTCATTAGAATAATACCATAGGAGATGATTAACAAAACAAAAGAACACACGCTGAGCACACCACTGTTGGCAATGACCATGATGTCTAACCTATAAGTGTCTGCACAGGCAAGTTTGAGTACTCTTGGAAGGTCGCAATAAAAACTGTCAACCTTATTGGGACCACAAAAGGGTAAGTTCACTGCAAAGGCCAATTGGCTCACTGAGTGTAGGAAGCCAATTCCCCATGCAGTAACCACAATACCAACACATATGTTGCCACGCATAATTATGGTATAGTTTAGTGGTTTACAAATTGCTACATATCTGTCAAAGGCCATGGCTACAAGGGTCACCATCTCACTCCCCCCAAAAAAGTGAAGGAGGAATATTTGTGTAAAGCAGCCCTTGAGAGAGATGACTTTTTGTTTGTAGAAAAAATCAGCAATAGTCTTTGGAGCTGTGACAGAGGACACACACAAATCTATGAATGAGAGGTTGGCCAACAGAAAGTACATAGGGGAGTGGAGGTGGGAGTCATTGGTCACAGTTATGACAATAAGTAGATTTCCAAACACAATTCCTGTATAGAAAACAAAAAAGAATGCAAACAGAAAGATCTGAAGTTCCCGAGAATTGGAGAGTCCAATTAAAACAAATTCAGTCACCACAGAATGATTTGTTTCCCATGTTGATTGATTCCAGAAGAGAGTCTCTGTATTTGCCTTGGGGAAGACAATGAAAAGAAAAGTCAGAGTTGTTATGTCCAAATTCTTACACCTGTTCACTCATTAAGGTCTTGGTATGATATATTGCTTAAAAATTCCCAAAATCAAAACTTTTAATTAAAACTATACTGCATTTTCTTTGCTTGATGTCCAAGCCTCCTGTGCATCCATGATACTAGAATCCTTCCAACCAAGATGGTACTGACTGTGCTTTCTCTCTCCGGACTCTTATCCTAGACATATTTTCTTTACCTCTCAATGTTAAACACATAACAAAACAACCAAATAAACTGTGATGAATAAAACATTCCTTACATTGTTTTATGTGAAAATCTTTAAGAAAAATGAAAATTTACTAACATGAAATTAAAGGTAAAAAACAAAAAGTACAGAAATAAGTGAATATATAGGATTTAAAATGACAATGTCACACAGTAGAAATTTATAGCATAGAGACAGATTTGATGCATAATGTCTTTTAGGAAACATAGAAACTTATATTTCTTAAGTCTTGGCATAATGCTGTTATTTATTATTAGTTTGTGATTTATTCAATCAAACATATTATACTTAGAAATCATAATTATCTCTACATTAGTCCAGATCTGTTTCTTTACACTTGCCCAGTTAAATTTCAAATTACTGTATAAAAAGTTCCTTGAAAATTTAGTGGTTCTATTTTTTTTTCAGAATAAAGACAGATCTCATAAAACAAATTTTTGCTTTGTGCCTTCTTAATCAAGTATAAATATAATTATCCAAAACTGATAATAGTCAAAAATAGGATTTTTGTTGTGAGATACATTATGGTTTGTCTAGTTTGTGAAAGCTTTTCTTTAGAATCATACTATGCAAATGAAAGTTGCTTTAAGTGTTCATTTGTTTCAAATTTTTCAAACATTTTGAGAATGGAGAAGAAGATAGGGAAGGAAATATTCCAGGTTGTATCTCAATGAGAAATATACTAAGGATGATGGTTCCAGAGTTCTCACCTGCTGAATATCAAAATCTACCAGAGTAGAAAATAAGAATTTAAGAATTATATTTAAAAAAGCAACAAAGAAATTCTGAGTTCCATATGGGTCAGATCTGCAGAATTAAATTTCTAGGAGGAAAACGATAACATGAAATCCTCATCAATGGTCTTTTTTACAAACAGAACTTCACTTCATGTGAGATGCTAGGAAATATGTTGGAAGTTTTAGGGGAATGTAATGTTGCTATTAAATTTGCATTCAAATTTAAAGAGTTCTTTTGCATATCTTTTAGAAATCTATTCTTCTCTCATATATTATATGCTGAACAGAGCTTCTCCCTCACAGTCTGCCCTCTACCCAAAATCCTCACCTCCTTTTTTACCTTAAGAAAATGTCAAGCCTCAACAATATATCAATAAAACATGTCATACTACTAATACAACAAAACATGCAATAATACTAAGCACATCTCCTCACCTTAAGGCTAGGTGTATTGCTTTTACTATAATAACCACAGGCCAACCACGATTAAAGAGAAAATACTCACAATATATAAGCTTTCAATTGAATCATTATAATGTTGTACTTTTCAGAATCATGTTTTATCTTGATTTTTTTTCTAAAAGGAAATCATCTTTTTACGCATAGAGATGAGATTTTCTGAATCAGGGCTTTGGGATTATGTAGAGATCCACTACTTGATTCTGGATGTGCTAAGAAAAAAATCCTGTGCCTTCATTTTTCTGTTTTCAAATGGTATAATCCAATTAATACTTCTTAGGATTTCCATAGTTGTAGCACTATATTTGTGACAGCTATGTGAAAGAAATGTTCAAAACTATTTTTCCCTTGGATTAATTAGAAAAATGTATGGAACAAGAAAATACTAGGATATTTTGTTTTGTATGAAGAACCCAATAGAACCACATCACAGAGAGGAAAGAATATGTTAAATCAGTAAATTTAGGTGTAGAAGTTGAAAATTATTGCACTAGAACACTGATAATAAGGGTTATCCTTTTTAATATTAGCATGTTAACATTTCTAAGTATGCAAGCAATAGTATTTTTTATTTGTTTTCCTGAAGAAAAAAAATTTAGTTCTGCAGAGTGAGTTTCTACTCATAGAAGCATTAAACTACCAATAAAATTGTAACCCATAGTTGCTTCCACTGATTAATGTTAATTTTGTTACTCCACTTACCTCTTTCATAACTTGAAGAGATAGTAATAATCTTAACAGGCAGAATAGTATGAAGTCCCTCCTAAACACACTTTAAAGCATTCATATTTCTGGGAGATTGGCTTTTATATGAATTGTACTCGAGCAAACTGCTTAGCTAATGATAAGCATTTATGAAGTAACCAGAAGCCCATGGAGGATCCAGAAACAACCTGAGGCTTACTAGCAAACTGATTCAGTGTCATAGGTTTTCCCTTGACCTTTGGGAGAAGCATGGTATATTTCTGAGTTAAGGGACATTGTTGCAGTTTCTTGGATCACTGGATAATTTTACCATCTCACTCAATCTAAGAGTGATTGCAAAAAAAAACCCATTGTAAACAAATAAAGAAATATTACAAAATTAATATCTATACAAATAAATAAGGCAGTGAATGATAATATTTCAATTTTATGAAGACAATAATTCAAAGACATTGATAGCCAGTGTGTGAAGAACATATCAAAAAATCCCTGATTAATTTAAAAATCTCAGTTCATATGCATTTGGATTTTTAAGCTTTACTTATGAGGAATATTTGTAAATGAGCTGCGATAAACAGCTAGGTTTCTAAGTCACATCTAAGAAACACATTCAAGGTTTGACTCAAGTTGCGATTCTTGACCATTATGTGTTTCTGGTTTCTTCTGAAGGATTCAAAGATATTTGTCTCCCCAAGCACCACAGCTGGAGAGCTGGCACATTTATTAAGTTTTTCAGATCTTGGCAGTACAACTTTAGACATGAAGTCTCCTGAAATACTTTAACTTGTACTTGTCTTTTTAATGTTAATCATAAACTTCTTTGAGGAAGATTACCATGGAAACAAAGTCATGTGATTATATAAAAGGGATATATAGAGATATTACATGATAAAAGTATACTAAGTCTAAGTCTAAAATGATATTATACATTATCATTGAAAAGTAGATAAGAAAAGAACACAAAAATCTTAATAGTGATGATTATCCTACTTATATGTCTTAAACCAAAATTATTGGTTTACATAAACCTATATTTTATCTATTGGATCCACACAGTTTTCATAAGAAATATATATTAATAACTAATGTTCTATTATCTGCATATAGATGCTGATAAAGGTTCATTGATATATATATAAACATTAATTTATACAAACAAAAAAGTGTGAAAGTTTGTGTAATAACTGCTGATTATAATAACTTAAGTATATACAAATACTTCAATATTTAAAACAAATAATATTTAGCTATGTTGATTGGAAAACATGTAACACTTTTATTTTATAACCAGCAGAAGTTATTTTAACTTCATATTAATTGAAACTCCATGGCAGGTACATTCTTAAGTTTATAAACCCAATGAAATAGGTTTTCTGTGTTTTCATTAATAAAATTTACTATGTAAATTCCCTAGAACTTAAAATCTGTCTACTTAGCCTTTTGACGGCCAACCTCATATCTTTATTCCTTAAAGTATAGATAGTAGGATTTAAGACAGGAGTGAGAACAAAGTCAACAATAGCAAAGAAATTATCAAGTGATTTAGTCGGAAAAGGCCATACATAGAGAAACATGCATGGTATGAAAAACAAAACCACTACAGTTATATGAGCTGACAAGGTGAAGAATGCTTTGGATAAATCAGCTGAAGAATGTTGTCGTACACTGACCAGGATAAAAATGTATGATGTAATCAAAAAGAAGAATGTACACATAGAAATAAAACCACTGTTGGCAGAGACCACAAATTCCAGTTTATAAGTGTCCATGCATGCAAGTTTAATGACCCTTGGAAAATCACAATAAAAGCTTCCTACATTATAGGGACCACAGAAGGGTAAATTTATGACAAACATAAACTGAGACACTGCATGAATCATCCCTATGACCCAAGCAGCTATTACCAAAATTATACATTTTGGGGGATTCATGATCATCAGGTAGTGAAGAGGCTTGCAGATTGCTGTATATCTGTCATATGCCATGACTATAAGCAGTACCATCTCAACTCCACCCATCACATGAATGAAGAACATTTGTATCATGCAGTTGTGGAAAGAAATGACTTTACACCCAGTAAAAAGATCAGATATTGTCCTAGGAATTGTTGTAGATGAAAGGCCCAAGTCAATGAGTGAAAGGTTGGCCAGTAGGATATACATGGGGAAGTGTAAGTGAGAATCAACAATCACTATAAACACAATGAAGAGGTTTCCAAAAAGAATTCCCACATAAAATAATAAGAAGAAGAGACCAAAGAAAATCTGTGTTTCAAATGATTGTGCAAGTCCCAGCAAAACAAATTCAGGAACAGTAGAAGCATTCACTTGGTCCATTGCATCAGAAAGTTGGGAAAATACATAAAAATCCTGAAAGACAAGATGAATTATTTTAAGGCATCATAGTAAGATTAAATGTTAGTAATTTAAAATCAGTCACTGTACCAGAGATATTGCTTAAAAGTAGACCATTTGCTTATCAAACAATTTCTATTAGCAATAAGTATTTTTAATTGGTGTAGACTACTTACAAAATCTGAGGAATCAGTGTACATGAGATTTATGGAGTGTGAAAATAGCTCTACTCACAATGATATACTACATTAAATTACAGCAAGTGATAAAACATAAACTTATGAGACAATATGTAGTAGGGTAAAATGTACTAAAGTCAAGGACTTCAGATGAAATAAAAAGAGATATTGGGAAAAATACTAAATGAATACAGTATTTCAGAGAATGAAAAGACTGTAAGGACATTAACATTTTTTCAAAACTTAAGATTATTTTAAAGCTACCATATAAAAATAATAAAATTAAGTGAGTATCAGGCATTAGAATGGAAGGTAAGTCAACATACTTAACTTATTTCTTACCTATGCCAGCTGAAAAAAATGACTCGAAGATAAAATGTGTTATTAGCATGTGGGCTTTGATTTTCTGTTCTAAAGAAAGAAAGAAACAAAGCAAAGGGAGAGAAAGAAAAAGAAAGAGAGAGGGGGGAGGAGGGAGGGAGGGAGAGAGAGAGAAAAGAAAGGAAGGAAGGAAGGAAGGAAGGAAGGAAGGAAGGAAGGAAGGAAGGAAGGAAAAAAGAAAGAATTGTTTCTTACACATGCTTGTTACAAAGCTAACTAATGACTTATCTTGTGCTTGAACTTCAATGTTTAGAGAGAATAAAGCTGATATCTTTATAATATTAAAATGATTAAAATATACATGATTGTATACTAAAAACCCATCAGGCAAAGTGAACAATGATATAGAGAACTAGTAAATGTAACTGTGTATCGGTGTGTGTGTGTATGTCTCTCTCTGTGTGTGTGTGTGTGTGTGTGTGTGTGTGTGTGTGTTTTAGAAATGAACAAAATATAAGAAAATATTACTCTTGGGTTAAATAAGAAAATTTACAATTATAATTAGCAAAATATATTAGTATTACCAAATCAGAGTGAACAATACTGCTCCACACAAAGCAGGTCACAAAAGCTCAATGAAATGGGTTTATTTACAATTTTCAAAAGAGAATATATTTTAACCCTTAAATAATATATCAAGAATTTTAACTCCATACCTTGTTGTGCAGTACTTCTCTGAAATACTACTTGTAAAGTCTCTAGTCACAAATACTCATAACACTTTATTGACAGTTCTAAGTAAGGCTTTAAGGCAGTTTTACTGAGAGCTATTAGGTATAAATACATCAAATATACAAAGTTGGCTATAACAATGAAATAAAACTTGATGATGGACTTGACAAAAACATCAAGATTGATACTTAAAATATAGATGGAAAGTAATTACCATAGCCCATCATTTCCAGTTACAATGATAGCATTTCAGGTTTCAGAGTTTCTAATTCTATTTTTAGATTTAAGTAATCTTTCAATGTACCCACTATATTCATATCTATTTTTCCCCTCAAATATCAAATTACCTAGGGATCTAAAGAGTTGACAGGTTTATCAAAGCTTTTTGAAAACTAGGATTCACCTATTACTGATGAAATAAAGAATGTTAATGATTCTGTTGCACATTTTTATGTCACAAATAATATTATTTAGGGGCAAGATACAATTAAATCAGTAAAGGGCTTTGTTTAATTTTCTTGGGCTGATGCAGGATATTAGATCACGCTATGAACCTGGAGATTGTGTTGTTTACTGGAAAAACCTGTTTGTGGTGGTGGTGTGGCTCAGGTTTAGCACACACATTTAATACCTCTGGATGGAAGACAGACACTCCCTTAGTGCAGACTTAGAATCCCGAACAATGAAGTTAACATTAGTATGTAGAAGGAAGTATCCATCTGAAAGTGATGTCTAATTTAGTGTCAGATATAATAGTGAATCAGAGAAAGGTTTGACAAAATAAGATATGTGCAACTCTTTGATGATGGGCTAGAGAAAAGAGAGGCTACTTAAGAGAGAGCACTACAGAGAGAAGAGAGGGCAGTTTTTCCCAGGATAGCTGTACAGAGAGAGGTTGCAGGTGGAGAACAAGCAGGACACGGGTGAAGACAGAATAAACCAGAGAATGAAAAAGAGCAGGAGGACTAGAACATATTGGCAGAGTTAGTTTTAGACCACACAGAACAATTCAGGAGAAACTAAGAGAAGCCATATTAAATCAGTCAGCTTGGAGAAAAATTTTGAGCCAGAACAGCTGAATTGGCCAGCCAGCCAGAGTTCAGAAAGAGCTAACAAAGATGAGCTTATTCACCAGTAACTCTCAGAAGCTGAAAACATTCTAGGTCTAGATAAGAGTGTATGGAGGCTAGAAACATCCAGGACTAAACCTCAGTTAGAGGAAAGAGGCAGTAAGCCTCCAAGCTGATAATTATATCAGACAAATAAAAGATACTTTAACATTGGGCTTTGTGTAAAATTACCTTAAGATGGAAACTCCCTAAGGAAGTCTGCTGAAGCAGTGACAAAGCATGCTGTTTGCTTTGGGTTGATAGGGATGGCCATTCTGAATGAATTCTTGTAATAATAAAATAACTATAAGGAAAATGGATGTCCTTATAACCTCATCAGGCTCAGTGTGAGCCAAAGTAGTGATGTGCACTGGGATAATTTACTTAATATGGACAATATGGACATATATATGTATAAATATATATATATATACATATATATATATATATATATATATGTATATATATTTCTAGGGATTATCTATTGGATAACCAGTTCGTGTGTTCTTGCCTCAGGAAGGCTATTTTCCCTGCTCCCAGCATTCCTTAGTTACTGCTAATTCTTTGTTGAAGACTAAGGCTTTCCACCACCCATGCTAGCATGTCTGTTGGTTTTGTGCCTGCTCAAAAATTTTTGAAAGAGAATGTTTTTAAATAAAAGATAGACTGAATGGTCAAATACAAAGAAGGATAATGAGATGGGACAAAAAAAGGTAAGACTTTGGTATGAATCTGGAGACTAATCACTTTGATTCCTTTCCTATTCTACAATATGAAACAATTTTGGTTAACTTTCAATTTCTGCATTGTTTCCTACATTTTTACATATAAAAATTCTTGAATACCCATTTAAGATCTTGGTTATTGTATCGTATGCATTACAAAACAATTTTTGTAATATTAATGCATTCATAATTTTGTTGCTAGACTTCTAATGTATATTTACATTATAGTTCCCCCAAAACTATAGTGGAATTTAATTTAATACATTTTTATATCTGTTGTTTTCTATTTGTGTTAATTATAAAGAATGAGAATTTAAATAAATGAAGGTCTTATTCTCCTACAATCATCTTTGGCCATTTTTTAAATATATTATTATTAAATCCACATGTTTCTAGAGAATTTATGTGCAAAAATAGTAAAAAATACAACAAAACAACTTCACAGTTTTATCTCAAAAGATGAAAATCAAAGCAAAAGCAAACTATAGTGCTTTACACTTTTTCCTCCAGAACGTTGATAACAGCATGAAGCTCCTAGGAGTTCATCAAAAGCCATGTCCCCAAAGTGTGATGATTTTCCTGCTGGTGGCGACTAAAATTTTGTCTATTATTCAAGATCTAGGGATAGTGTCACTTCAAACAAGTTATATAGATATATGTTAAACAAAGCATACTAATAGAATCATAGATTTACATGAAAATTGGGAACAACTGTGAGAGAAAGCATTTAACCCTTGATTCTACATAAAACAGCCCAGTGTTTAACAATACATCACTGGCAAAATATTCAGAAGTCCAGATCAGATGTTAGATGTCTTAAACTCTAGTGTATTGGTCTTCAATATTACTCTACAAATTATTAGGAGAAACAGTTATAAAATCTCAGAATAATATATATTTGATAGGATCACTTTGCTCTATTGAAAGGATCCTGTTAGTCTTTGAACTCATACTCAGTTTGACATAAAACTATACATCCTGCTTTGTAAATAACTAATCCTTTGCAAATAACTACCCTGTCCCCTTGATGGACTTTTCCAAATTTTCTTTTTCTGTTTTTCAAACATCTAAACCACTACAATAAAAAGAACTCCTATCCATTCTGTTTCTTCAGAATCCTATGGGCTAGAATGTATCTAAGCCTTGGCATAGTTCTTCAGTTTATTTGCTGCTTAGAGTATTCAAATGCTGATATAAAAGGTAGGAATTACTCCAGAACATTGGAAGACAAGGCTTGAGAATATTGCGATTGTCATATAATCTTTAAATATGCAGGAAATATCTGAGACCAGACATCTGCTTGCCATAGTGGGAAATGAAGTATACAATTGTCTGAGGGCTACAAACAGCAGAAACTCATTTATCTTGAAAAAAAACTTTATACCAAAAAGGCAAATTAAAAAAATAACAAAAGGTTGTGAACACAAGATTGATTATATAAAGCAATTTATTTAAGTGAAATATCAAAATGATTGTGTGATAGTGTAAAATAAAAGGGTAAAAATATTCTTGAAAAGTGACATGTGTGACATTATTTTACAGATGGGAGTTTAGAGGGTTAGCAAGATTGAGACAACTATTAATGGCAGGTTTTAAATGTAAACCACTCCTTACCTTCTCTCAAGTAACAGCAGGTACACTTTGAAGAAAAGGGAAATTAAAGTATATTATTCTTCATTTCTACAAGGAATGCCCCCAAAGACAAAGATATATGTATGATTTTTTTATAGTGGCAAAGAAGCTAATTATTTACTCAGGAGAGTGACCCTTTGGTACTGTGAAGGCGGCCAATACCCAGCTCATTAATGGTTTCTATTGGGAATTGGATGATGAGATACTGGTTTCCCCAAGAGAGAAGTATCAAAAGAATTGTCTGCTTATTTAAGAGGGAAAAATAAGAGGATTCTGAGTAATATATTAGATATTTTAAAATAACCTCTTTGAGGAGCAATAATTTTATTGTATGAATCACTTGAAAGGGAGTAGAAAGGATTCCAAAGGTGGATAGCTGTACTTTGGTTCATATAACAAATTAGAAGTAATCTAAAACTAATTATCTGAAAATGCACTTCACTTGTCAGTAAGGAAACAGATAAAAGTTCTTATTGTTTCATTTTGACAAATGTTTGTCCAAGAAAGCCTAAGTGTTATGCAAAATAAGAGGATATAGATATTTTTAAAAATTACTACTTTTTCATTTTAGTTGATCTATTATAAGTTAAATTTGTAATTCATACTGTCAATCAGACAAAATGGGAACCAACAAATTGGGAAAAGATCTTCACCAACCCTACATCTGACAGAGGGCTAATATCCAATATATACAAAGAACTCAAGAAGTTAGACTCCAGACAGCCTAATAACCCTATTAAAAAGGGGTTACAGAGCTAAACAAAGAATTTTCACCTGAAGAATTTTGAATGACTGAGAAGCACCTTAAGAAATGTTCAGCTTCATTAGGCATTTGGGAAATACAAATCAAAACAACCCTGAGATTTTACCTCATACCAGTCAGAATAGCTAAAATTAAAAATTCAGGAGACAGCAGGTATGGGCAAGGATATGGAGAAAAAGGAACACTCTTCCACTGCTAGTGGGAATGCAAATCATTCCCACTGCTAGTGGGAATGCAAATGCCATACTGGAAATCAGTCTGGCAGTTCCTCAGAAAACTGGGCATGACACTTCCTAAGGACCCGGCTATACCACTCCTGGGCATATATCCAGAGGATTCCCCGGCATGCAATAAGGACACAAGATCCACAATGTTCATAGCAGCCTTATTTATAATAGTCAGAAGATCCCAGATGTCCCTCAATGGAGGAATGGATACAGAAAATGTGGTATATTTACACAATGGAATACTAAGCTATTAAAAATGATGAATTCATGAAATTCTTAGGCAAATAGTTGGATCTGGAAAATATCATCCTAAGTGAGGTAACCCAATCACAAAAGAACACACAAGGAATGCAGTCACTAAGTGGATATTAACCCAGAAGTTTGGAATACCCAAGACACAATTAACATATCAAACCATTCCCAAGAAGAAGGAAGGAGAGGGCCCTGTTCTTGGAAAGGCCTGATGCAGCATTGTAAGGGATTACCAGGACAGTGAAGTGGGAGGGGGCTAATTGGAGAATGTGCAGAGGGAAGAGGGCTTATGGGACTTATGGGAAGGGAACCAGGAAAGGGAAAATCATTTGGAATGTAAACAAAGAATATAGAAAAAAAAAGAAAAGTAAATGCTCAATATGAATTATGTAAAAGATACTAAAAAAGAAAATAATAGGCATCAATCGTTGTGACATTTGATTAGAGATGGTCTCATAAGTGTATATGAAATTTATTGTGATAAATTATGTATGACATTAAAGGCATAAAAACTAGAGAAAAAGTAACTATACTTTATCAAAATAAAAAAACCTTTGTGTTTCAAAAGTCATTATAAAAAAGTGTAAAGACAACACACAGACTGGGTGAAATGTTTGTAAGCCATGAGTCCAATCAAATTTTATTATCTGGAATATGTAATATCTATAGAAAAATCTTTGGCATTCAATAAGTAAGATATTAAACAGTATTATTAAAAATCATTTAGAATGTAAACAAAGACTATTGAAAATAAAAAATAAAATGTTCAGCTTGAGAGAAAAAAATGTAAGCCATTGGGTCACTTCATTTAGAAATTTTGAAAGATATAGATGTTTTGAGTTACTTGAAGGAAGGGTCTGGATTCCTGAGACAGAGACCATCATTCAACAACATATGACTAAAACCATGGCGATACTCTTGGTGGGTCTTTTCTATTTATGTAGGGACATAATCTGATCTCATTGCAAAAGTGAAAGCTCTGTCTTTGTTCACATGTGTGCTTGCATAAAAATGTGTTGTTTAGATCTGCAATTCATTTTCTCTTGTTCAGATAAAGTAAAATGTTTCCTTTTTGGTCAACAGAAAAAGGAGCGATGCTAGTTCATCTAATATTTTTGAAAAACAACAATATTATAATATAATACAGCATAATATAGTGTGAATCAATATACTATAACATCTATATGAGATTAAAACTGGAGAATACTTCTTCCAGACATATTTAAAAAGGAAAAAACACCCTATCATCTAGCACTTGCACATACGGTTGCTTTAATCATAATGGAAAGGGAACATGGAAAGCCTTTTTATCATTTACTCAGTTGTTCACATTGGAACTATTTTAGTTCTTGTGTTTGTGATGAAATCTACCTTTGCTGATATAGAACTTACAATGACCATAGAATGCAGATATTATGTAACTTGATTCTTAAAAATATTTAGAATATAAATATGAGTAACAATTTGAGAATGTTTAATATTACATAAGAAACTCATATTTTGGGTATATGCCTAGAGTGATATAGGTACATATTGATGTGGAACTGTTCATAATTTGCTTATTGGAAAGTTCCATATTTGTTTCTAGAGTTGGTGTACATGTGTGTGCTCCTGCCAGCAATGGAGAAGTGCTCCCCTTGCTCTACATCCTCCCTAGCATGTGCGGTCTCTTGAACTTTTGAACTTAGCCATTCTGACCATTGTAAAGTGAAATCTCAGAGCCATTGTAATTTGTTTCCCTAATGACTAAGGATGCTGAACATTTTTTTAAGTGTTTCACAGTCATTCAAGAATCCTCCATTGAGAATTTTCTGTTTAGATATGAAGCCCATTTTTAATTGGACAATTTGGTTTGTTAATATCTAACTTTTTGAGTTCTTTATGTATTTTGAATATAAACTCTCTCTCAGATATAGGGTTAGTAAAGACTTTTTCCATTCTGGATTCTGTCATTTTGTTCCATTGATGGTATCCATTACCATGCAGAAGCTTTTCAGTTTCATGAAGCACCAATTATTAGTGTTTGATCTTGCTGCCTGAGTTGTTCAGTTCAGGAAACTGTACTGTCATAATGTGTTCAAGGCAGTTCCCTACTTTCCCTTCTATAAAATTTAGTGTGTCCAGTTATATGTTAAATACTTTGATCCACTTTGACTTGAGTTTTGTTCTAGCTGATAAATATGGATATATTTGGATTCTTCTACATGCAGATATCCAGTTAGACTGGTACGATTTGTTGACTTGCTACATTATGTTCATGGAAGCTTTATTTGTAATAGCACAAAACTGGAAACAACTGAGATGTCCCTCAAAGGAAAAAATGGATACAGATTTGTGGTTCATTTACACAATAGAATACTACTCAGCTTTTAAAAAGAAGGACATCATGAAATGTGCAAATAGATAGAACTAGAAAATATGCTCCTGAGTGAGATAACCCAGACCCAAAATGGCATGGATGGTATGTACTCACTTACTTGAGTGGAAACAAGCCATAACATACAGAATATGCATGCTACAATCTACAGACCTAAAGAAACCAAATAACAAGGAAGACCCAAAGGATGATGCTTGAATCTCTCTCGGAAGGGGAAATGAAATAGTCATTATAGGTGGATGGAGTAAGAGAGAGAGGATGGCAAGGGTAATGGGGGATCAAGTATAGCAAAAGCCAGGGAAAGAGGGCTGGGAGACTGAACAGAAATCATCAGTGGAAGGGGGAACATCGCTGGACTCTGGGATATGCTAGGGACCTGGGATAGGGGAGGCTGTAGGGAGTCAAGCAGTAGGCAATGTGGATCCTAAAGTGGCTACCTCAGTGACTAGGCAGGACTCCCAGTGCAGGAATAAGGACACCAGCCCACTCAGAAAAACATTGAGCACAAATGTGTCCTGCCATAAGAAGTGCAGGGACAAAAATAGAGCAGAGACTGGGACAATGATGAACCAATGACTGCCACATTTGACTTCCATCCCATGGGCAAGAACCAGTCTCTGGCACAATTAATGATATTCTGTAATGCTTGTATACAAGAGCCTAGCATAAGTGTCTTCTGAGAGGATCAGCCCAGCAGCTGACCAAAGCAGATGCCAAGACTCACAGCTAATCTTTAGACAGAGCTGTAGAAGTCTTTTTTTTAATTGAATATTGTCTTCATTTATATTGCCAATAGTAAAACCTTTCCTGATATACCCCTTCCCCTAAGACCTCCAACCCCTCCCGTTCCACCTTCCCCCTGCCTCCACTTATATGCCCCTCTACCCAAAACACTCCTTACCCCCTTGGTTTCCCTTTGTTGGGATCTCTCTTGAGCCTTTACCTGACCAAGAACCATTACTCCCACTGATGTCCAACAAGGCCTTCCTCTGCCACATTTTTGGCTGGAACCATTTGTGCCCCTTGGTTGATGGTTCAGTCCCTGGGAGTCTTAGGGGCATCTGGGTGACCAAAATCATTGTTCTTCCCATGGGGCTGTAAATACTTTCAGTTCCTCTGGACCATCCTTCAGCTCCACCACTGGGGACCTCATGCCCAGTCCAATACTTGGTTGCTAGCATCTGCCTTTGTATTTGTAAGGCTCTGGCAGGGCCCCTTCGGAGACAACCATGGCATGCTACTTTTGGTATGCACTTCTTGTCATCCATAAAAGTGTTGGGGTTTGTGACTCTTTATAGGATGAATCCCCAGGTAGGGTAGTCTCTGGGTTGCCTTTACTTCAGTTTCTCCCTCATTGCTCCTGTGAGTATTTTGTTCCCTTTCTTAGAGGAACCGAAGCACCCCAAGGAATGCTTCAGACTGGGTATGGAACCATTCTAAAAGAGAGAGACATATGTTACAGTCAACAAAGTTGAAAGGAATTGGAGATCTGAAAAGTTATATCCTAGTCAGCATCCCATTTCTGTGATAAGACACTTGACCTCTGCAAGTTTCATGAAAGAAAGCATTTAGGCTGGAAAAGATGGATCAGTAGTTAAGAGCAGTGACTGCTCTTCCAGAGGTCCTGAGTTCAATTTCCAGCAACCACATGGTGGATCACAACCATTTGCAATGGGGTTTGATGCCCTCTTCTGGTGTGTCTGAAGAGAGCAATGGTGAATAAAAGAAAGCATTTAACTGATACTTGCTTGGAGTTTCAGAGAATTACTTCATCTTCATTTTGGTAGTGATCATGGTGGCATACAAGCAGACATGGTACTGGAGAGTAGCTGGGAGTTCTACATATGGATCCACAGGCAGCAGGAAGAGAAAGGGTTTCCTATTGACTTTGACATGGGCTTTAAAACCTCAAACCCCTTCTCCACTAACATGCTTCCTTAAATAAGACTGCATCTCATAATCCTTTCTAAGATTCCCATTCCATAATGATCAAGTATTTAAATCTATAAACTATGGGAGAGAGGAACTACTCATTCTAACCACAGCAAGTGCTTCAACATCAGATGAAGAGTTTGGAATTCGGCTGCTGGTTTTCAGTCTTGCTTTAGTTCAGTATTTTCTCCCTACCTGTCCTTTTCTCCCTCTTGGAATTGTAATGTATATTCTGTGTAATTGGGTGTTGGAAGTATGTGATCTATTTTTTGATGTTGATTTTACTAGGGGTTACAGCTAAGAGAATGTCATAAGTCTCAGAACAGACTTTGAATTTTGGAATTTAAAGCAATGCTGATCCTGTGGCAGACTAAGAAGACTGTTCAAGTTGGACTGAATGCATTTTGCATTATGATAAGGCTACAAACCTTGAATAATAATAGCTTTTATAGACTCGTATATTTGCATGCTTAGTCATTAGGGAGTGGCATTGATTGAGAAGGCTTAGAAGGTGTGGTCTTGTTAAAGGAAGTGTGCAACTGAAGGAAGGATTTGAGATTTAAAAAGCCTGTTTCATATCCAAAGTCTCTTTCTTCCCATTACCAATGGATCTATATGTAGATATCTCAGCTATTTCTCTAGCATCATGTGTGCCTGCATGCTGCCATGATACCCACAACGATGAGAATGGAATAAACCTCTGAAACTTCAAGCCATCCCCATTTAAATACTTTCTTTTATAAGAGCTGGCATGGTCAGGGTGTTTCTTCGCAGCAAGAACACTCATTAGGACAAAGTGTTTAGCTAGTGCAAAGCCTCAGATATCAGAAGCTGAAACTTTCAAGCAAAGAATAAAACAAATCTACTGTGTTCTCCCAGTTTTATTCAGTTGTCTGTCATTCTTTGTATACGATTGAGGCCATATTTAAGAACTACTTAGGATTAATAGAGCTTGATAATTTGCTGACTAATGAACATCAAAGGGAGGAAGAAATTTATTATTCCTTGATTTGTGGCCAAGGAACTATTTATTTATTGTAACTTGGAATGATTGAAGAAAGAACAGATTTCAGAAGGAAACTTCCCTTTTAACTTTAGACTTATGAAATGTTGGTTCTTGTTAGAGCAGAAATGTTAAATGTATGTAATGACTCTGTGTTGCTGATTTTCATGAAGTATTTTCTGGGACAGGTGTTTTCTTGCTCCCCAGTAGCCTTTCTTGGTGGAATTTCTAATAAATGAGCCATTATAAACTTTATCAGTAACTTCAGCTCTGTCTGCCTCATTTTTAGTACTCTTCTGTCCCAGATCTCAGAAACAGTTCTTCAAGGACAAAAGTCCACAGCCCAGAATGTGTTTCTTTAAAGATTTGTTTAAAATGGAGCTACCCTGGGGAACAACTACAAGTAAGGCAGCCCGAATTTAATTTACCTGTGCCCAGAATGAGAAGCATCCCTAAAGTGCAATTACAAGGTGCAGTTATTTCATAAATTGCTGTAGTGAAAATTTCAGACATAATAGGCCTTCACTCAGGCAGTGAAACACATAGGCCCACTGTGTAGGCAGGAATCCATGTGATCATCTGAGGATAGAATAGGAAGCTAATAGTCCTGATCAGTAGATGGATCAACATCTGGAGCCACTATTTGATGTTCTGAAATTGAGGAAGATAATTCTCAAGAGCATTTTTCTAGTATAGTGTTTAGTATTTGGGAGAACAGGAAAGGTTGAATATGAGTCCTGTGGTGAACAGATTTCAGTGCTGATTCTTTACCACATTTACAATGAACTTAGAAGATTCCCCCCAGCTAGAATGGTTAGCCCTTCCAAAGGTGACATCTGGGGGATTTTGAAAATATCTAGCTCACAGAATATAAGGTTAAATATAGCCACCAGTGAGAGGTCCCTGGTATGTAAAGAAAGGAAACCATTCAAGTGAGGAAGACTATGAACACCATTGGACCCTTGTTAAATACAGGCTCAGCCTAACCAATCTAAATAAAAGAAAATCCAAAGGTCTCTCAATTAACCTGACCTCCCCACTGTAGCTATATCTGTCATTCTCTACATCTTCAGGATCCCAAGAAAGAACTGCATCAATTCTTCGTCTTTTCCTTTTAAAAGAATCTAATATACTCCTACATGCCTCTAGTACTTTTATTACTGTGGTTTTGTTTATTTAATTTTTTCTAATTTAACTATAATTACATTATGCCTTTCCTTCCCTATCTTCCTTCTAACTCCTGAGATGTGTTCCTTCTCCAGTAGCTATTTATTTTAATTTATGTTATGTTTTACTTTATGTATGTTAAACTATCCCTGTATATCTACAATGAAGCCTACTGGATCATCTGCTGATCATTTTGATGTGTTCTTGGATTCTGTTTGGAAGTGCTTTATTATATTTCTCTATGTTCATTAGAGAAATTGAGCTGTAACTCTTAATTCTCTATCATTGTTGGTTCTTTGTAAGGTTGGGTACCAGGGTAACTTATAGCCTTAAGGAATGAATTTTTCCATGTTCCTTCTGTTTCCATTTTGTGGAATAATTTGAGAGGAATGGGAATTAACTCTTCTATTAAAGTTTGGTAGAATTCTATACTAAAATAGCTAGCCCAGAGCTTGCTTGGTGGCTCTGTCTATCATCTATCTATTTTTCCATTCGTCTGTCTGTCTGTCTGTCTATTTATCTATATATTTTTGGTTGGGAGACTATTTTGTGTGTTGAAAACACTTTTGGGTCAGATATATAAACATATATACCCTCTTTTTATTTAATCTTTTTTTACTCCAGATTTTATTCTCCCCCAGTTCACCTTCTGACTGTTCTACATCCCATATCTCCTCCCCACCCCACTGTCTCCATGAAGATGTCTCCATCCACCTACCCCTAACCCCATCAGAACTCTAAATTCCCTGCAGCTTCCAGTCAGTCTCTTGAGGGTTAGGTGAATCTTCTCTGACTGAACCCAGACCCAGCAGTTCTCTTCTGAATATCTGTCATGGACCTCATATCAGCTGGTGTATGCTACCCGGTTGGTGGTCAATTATCTGAAAGATAGGTTTCCCTATCTTTCCCCTTCTCTTCAGCTTCTTTCTGCCTTTCCTTAATTCAACCACAGGGAGCAGCAGCTTCTGTCCAACAGTTGGGTACAAATATCTGCATGTGACTCCTTCAGCTGCTTGTTGGGTCTTTTGGAGGTAATTCATGATAGTCCCCATTTTGTGAGTGCTCCATAGCCTCAGGAATAGAGTCATGCCTTGGAGCTGGATCCCACTTTGGGCCTGTCATGGATCTTCTTTTTCTCAGTCTTCTCTCCATTTCCACCCCTGCAGTTCTTTCAAACAGGAACAAATATGGATCAGAGTTTTGATTGTAAGATACCAACCCCAACAGTCACCCAATACCAGATAATGTTTCACTCTTCCCACTCCTCTGTCCCCTTTCCCTTCTAGGTTTCTCCCTCCCTCCCTGCCTTGTGGTTTTTTTCTTCTCCCTCCCAAGTGGGACTGAGGAATCCATGATTGGACCCTTCAGCTTGTTGACATTTTGAGTTCTGTAAACTGTATCTTGGGTATTCTGATGTGTGTGTGTGTGTGTGTGTGTGTGTGTGTGTGTGTATACACATATATACATGTGTATATATATACATATATGCATATATATACACATCCATCCATCCATATATATGTATATATGTATATGGGTATATATATATGTATATATACATATATATATATATGCTAATATCCATTTATTAGTGAATACACGCCATGCATGTCCTTTTGGGTTGGAGTTACTTCAGGATATTTTACAGTTTCATACATTTGCCTGCAAAACTCAGGATGTCCTTGTTCTTAATAGCTGAGTAGTATTCCATTGTGAAAATGAACCACATTTTCTGGATTCATTCTTCTGTCATGGGACATCTGGGGTGTTTTGGCTTCTAGCTATCACAAACAAGGCCACTATCAACATATGAAACATGTGGACCTGTGGTCTGGTGGGTCAACTTTTGGGTGTATTCCCAAGAATGATATTGCTGGGTCTTCAGGTAGATCTGATTCCAATTTTCTGAGGAACCTCCAGATTGATTTCCAGAGTGGTTGTACCATTTTGCAATCCCAACAGCAATGCAGGAATGTCCCTCTTTCTCCCCATCCTCAACAATATGTGTTGTCTTCTGAGGTTTTGATCTTAGCCATTCTGATTGGTATAAGGTGGAATATCAGGATTGTTTTAATTTGCATTTCTCTGATCACTAAGGACTTTGAACATTTCTTTTTTTATTGGATATATTCTTTATTTACATTTCAAATGATTTCCCCTTTCCAGGATCCCTCCTCCCTGAAAGTCCCATAAGACCTCTTCCCTCCCCGTTTCCCAATCAACCCCTTCCTGCTTCCCTATCCTGGTATTCCCCTAAATTGCTACACTAAGCCTTTCTAGGACCAGGGGCCTCTCCTTCCTTCTTCTTGGGCATCATTTGATATGTGAATTGTTTCCTGGGTATTCCAAGCTTCTGGGCTAATATCTGCTTATCAGTGAATGCATACCATGTGTGTTCTTTTGTGATTGGTTCAACTCACTCAGGATGGCATTCTCCAGTTCAACCTTCTTGCCAGAGAATTTAATGAATTCATTGTTTTTAATAGCTGAGTACTATTCCATAGTGTAAATATACCACGTTTTCTGTATCCATTCCTCCATTGAGGGACATTTGGGTTCTTTCTATCTTCTGGCTATTATAAATAGGGCTGCTATGAGCATAGTAGAACATGTATCATTACATGCTGGGGAATCCTCTGGGTATATGCCAAGTAGTGGTATAGCGGGGTCCTCTGGTAATTTTATGCCCAGTTTTCTGAGGAACCGCCAGAGTGGTTGTACCAGCTTGCAACCCCACCAGCAGTGGAGGAGTGCTCCTCTTTCTCCACATCCTTGCCAGCACCTGTTTTCTCCTGAGTTTTTTATTTTAACCATTCTGACTGGTGTGAGGTGAAATCTCAGGGTTGTTTTGATTTGCATTTCCCTGATGACTAAGGATGACTAAGTTGAACATTTCTTTAGGTGTTTCTCAGCCATCCTATACTTCTCAGGTCAAAATTCTTTGTTTAGCTCTGTACCCCATTTTTAATAGGGTTATTTGCCTCTCTGGAGTCTATCTTCTTGAGTTCTTTGTATATCATGAAAATTAGCCCTCTGTCAGATGTAGGGTTGGTAAAGATCTTTTCCCAGTTTGTTGTTTGAACATTTCTTTAGATGTTCATATACAATCAAGATTCCAATGTTATTTTATTTTATTTTATTTATTTTATTTTATTTTTTTATTTTATTTTATTTTATTTTATTTTATTTTATTTTATTTTATTTTATTTTATTTTATTTTATTTTTTTATTTTATTTTTGGTTAGGTTTCTCGAGACAGGGTTTCTCTGTGTAGCCCTGGCTGTCCAGGAACTCACTCTGTAGACCAGGCTGGCCTCGAACTCAGAAATCCGCCTGCCTCTGCCTCCCAAGTGCTGGGATTACAGGTGTGTGCCACCACAGCCCGGTGATTCCAATGTTCTATAAGCCCTTTTTTTTATTGTTTTGTTTGTTTGTTTGTTTTGGTTTTTTTGTTGTTGTTGTTGTTAGCTTCTTGAGTTCTTTATACATTTTGGATATCAACCCTCTATCAGATGGCATTGGTGAAGATTTTTTCCCAATCTGTAGGTTGCCAATTTGTCTTATTGACTCTGTCCTTTGCCTTACAGAAGCTTTCCAGTTTCATGAGGTCCCATTGATCAATTCTTGATCTTTTTAGAGCATGAGTCATTGAAATTCTGTTTAGGAAATTTCCCACTGTCCCAATGAGTTCAAGGTTCTTTCCTACTTTCTCTTCTATTAAATTCTGTGTATCTGGTTTTATGTGGAAGTCCTTGGCCCACTTGAACTTGAGCTTTGTACAAGGTGACAAATATGAGCCTATTTTCATTCTTCTACATACACACAGCCAATTAGACGAGCACCATTTATTGAAGATCATTTTTTTCCCATTGTATATATTTGGCTTCTTTGTCAAAGATCAAATGTCTGTAAGTGTGTGGTTTTATTTCTGGGTCTTCAATTCTATTCCATTGATAAATGTGTCTACAGTTTTTTTTATCACTATTGCTCTACAGTAGACAATCAGGTCAGGAACAGCGATTCCCCGAGCAGTTCTTCTGTTGTTAAGAATTGATTCTGCTATTCTAATATTTGGGCTTTCTAGATGAACTTGAGAATTGCTCTTTCCATGTCATTGAAGAATTGTGTTGTAATTTTGATGGGGAGTGCACTGAATCTGTAGATTACCTGTGGTAGGATGGCCATTTTTACTATGTTAATTCTGCCAACCCATGAGCATGAGAGTTCTCTCCATTTTCTGACATCTTCAATTTCTTTCTTGAGAAACTTGAAGTTATTGACATACAGATCTTTCACTTGTTTGGTTAGTGTTACCACAAGATATTTTATATTATTGTAGTTACTATGAAGGGAATTCTTTCCCTAATTTCTTTCTCAGCCTATTTATTATTTGTATGAAGGAAAGCTACTGATATATTTGAGTTAAATTTTATGTCCCACCTTTGTGTTAAAGTTGTTTATTAATTGGAGAAGTTTTCTGGTAGAATTTTTGGGTCACTTATGTATACTATCATATCATCTGTGAATAGTGATACCTTTATTTCTTCCCTGCCAGTTGTACCCCCTTGATCTCTTTTTGTTGTCGTATTGTTCTAGCTAGCTAGCACTTTGAGTATTATATTGATATAGTAGATCTGGGGAGAGTGGCCATCCTTGTCTGGTCCCAGATTTCAGTGGGATTGCTTCAAGTATGTCTCCATTTAATTTGAGAATGGCTGTTGGTTTTCAGTAAATAGCTTTTATTATGTTTAAGTGGGGTCTTGAATTCCTGATTTTTCCAGTACTTTGAACATGAAGGAGTTTTGTATTTTGTCAAATGCTTTTGCTGCCTCTAAGGAGATGATCATTTGATTTTTTTCTTTTGAACTTGTTTATGTAGTGGATTATGTTAATGGATTTTTATATATTGAACCAACCTTGCATCACTGGGATGAAGCCTACTTGATCATGGTAAATGATGCTTTTGATGTGTTCTTTGCAAATTTTTTTATTGAGTATTTTTGCCTTGATATCCATAATTGAGATTGGTCTGAAGTTCCTTTTTTTTTTGGTTTGGTCCTTGTGTGGTTTAGGTTTCAGAGTAATTACGACTTCATAGAATGAATTAGGTAGTGTACCTCCTGTTTCTCTCTTATGGAATAGTTTGAAGAATATTGGTATTAGGTCTTTGAAATTCTGGTAGAATTCTGCACTAAATCCCTCTGGCCCTGGGCTTTTTTTATTGGATGATTTTTAATGACTTCTTCTATTTCCTTATGAAAAATAGGCCTGTTTAGATATTTTACCTGTTCTTGATTGAACTTTGGTATGTGGTATCTGTCTAGAAAACTATCCATTTCATCTAGATTTTCTATTTTTGTTTAGTATAGACTTTTGTAGTGGTATCTGATTTTTTTTTAATTTCCTCCATTTTTGCTTGTATGTCTCCCTTTTCATTTCGGATTTTGTTAAATTGGATACTGCCTCGGGTACCTACAGTTAGTTTGGCTAGGGATTTATCTTGTTGATTTTCTCAAAGAATCAGCTTTTAGTTTTGTTGATTCTTTGGATTGTTCTCTTTGTTTCTATTTGGTTGATTTCATCCCAATTTGACTACTTTCTGATTTCCACTCCTGTTGGGTGCGTTTGTTTCCTTTTGTTTTAGAGCTCTCAGGTGTGCTGTTAAATTGCTAGTGTAAGATTTCTCAAGTTTCTTAATCAGGGCTCATAATACTATGAATTTTCCACTTAGCTCTCCTTTCATTGTGTCCCATAATTTTGGGTATGATGTGTCAATATTTTCATTAAATTCCAGGAAGTCTTTAATTTCTTTCTTTCTTTTTTTTTTTTTTTTACTTATTCCCTGACCAAGTTATCACTGAGTAAAGAGTTGTTCAGTTTCTACATGTATGTGGGCTTTTTGTTGCTTTTGCTTTTTTTGAAGACCAGCCTTAGTCTGTGTTGATCTGATAGGATGCATGGGATTATTTCAATGTTCTTTTATTCACTGAGGGTTGTTTTGTGACCAATTATATGGTTGATTTTGGAGAAGATACTATGAGCTGAGAAGAAGGTGTATTCTTTTGTTTTAGAATGAAATGTTCTGTAGATATCTGTTACGTCCTTTTCATTCATAAGCTCTATTTGTTTCACTGTCTTGTTTATTTTCTGTTTCAATAAGCTGCCCATTGGTTAGAGTGGAATGTTGAAGTTTCCGGCTATTATTGTATGGGTTTCAGTGTGTATTTTGAGCTTAAGTGACATTTCTTTTATGAATATGGTTGCCCTTAGATTTGGGGCATAGCATTTTAGAATTGAGACTTTTCTTGGTGGCTTTTCCCTTTGATGAATATAAAATTTTCTTCATCATCATGCTTAATAAAAAAGCATATGAAGCCACCTACAAAAAATAAACATAACAATAAGCATATGAAGGAGCTGGGAAAAAAGAAGCTAGTGATAATATAATAGAACAAGGGGCCCAATGGTCCAGCTCCTGCAAGCAGCAGAACTCAGCAGCTTTGGCCATGTGTCTCTGGTTTTATATTCAAGAGGATAGGAGACTACTGGGACAATTGATGTTGGTTAGCAGGAGCTAAGAAATTAGTGGTTATTAGGAAAAGAGCAGCATCACTGAGGTGAAATCTTGGAAGTGTTTTCTGAGAGCACAAAGAAGTTGTATTCCAGAGATAGCCAAGGTTGTACCTCATGCTGCAGCTGTACTTGGTAACGTGTAAGAATCATCCAGGTGGTACCGGTTTTGAAGGCATGAAGTCATCATGAAGAACAGCTGAGGTTTGGCACTGTGAGGGGCCATGGAAGGCTATTGGTGAAAGTGCACCCTCAGTTGTAATTGACAGCCCAGGACTGAAGGGGTCATGCAAAGGAGTTGAAGCTTGGTACCATGAAGAGAGCCTATGAGAGGCTTTGGTGAAGCATAGTTGCAGTGGAAGACCCTAGCATATTGGAGATGCCAGTATCATAGAATGACCACCAAGAACAGCAGTGACAGAAGAGTGGATCAACCTCAACTTTAGAGTGCTACAGAGGGCAGAGCAGGAGAAGTGAAACCAGCTCTTTAGAGATACACAGAAGATCATGTGTGGATATCAGACATTGGAACAAGAAGCTGTGAAGCTGAAATTAACTTGAGGACCCCAAGATATTACAGATGCCAGAGCCACAAGATGCCTGCCAAGGAAATCTGCTAATAGGGAGTGGAACAATCCCAGGAGAAAGAACCTTGTTGCAGTCAACAAAGATGAAAAAGGAGTTGGATGTCTGAAGTCTGCTTTGCCATCAGACATGGAGATGCAGAGTTTGGACTTTGCCCAGCTGGTTTCCTCTCTTGCTTGGGGGATTATAGTTATGTGATTGGATGAATCTCAAAAGAGACCTTGAACTTTGGACTTGTTGAGACTGCTATAGACTACATGTTTGAACAAGCCTATTGGGGCCAGGGAGTGGAATGTGATGGTTTGTATATTATTGTCCCAAGGAGTGACCCTATTAGGAGGTGTGGCCTTGTTGGAGTAGGTTGTCACTGTGGGTATGGGCTTAAGACCCTCACCCTAGTTGCCTGGAAATCAGTTTTCTACTAGCAGCCTTCAGATGAAGATGTAAACTCTCAGCTCCTCCTGCACCAAATCTGCCTGGATGCTGCCATGTTTCTGCTTTGATGATAATGGACTATAAGTCTGAGCCTATAAGTCAACCCCAATTAAATGTTGTCATTTATAAAACTTTCATTGGTCATGGTGTCTGTTCACAGCAGTAAAACCCAACTAAGACAGATACCAAATGCACCTCTCCTAGGATACCTAAGGATGTGGTGTCTGCTGGGGAGCAGACTAGCTAGCAGTCTGTCCCAGCAGAAAGGATTTGGGGGACTTTTAATGCCTCCTTTTTTTTTCACTACTTTCACTTAAGGGAGTTAAAGGTCTGTTTAAATTGCCTATCTCATCTTAATTTATCTTTGATAAATAATGTGTAGCAAGAAAAAATATCCAATTATTTTTAGATTTTTAGATTGGTGGAATACACGTTTTTCTTTTTTTGTTTAATTTTTATTTTGTTACACTCCAGTTATTACCCCCTCCCTGTCTACCCTCCAACTGTTTCACATTCCATACCTCCTCCCCTCCCCCTGTCTCCACAAGGATGTCCCCACTCCCCACTACACCTGACCTCTAAACTCCCTGGGACCTCCTGGCCCTTGAGGGTTAGGTGCATCCTCTTTGACTGAACACAGACCCACCAACCCTCCACTCTGGATGTGCTGGGGGCCTCAGATAAGCTGGTGTATGCTGCCTGGTTGGTGGTCTAGTATCTGAGAGATCTAAAGGTCCAGGTTAATTGAGACTGCTGGTCCTCCTACAGGCTCTTCAGCTTCTTTCTGCCTTTCCCTAATTCGAACACAGGGGTCTGCAGCTTCTGTTCATTTGTTGGGTACAAATATCTACATCTGACTCTTTTAGCTGCTTGTTGGGTCTTCTGGAGTGCAGTCATGCTAAGTCCCTTTTTGTGAGCACTCCATAGCCTCAGTAATAGTGTCAGGGTATTGGGTGACGCAAAAGGACTGAAACCCTGAGGGCCAGGAGGAATACAGGTTTTTAAAGTACCTTATGATTCATTTTCAATAGTTCCCCAGTGTCTATTGTTATGTCACCCTTTTTACTTCTAAGTTAGTTAATTTGGATCTTCTTTCTCTTCCTTTTAGTTACCTTAAAGAAGTATTTCTTAATTGTATTGATGGTTAGAGCCCAGCAATCACCTCACAAACCAGACAAACACAGTCTCGGTCAGACAGGGATAGTTTATGAAGCATGTGCACCAGGCCTGAATGGTCAGGACCACAACCCAGATTCAGGAACTGAACCATAACCCCAAGTTAACGTCCTATAGGGCTTTTTAAGCCAGGGACCTACAAACATCTGTGCCAAGTTATTCTACCTATCAGGATTCATATATATTTCTTGAGGAACATGTCTTTGTTGTACACTTATCATGATCCCATTGGTTGCGTCATTCAATTGTGGCAGGGAGCTTGCCTTATCTAATATTCATGTCTTAACTTGCTAAGCATGGTGTCAGTTTTTTATGTACATGCCTCTTTCTGAGAAGCAAGATGTTAGTTTCCAGAGAGGTATTAGAATACTTTTTTATGTGGGCTACATAAAAGCACAGGCCTTTTGTCTACCCCGTGTCTGGAGTCTTTGCATTTTAAGTTGTAAATAACTGTAACTGTGGACTGGGAGCCACACTATTCTTTAAAATTACAAAAGGAGAGGGAAACATAGGCTGATAGCAGATCTACACCCTTTCTTCTTCAACTCCAAATCCAATCTCTGTGGTCTTATCTTCAGTCTTCAGCTATGTAATAGAAAACCTACTGTGCTCTCCCTTTCCACTCTGACCTCAGATTCCAGGATATCGCAAGATCTTCTCCCACAATATTCCTTGCCCCAACTTATCCCCTTATCCCAGCCTCCAACACCAGCAGGCATTCATTGGAAACATACCTACTGAGCAGGTCAGGGAAACCAGTAAGCTAACAGAAAAGTTTACCTCTCCCATCTCTTTTCAAAATGCTGTCCTCTGCTACAGATGCTGCTGGAGCCATGGGTCCCTCCATGCATGTTCTTTGATTGGGGCTTTAGTACTTGGGAGTTCTTGGGGGGGGGGGGAGTCTGGTTGGTTGATAGGATTGCCTTATCTGGTATCAATGTGAGGGAATGCCCTTCGTCCTGTGGAGGTTGGTTCCATCAGCATATGGGAATGCAAGGGCAATGAGGTAGGAATGGGTGTGTGGGAGCACCCTCGTAGTAGCTGCGTGGAGGAAGGATGAGATGGGAATTTGTGGTAGGGAACCTGGGAAAGGGGATAACATTTGAAATGTAAATAAATAAAATCGCCAATTTAAAAAAAAGAGATTATCACAGGCACATGCACACACACACACACACACACACACACACACACACACAACACCAATCAGCCAAACAAACAAACAAACAAAAAAAAAAACAAAATGCAATCCTTTAGTATCACTCTAGCTCTGCAATTGAACACTGCAGCCTTCATTCCTCCCCCATACCAAATTTGTGAATCACATAGTCCATCCCTTCCTAACCTCCCTCACCCCCTCACTGCTTTATCCTAGCCCACAAGTAGGCATCACTTGATGAACCACAGTCCACAACTACCAGAAAATCATGTACGATGACTATAGATTTTATTTCCTTCCTTTGTTCTACCTCACCATTACTCCCTCATACCCCTGGTTCAGTCCATAATCTTAACCCCAGATCTGCATCAGAATACTTGTGGTTGCCTTCCCTGATCCCCTGTCCCTTTGTCCTGCTTGCATATCTCACAGGTCTTCACCTACTTACCTCCTAGCCTCCACTCATTGTTTTGTCCTAGCCTCCAATCCCAGCAGGAATTGGAGGATTCACACCACTCCTCCCCCAATCTCATTCATAGCTCTTTAGCAGAAAACCTTCTCCAGTCTCCCTTTTTTTCTCTAAGCCCATTTCTAAGGATCAGAAAGTTGGTTTCCTCCAATTGTCCTTCCCTCAACTCCCAGCCTCTAACACCAGCAGGAATATCCTAGGAAACATACCAGGTGAGCAGGCCAAGATACAAGTTCAGAGAAAAGTTCCTACCAGGCATCATATAACTAGTACACTATCTTAAAATTCTAGAAGAAAGTAGAATCTAAGAAACAAAGCACTCCTCCAACAGAGTTAAAAATAAATATATATTCCAGACCTATAATCATCTCAATCCCAGATACACAAATGTCAGTGTTAAAAACACAATAACAATGTATTTCTACTGTAAAAGTTCTGAAAATGGGAGTAAAATAGACGAAGAAAACCTGAGCAAATTCTGGAAAGGAAAAATTTGGAAATTTGAGCAGAAACTACAAAACCAAGATTCACCAACTGAATACAAGAAATGGATAAAGAAATGCAGGCATCTAAGATATGGTTAAAAAAAAAACCTGATATGTTAGTCAAAGAAAATTATAAATCTAAAAATCTCATAACACAAAACATCCAGGAAATATGGGACACCATGAAAAGCCCAAATCTAAAAATAATAGGAAGAAAGGTAGAAAAAAAATCACAAAGGTTTAGAAAATATTTTTTTAAAAATATCATAGAAGAAAATTATTTTACCCTAAAGAAGGAGATGCATATGAAGTCCCATGATGCATACAGAAACACCAAATTTATGGGAACAGGGAATAAAGTATGTTATAATCAAAACACTGAACATACAGAACAAATAAATACATTAAAAGCTGAAAAGTGTAAAGACCATGTAATAAATAATGACAGATGAAGAAAATAAAAGATTTTATGATAAAACCAAATTTAACCAAGCTACAAGTCTAACCATGTAGAAGGTCTTAGGGAGAAAATAAGTAAACATGCAAAATTGTGTATCTAAAATTGTGTGTTCTTCAGAAATATAGTAATTGACCTATCTTATGATATAGCTTTACCACTTTGGGTATATACACAAAGGCTATATCTTCACCCTATCCCTAGGACATTTGATTAACTATGTTCCTTTCTGCTCTTTTCAGAATAGCCAGAATTTGGAAAACCTAGGTGTCCCTCAGCAGAAGAAATAAAGTATAAAGAAAATGTGGTACATTTACACAATAGAGTATTACTCTCTTGTTTTTTTTCTTTGATGTTTCCCTTGAATGATTATGAAACACATAAAGAACAAGAAATTATAAATATTTATGAGATAACAAACTTTACTAAGAAATGTTCATTTCTTTAAATTCTTATGATTTATAATTGGTAAATCATTCACAATACTTGTTTCTGTGATTTTGAAATAAAAGTATATAGCCCTTTTGTTGGGAGCGGGCACCCACATTACAGGGCTGAAGCACAGATGCCTCTTGGGTCATGTACAGATTGACTCAGCACTATTCCTCACCTGCTGCTCCAGGAACTGGCAACACAAGAGCTGTTTAAAGGATTACTCACCGGAAACCCACACAGGAACTAGCTAATTGACTTTCGCCCTGATTACTCCAGTCTACCACCTTTGCCCCATTCATTCCCTTACTGCTTATAACCCTTTATCCTCGTTACAATAAACCAGACCTCGACAGCAGTTCTGCCTGGTCTCCCTCTCTCTGTCTCGCCTGTTCTTCTTTCAAGCTGGATCCACTCCGGACCCACAAATAACTGAGTCCCGCGGGTCGGGACACCCTTTTACGTAGAACCACAATGTGAAAAAACAAAATGGAACTTATTGTTCTTCCCAAATCTAACTTTGGCACCTCCTCCTTCCACTATCACCCACTTCAGCTTCTAATAACTACTGCTTTGTTTTGAATTTCTGTGAGATCAGCTTTAAAAAGTGCCATCCCACAGTCAAAAACTCTGATCCAGATTTGTCCTGTCTAAAAGAGCTGCAGGACCTAACCCTCAAGAGATTGGAAGCCCCAGGGAGTTTAGAAGTCTGGTGGGGCAGAAGGGTGGGGGTTGGAGGCTGGGGACATCATCATAGAGACAGGGGCTGAGGTACAGGATGCAGAACAGTAGGAGGGTTGAACATGAGGGGAATAAATCTGAAGTTAAAAAAAAAAGAAAAAAGAAAGGCAGGGACAAAATTGGAGAAGAGACTGAGAGAAAAGAGTCTAGTGATCAGCCCAAACTGGGATCCAGCTCAAGGGGAGTCTCTAAGGCCTGACACTATTTACTGAAGCTATAGTGTGCTTACAGACAGTTGGTTAGCAAGGCTGCCCTTCGAGAAGCCCAACAAGCAGCTGAAAGAGCCAGATGCAGATACTTATACCCAACCAATGGCCACAAGCCTCTTGGTTGAATTAGGAAAAGGGTGGAAGAAGTTGAGGAGGAGGGCAACCACGTAAAAAGACCAGCAATGGCAACTAACCTGGACCCTTGATATCTCTGAGACACTGGGCCAACAACTAGGCAACATACTCTGCTATGAGACTCCCGACACAAATACAGCAGAGGACTGGCTGGTCTGGCCGCAGTGAAAGAAGCACCTAACCCTCAAGAGACTTGAGGCCCCGGGGGTGGCGGGATCTGGTAGGGTGGACGGTAGGGGGAAGTGGAGACACCTTCATGGAGGTAGGGGAAGAGGAATGGCATGAAGAATTGTTGGAGGGTTTACCAGGAGGTGGATAACGACTGGGCTGTAAAAAAAAAGTTTAAGGAATAAAAATAAATAAATAAATAAATAAATAAATAAATAAATAAAAGTTTTATAAATCTGTGAAATCACAAGAAACTTGTTTTACCAGAACTGGTTTATTCTACATATTTCCAGTTTTATCTACTTTTACAAGAATGAGGATTTGTCCTTACATTTATAACTTAGTAATATTCCATTTGCATGTGATCACATTTGATATATCCATTCATTACTTCATGGATACTTAGGTATCATCAATTTCTTAGCTATTGTGAATAGAAATGCAATGAATTGTGTGTAGATACCTATTTGGTATATTGATCATACACACAAATAACGGAGTTTCTGAGTCATCAGTTGGTCATCTTGTTTAAAAATCAATGAGCAATCTTCATAATGTTTTTCAGTAATAGTAGTGTTCTTTTTTCTTGTCTTCCTAGTGCTTGGATTCCAGTTATGTATAATATCAAAATACTTCACTTTTTTCTTCTCTTTTCTCCTTTCTTTATGCCACTAACCATCAGTTTCCAAACAAAATGTCTGTAATCAGATTGTGTCTTAGTTTTAAGGGGGCTTTTAGGAAAACTAAGTAGATCTACTGTTTCTGTCTATTTAATGATTGCATGTGACATTTGGCAGGATAAATGAACAGGTTTGTATTTTGTGAAGCACATGGGAAACAGAAGAGATGTCATTATATTATTTCTCATGTTAAAATGATTATGATCAAAAGTATAAAATATTATTTCTTAACAGAGCCACTATCTTTTTATAACATCTCACTTACACTGTGATTAAGTTTCCTGTTTCCCACAGTTGTAAAATCTGTAAGTAAGTAGTCTGCAAAAATAATATATATTTGTTCAGTGAGGTAGATTTAATGTTGAGTCTGGTCTGAACAACATGTTAACTGAAGATGTCAGGAAAATACAGGTTTCCGAAGTCATAAACAAACTCTAATGGCAGATCTCGTCAGAAAATTCTGACGTAACATCTCTGCTTGTTCAGCTTTCTAATGGCCTCCTTCATATCTATGTTTCTTAATGTATAGATGACAGGATTCAGGGCAGGGGTGATAGCAAAGTCAACAATGAACAGGTATTTGTCAACTGATGATGTGGGGAAAGGCCACACATAGAGAAACATGCATGGAGTAAAAAACAGAACAACCACAGTGATGTGAGCTGACAGAGTGACAAGTGCTTTTGACAAGTCCCCTGAAGACCTTTGCCAGACTGTGACCAAAATGAAGACATAGGAGAGGAGAAGCAAGAAGAAGGTCCCCATGCTCATGAAGCCACTGTTGGCAGCAACAACAAGCTCAAATGTGTCTCCATCAGTGCATGCAAGTTGTATGATTCGTGGGAAGTCACAGTAAAAGCTGTCCACTTTGTTAGGACCACAAAAAGGCAGGTTTACAACAAAAGAGAACTGTGACAAGGCATGTACCACGCCAGTGACCCAGCCAGCAATTACAAATGAAATGCATATTCTAGGCCTCATGATGCTCAAGTAGTGCAGAGGCTTACAGATTGCCGTGTACCTGTCAAACGCCATGGCTATGAGTAGCACCATCTCCACTCCTCCCATAATGTGGATGGAGCATATCTGAGTCATGCAACCGTAGAAAGAAATTACCTTGTATTCTTTTAGAAGATCTGATATCATCTTGGGCACTGTGGTAGAGGAAAGTCCAACATCAATGATGGATAGATTGGCCAGAAGAAAATACATAGGAGACTGTAAGTGGGAGTCAGTAATTACCAAAAAGACAATGAAAAGGTTTCCCAGGACGATGCTTACGTAGAGCAAAGAGAAGGTGGACATGAGAAAAATTGTACTTTCCCAAGAACTGGAGAGTCCCAACAACACAAATTCAAAAACTACAGTATCATTTATATGATCCATTGACTGGAACAGAGGGGAAAATTTTGATAGACCTGTTGATAGACAATGATAAAGTTATCATCCCAGATAGTATAATGTATATCCATTGATTATAACTGTCTGTTTTGTTTATTGTATGTATCAGAGTCAGAATTCAGGAATAACAGTAGGGAAAGGAAGAATAGTGATCAGTAGATCACGGGAGAAGAGATGGAAACTAGTAGTAGGCAGTATATTTCTTTAGTTCCAGGATGTTTGTTGCTGAGGCTGGAGAATCATGGTTTCAAGGCTCTTGGAATACAAAATGGTTTCATATAATGATAGTATAGTATTAAATAGGTAAAGAAAAGGAAGTTGCTAGATATTAAGTGGATGCAAATGGGCTATTTTTCTTTTTTTGTTTTTTGTTTTTTTTGTTGTTGTTGTTGTTGTTCTTGGATTTTTTGTTTGTTTGTTTGGTTTTTTGGTTTTTTAAAACCAGGTATTTTGTGTTTTGTTTTGTTTTGTTCTGCTTTGCTCTGACTTTCAAAGATGTCTTTGTTTTTCTTGCCTCTGTCCCTATGAGTCTTTGCACTCAAGTCACAGTTATCTTGAAATGTTATTTTCACATTAATGTTTTTGCAGTAACTTGCAAATACTCCTAGCTGTATTTCTTACTCCATTTTGGACATCACTATTTTCTTGACAAACTGAACATTTCATCCAGTGTACCTAGTATGTGTTTTGTTTTTGTACTGAGTGGTTCCTTTCTTACAAAGATAGAATATGTATATGGAAGTAAAATGTGAAAATCAATGCTTATGCATATAATGCTTACACATAATTTTTATTAAACAAATATTCTGCAAAGGGCTATGTGTTCAGTACAATATCTTACTTAAATTTCACATGATTCCCAGAGCTTTTTTTGTTAGATCAATTTTATACATGGAGACAGTGAATTTTCAAGGATAAGGTGTCAGAGTTAGGACTTGCATTCAGAACGAAAAGGACATGGTAATCCATGTTCCTAATTATCACATTGTGTTCTTCAAGGGCAGTCCTTTTAATCATATGCTATGGATCTTTATAAGGCATATAATCAATTGACTAAAGCATATTCAGTTTTTATTTTCCTTAAACAGCTAACATAGTGAATTCTTTTTATATTATTGCTTTAAAAAATGTAAATGCTAGAGGTGGTAGTACTTGGGTGTGGGCAACAAAATATGATCACCAATTCAATGTAATTCAGAGAGAGATGGCGAGCTTGAGACCAGAATTGGTATCATGGGACCTTGTGTCAAAATGCAAAGAAAGTAAACAAACACATAAATCAGTAAGGCTCTGGAATTCTGTGCACTAAGTATTCCTCTTTCTCCAACTCCTCTTTGTAAGGCTTTGACCTAGTTTATTCATTCTACTGAGATATTTCCATTTCTTTAGATTATTTTAGAGGAAATAATTATAAATTTCAATACCCTATGCAATAGTCAGTTAATCCTAGTTTTTTGGTGTTACTGCAAAATGCCATATTCTCAATCATTTTCTTATTTCTACATGTTTCTACCTGTGCCTTTCTGACATCTATCAGCTATTTATCTTTCCAGTTTTTATCAAGATAAATTCTATTTCCTCAGAATGTGAGCAGAAGGGTGATAATTTTAAGTGAAACATCCTTTATTTTATATCAAAACTGGATTTTTTCTAAACTGTTGCTATGCTTTTTCATATATTTTCTTTCTAATAATTCCTAAATCAGTTTCTTCCTTTAGATCACTATTTTCAATTTTTGCTTCTACTTCTCACGTGTCTTTATCTTGACCACAAAGAACGATAGATACTCGTTTCCTTTCTTTCTTGTGTTTATGTCAATCTACAGGATGTTTGTGGGGCATTCTCTTTGGAGAGCAGTCTGTCAATGTGATTTTCCAACTTAATTCATTGGTGTATTTCTTAAACACTTTCTGAAGTTCTGTAAGACACTGTATAAAATTTTGATGAAACAGCAGAATATTTCAGAAGATTTTAACCAACTTATTATAGAAACTGAATATAACACACATTAATACTAATTTTAAACTGATATAGATTCACAAAAATAAAAGGAAACATTTATAAAAATGTATTCAAGATGATTTGAATGGAACTTTTAAGTTGTCAACTCTGATTTTCAGTAAAACATAAAGCTAAAAGAGTAAAGGCAAGCCTGTTTAGAGCTATTATTAGCAGTGTGTTATGAAGTAGACAAGAATTTAATTCAGGGAATGCTATTTGAAGCAAAGAGCCAACATTTCAGTAATCAATTGCCAAATTACATGACTGATCGTAAAATTAAGACAAAGAAGTACTATGATAATTGAAGAATAGTTAAACTAATTTAAGTCAGAAATACACAAAAAGACATAAAAAGTGCATAGACAGTATATACATTCTTTTAAAATATTTTCTGATACATTTGAAATGCTGATTAAAATGGTAAACCAAACTATTGTAATAGAATAAACCAAGGTCAGTAATATAAATCTATCAATTTCCAGAAGACTATAGATTAACTGCATAATTCCCGAAAAGTATTATAAATGTGATGGACCACCCCAAAATGGAGAGCATGAAATTTATAGAAATAAATGGTGAGAGGTAGGGCAGAGCACAGAAAAATATTATTGTTTAGTAAAAGACACACACTGGCTCTATTTAAACAATGATGATTTTACCAAAATATAAAGAAATAGATACAAACTATTTTTCAAAACACATACAAGTCTGGAAACTTGATATTTGACAAGCTCCTTTACCCACTAAGCCATCTTTGCAACTTCTGGTTTGGGAATGAAATAACAATTTCAGTTTATTCTTACCAATATGAATTGTTCTTTGTTAAGTATAGTGCCTTTTTCAAATTCAAAATTTATCCAATTAATAGATAAAACAGGCATATATATATATATATATGAAGAATTTCAATATCTAACACAATATAATATCATGGCACAAGTACTAAATATTTTTTCATCATAAGCATATAGTTTATAGAAAAACATCCTAGACCTTTTCACATTGGAATGAATAATTGAATTGCTATTATATAGTGAAAATACAGACAGACATTACTTTTTTATTTGTATAATCTTATCTTTTAAGAGAAAGCAGAAAGGTCTAAATAGTAAACATAATACTTTAAAATATCACTACTATGAAGACTATTTCAGTTTATCTCCACTCAGTTTCAGCTATGAGGAAAGAAACCAAAAGTTACAAAAGTTGAGTGAGTTAAGCTGAGATTAAAACATAAGGACAAAAAAAGTAAAATGTGAAGAACAAAAACACAGAACAAGGTGATGGGAGTGGGATCTGAAAAGAGAAGGGTAGAAAACAGTACTCACTCTCCCTGTGTAAGCATAGATTCTGCCCTCAGCATCATCTAGGGATGAGAAACACAGGAAGACTTACTCTTTCTCTAATTCATCACTCAACATTGCAGCAAAAGGCATATGAGTATTTATTAGCAGGAATGTAACCAATTAGTATGACTGAGCATAAAGTTCAATACCTACATCATTAATGATTTTCTATAGAAACAATGCCTTCCATAAATATTGTTCCTCCCAAGAGTCAACTATTAACAGATGCAGAATTGATTTTTGGCAAATTGACTCTTCTATTTTATTAGAGTTACTGTGTGGCTATGATAATGTTTTCTTAAATGTGAGGTTTGATGTACATTGAAGTATTGGACTAATTAAAACCATTGATAATATCTGTTTGGTATCTATTAAATTAGGTTTATGTCCAATACTAAGAAATATAAAGAAATAAATAGAAACCAAGTAAAATAGTGCACTCTTAGCTGTCCATTTAGTACATATGCACACATGAATTTTCACTGTCCTGCAAAACCTTATTTTGGCTTCTTTGATGGTTTGCTTTGAATCCCACCACAGGGAAAGCTATTGCTTGAGATTTTTTTAATTTTTATTTTTTTAAGACATGATTCATTGCTGTATGGTGAGACAATATAAACATTAAATTTAGAGTGAATCTATTTCATTAAAAACACTGGTATTCAGTGTACCAGAACTCTTTGGCTCAAGAGCAAACCTTTTTATTTTTATTTTTTTGGCAAATATATTAATCAGCTCTCTTCATAACAGGTTGAAAATAAGTGGTTTACAAAATAGTAGATATAAAAAGGATTTGAGAAAATATATTGTCATGTATGCAATTGGCTTACATAGATGAATGAAAGTTCAAGTCAAAAATCAGTACAGAACAGGTAAACTGGTAGAACCACTTTTTGTGTTTATATGTATGTGTGTGAGTGTGTGTATGTGTATGTGTGTATGTGTGTATATGTGTAAGCATGCACTCATGCACACACACAAGCAAAATTATTATAAATGTACTCCTTTAAGCTAAGCCTAAACACATAATAGAAAAAGAATGGATACAGAATCGAGGGATACAGAATTGAAGAACTACAGATACAGTGTCCATTGTTTAACCTGTTATTTAATAGAGTAATACAAGGCAGAACACAAGGTGAGGATTTGACATCAGTAGACTATACAATCTCACAACACACTCTCTGATCCTCTGTCACACATAAAGTTTCACCAACATGACTGTCCACATGTGAGACAAACAAGGATGATACGATTGGCGAAAAAGGATGGCAAAAAGCCATGAGGCCTCATCCCTACACAAAGAAGTAGAAGCAACTGAGGAGAGCTGAGAATGGAAGAGGTATTCTTCCCAAGAAAGAGCACATCCATTGATTATCCAGAGCCAAATTGTCAGCTCTAAAAACACACATATAAGTAACATTATATGGACTGAGCAGGCAGTATTTAGGAATGTATATGTATATTCATATGCTCATGCCCTAACAATTCATGGAAAAAGAGGCCATACATTCAAAGGAGAGTGATAAGGCTGGCCACTATTGGTGAGTTTAGAGGTAGGAAAGGGAAGGAAGAAATGCAATTATATTATCAAGCCTGAAAAGAAAAGAAAAACATAAAATGGACTTATAAATATCTCTAAATATTTTAACAAAGACAGTAGAAATGATGTTTCTTAGATGAACAATTTAGAAAGGTGGCTCAGGGGGAAAATTCCTGAACAGAATACCGATTGCTTATGCTCTAAGAGCAAGAATAGACAAATGGGACCTCATAAAATTACAAGGTTTCTGTAAGGCAAAAGACACTGTCAAAAGGACAAATCAGCAACCGACAAATTGGGAAAAGATCTTCACCAACCCCACATCTGACAGAGGGCTAATATCCAATGTATACAAAGAACTCAAGAAGTTAGAGCCCAGAAAACCAAATAACCCTATCCAAAAATGGGGTACAGAGCTAAAGACTTTTTACCTGAAGAAATTCCGATGGCTGAGAAGCACCTTAAAAAATGTTCAACATCATTAGTCATTAGAGAAATGCAAATCAAAACAACCCCAAGATTTCACCTTATACCAGTCAGAATGGCTAAGATCAAAAACTCAGAAGACATCAGGTGTTGGCAAGGATGCGGAGAAAGAGGAACACTCCTCCACTGCTGGTGGAACTGCAAACTGGTACAACCACTCTGGAAATCAGTCTGGTGGTTCCTCAGAAAACTGGACATGATACTTCCGGAAGACCCAGCCATACCACTCCTGGGAATATACCCAGAAGATTCCCCAGCATGCAATAAGGATACATGCTCCACTATGTTCATAGCAGCCTTATTTATAATAACCAGAAGCTGGACAGAACCCAGATGTCCCTCAATGGAGGAATGGATACAAAAAATGTGGTATATATACACAATGGAGTACTATACAGCCATTAGAAACAATGAATTCATGAAATTCTTAGAGAAATGGATGGAGCTGGAGAACATCATACTAAGTGAGGTAACCTAGTCTCAACAGAATACCCATGGTATGCAGTCACTGATAAGTGGATATTAGCCTAGAATCTTGGAACACCAAAGACACAATTCACATACCAAATGATGTCTGACAAGAAGAAAGGAGTGGACACTAGTGCTGGAAAGGATCAAAGCATCAGTGTAGGGGAATACAAGAACAGGAAAGAAGGAAGGGGTGGAAGAAGGAGCAGGGGAAAGGCATGTAGGACCTTTGGGGGGTGGGGAACAAGAAAAAGGGAATCGAATTGTAAACATAGAATATATGCAATAAAAAAAAGAAAAAATATTTAGGTGAAAATTCATTTAAAAATTGTTTACTTTAAACATTTAAGATCAGTTTCATTTTTTTTTTAAAGATTTATTTATTGTTATATGTGAGTACACTGTAGCTGTCTTCAGACACACCGGAAGAGGGCGTCAGATCTCATTACAGATGGTTGTGAGCCACCATGTGGTTGCTGGGATTTGAACTCAGGACCTTCGGAAGAGCAGTCAGTGTTCTTAATCACTGAGCCATCTCACCAGCCCAATATAACTTTTTTTTTTGGTTTTTTTTTTTTTTAAGACAGGGTTTCTCTGTGTAGCCCTGGATGTCCTGGACCTCACTCTGTAGACCAGGGTGGCCTCGAACTCAGAAATCCACCTGCCTCTGCCTCCCAGAGTGCTGGGATTACAGGCGTGTGCCACCACCGCCCGGCTTCATTTGGTTTGTAAACGTTTTCTTTCTGAAAAGCACACACCACATTAAATTGATGACCATTAAAAAAAAATAAGAAAGGTTAATATTAGTATTAATACACAGTGGTTAAATAAAATTTTATTTTTCAAAGAAAAGGAAACTATATTTTTCTAGTTGTCTCATAAGCTTTATCTATTTTCTTCTTTATAAATATATTATTTTAGTTATTTCAATGCTCTCAACAAGTACCCCTAAGCATAATTTTATGCACAGACTTCTTAATATACACAAACAGTTTCAAAGGCATTTAAATTTTGTTTCAGGTTTTATAATTTTGCCTATTATAGGATAATAACTTCCATAATTAGTGTTTTATAAACATCTAATAATATTCTTACAGTGATTGAAGAGGTGACATTGTTTGAGGCAGTTTTCTTTGCTTTTTAGCACTTGTTTGGTGAATTAAGTTTCTGTTAGTGAGTGTAGATCATACAAACAATGTGTTTTATTTCACATTTTACTCTATATATCTGGTGGACTTTGATCACAATTGCCCTCTCTCACCTCTCCTGTCCCTACATTTTGTCCCCCTGTATCCCTATTTATGTCCTAAGATTAATTTTCTTTAGATCATGTCTTTTTTCTACATTAAAATTTTATTTTCTAATGCCAACACTTGATAGCATTAAATGTCTTGCAGTACTGTTAGCATTTTGACTACAAGTATGAGTGCATACAAACAACTCATTAGTGTCATTCCATTTACCATGAAGTAGTAGGTCCTTCTAGTACCATAAAAGTTTACCCCCAAGGAGAAAATAATCAGGTCAGTTCCAGTTCCAGGTTCCCTGGGCCCTGGGTCTTATTGTTGGGAGAAACAGTAGACATTGTTCTGTTATTTTGTAGATTTTTTTTTACTATGTGACTTGTAGATGTTTTTAATTTCATGCAATTTCATTTGTCAATTTCTTTTTTACCATTTCCTATGGCATTAGAGTACTACATAGAAAGTCCTTGCATATGCCAATATTTGAAGGTCCATGATCTTTTCTACTTCTTCAGTTATTTCAAAGTTTCAGGTATTATAACAAGGTCTTTGATCTATTCAGAGTTGATTTTCATATTGTAGGGACATAGTGAGATTCTTTCTTCATTTATTAAAGATATTACCCTTTCCTTGACTCAACATTTTGACATGTTGGAAAAAGTCAAATAGCTTTACTTTATAAGTTTATGTCTTTTTTTGTTTTGTTTTTTTGGATTTGGTTTTTTCGAGACAGGGTTTCTCTGTATAGCCCTGGCTGTCCTGGAACACACTCTGTAGACCAGACTGGCCTCGAACTCAGAAATCCACCTGCCTCTGCCTACCAGAGTGCTGGGATTATAGGCATGCGCCACCACCGCCCAGCTTATAAGTTTATGTCTAAGTAATGAATTAGTCAACCTTATTATTTTGTGCCTATCACATCCTGTTTGCTTGGTTTTGGTTCATTTATTTATTTATTTATTTATTTATTTATTTATTTTACATGAGAACATCCACCCCCTCACCATCCCTTCCCCATTTTTCATCCCCTTCTTTGAGAGGATGTAGGTAGGCCCCCCTGGATATCACCCCACCATGACATATGAAGTCTCTTCAGAGCTAGGGACATCCTCACCCCCTGAGTCAAGACAAGGAAGTCCAGTTAGAGGAACTCGATCCACAGAGAAGCAATTGCTTTAGGAACTGCCTACACTGCAGTTGTCAGAGGACCCACATGGAGACTGAGATGTACATCTGCTACATATGTGTTGTGGCTGTAGGTCTAGCCCATGTATGCTCCTTGGTTGGTGGTTCAATCTCTGAGAGTCCCAAGGGGGCCAGGTCAGTTGACTCTGTGAGGCTTTCTGTGGAGTTCCTATCTTTCAGGGTCTCTCAATCCTTCTCCTAACTCTTCCATAAGACTCCCTGACCCTGGGCCTGTAAAGATTGGATCCAGTTTTGTAAAGAAACTGTGGGGGGAGGGGGAATGATTGGGGAATAGGTGGGGGGGAGAGGAACTATGGGACGTATGGTGGGGGGGAACTGGGAAAGGGGAAAGCCTTTGGAATGTAAACATAGAATATAGAAAATAAAAATTAAAAAAAAAGATTTCTATTAGAGAAAAAAAAAAGACTCCCTGAGCTCAATCCAATGTTTGGGTGTGAGTCTTCTGCCTCTGTTTCAAACAGCTTCTGGGTGGTGGCTCTCAGAGGACAGTTATGCTAGGTACCTGACTGTAAGCATATCAGAGTAGCAACAACAACAGAGTATCATTAATAGTATCATGGATTGGTGCTTGACCATGGAATGGGTCTCAGATTGGGTCATTTATTGGTTGGCTATTCTCTCAACCTCTGCTCTTTTGTCCCTATTCTTCTTATAGGCAGGGCCCATTTGGGGCTGAAGGTTTTGTGGGTGGATTGGTGTTCTTATCCCTCTACTAGGTCATGCAGGTCATACAGGAGATGGCTCCATATCTATCCTTCTACGAATCTCAACTAGAGTTAGCCTACTAGCCTTCCTAGAGTCTAGCCCATGCCAGGTCTCTGGCAAGTTCTAAAGATGTTCTCTTCACCTCTAATACTATGATGAATGCCATTTATATTTTGGGATCAGTTAGGTTGAATGGTTAGGCATTTGGCAAACATATCTAACTAATTTAATTTCAAAATGCAGGCCTGTAACTCTGTATCCCTGGGATGCTGAAGTGGGAAAATTGGAAAGTCAAAAACAGCCTGAATGACTTAGTAAGAGCCTATTTCAAGTATAAAATAATAAAAATAATTGACAGGTAATATATAGCTGAGTGTTGGGGAGCTTCCTTGGTGTACATGAAACTTTGACTTTAACCTTTAGTACCAAGAAATGAACCATAACAAGACAAAATAAAAACAGAACTAACCACGCAACTCAGTGAAAATCAAAGGCATTCAAAAACAACAACAAACAACAAAAAACAAATGAGAGAAATGTATTGAAATTTTGAGATTATATTTTAGCCTATTCAAAATATCTATTATTAAGGGAATAAAAATATGAATCACAGTAAGTGAAATGACAATGGTCAAGAGAACAAACATTTTAAAATATTTTTATAAATGAAAGTAGGAGAAGCATTAGGAAAGAAGAAAAGCACCAGTGGGTGCAGAACATGAGAAATAAGTGGGAAGCAACTGGAATGAGTGTGATTACTATTTCCTATAAGAGTTCAATGAACATACACTTAAGGTAGATTTGGGAAATTGGTTAAGTAGCTAAAAGCACTTCTCAATCCTTGAGAAGACAGGTCTAATTTAATCTATACTAGCTCCAGGGGGTGCATTGTCTCTTTTTACATCTTTGTGTTCCTGTACACATATGGTACACTGACATATACTCAGACACACACATAATAAAATTAGTTATTTTTTAAAAAATTAATGAGTTTTTGCTTTAATATTTTTATTTTAGTAGGCATTTCTAAATTTCAAATAAGGTATAAATTTATTGGATATAAATATAACACTTGTATGAATGGTTGTATTTTTTAAGTACTCTATTCTAAAATTTATCTGTGTCTTTTATCCTTTATTGATCTTACTACTATATTATGAATTAGTTTGTTATTTGGAATAATTAGCCTTGTTTTTCTTGACATTTTGAATGTCAGAATAGAAATGTCTTTATAATTTAAATTTGTTTCCTTTATTTAATTTGTGATATTTTATTCATTGATATGATTTTTATATTCTTCACACACACACACACACACACACACACACACACACACACCTCTCAAAGCATGATTGTCACTGCATTCCATGTTTAAGTAGCTAAAAGCACTTCTCAATCCTTGATAAGACAGGTCTAACTTAATCTATTCTAGCTCCAGGGGGTGCATTGTCTCTTTTTACATCTTTGTGTTCCTGTACACATATGGTACACTGACATATACTCAGACACACACATAATAAAATTAGTTATTTTTTAAAAAATTAAAGAGTTTTTGCTTTAATTTTTTATAAATATATATTATTTATGCTTTTATTAGGATACAAACTAAGCATATTTTAAAGCATCCATTGTGATTTTCCTTTTTATACATCTATCTATCTATCTATCTATCTATCTATCTATCTATCTATCATCTATCTATTTAAATATTATTTGTGATCATGTGTGGGAATACTTGTGGATTTTAGATCAAAGCTTATGGAGCTGCTATTCTCCTTTTACCATGGGATTATGGGTTTGGAACTCATGCTTTTTTGTTTGAAAAGAAGCTCCTTTATGTGCTGAGCCATCTCACTCACGTCCATTTTGCTTCTTCTTGAAACACACATTTCATACAAGTAGTGTTACTGAATTGCTAAAATTTAAGTGACATTTATACCCTTAGTGTTAGCATCAGAATACAGCTACGCTCTGAATCCAGTGATGACATCACCTCTATGTGACAAAGCTCCTCCTCCATCTGCTGCAGTGACAATCAGCCCATACTCTCTGTATCACCTGTGTGAGTCACCACGTGTGTTCCTTAGTCTCCTATGGAGACTAAGACTCCAACCTATGTCTCTCTTTTTGTTTGCTCTCTTCTTCCCCTCTTTCAATAAAGAACCTCTCTCATGAGAACTGTGCTTGCTTGGCGTGATCTTTCTAGGAATAAGCCATTTTCAACTAATCCTTAGAAACTACCCTGGCAATAAGAGATCATTTTAGAATTTAATTATATAGTTTAGCATGGCAACCTTAAAGTGTTCCGTTGCTTTACTATGCCTGTGAGGGAGTAGGACAAGCTGTAGATTAAAACTCACTTTTAAAATAATTCTGAGAAGGAATGTGGAAAGGAACAAAAAGAATGCAAGAGCTGTGAAGTACAGTCTTGGGAGTGTGGCACAGTTAATGCAGTCATGATCTCAAACTGACTGCCATGGCCCTTGCACAACAAAATAGTCAACAGTCAGTCACAGATTAGGGAGTTCCTATGTACTTCTACAACTTCTTGCTGAACTGTGAGCTACTGATAAAAATAAAAACAGACATGTAAAACAAAACTATATAAATATACAAAGAGCCTTGTTTGTGTATATGCATATGTGTCTGGGGAAAGGGATAACAGTAGTGGGAGAGAAATACAAAATCACAGACAAAAATATGATGCAATCAAATCCTGCAGAACTGTTAAAGAACATATTTAATGAAAATATGGTGATGTAAAAGTATTGATAGTTAATTCAAAATTACAATGGAGATCTTTTTTTTTTTTTCTGGAAAAGACACCCAAACCTACACATATGTATGCAGCAAGGTCTGTGGACTATCAGGAGTCATACTTACCTTTAATCATATGATTTCAGAAAAAGAGCTGTGTGTTTTTTCTTAGATAATGTTTGTTATAGAAATCTCTTTAACTTATAAGGATATATATATATATATATATATATACTCATTAGCTCATGAAATATTGGGACATGATATTCAAGAAATTATGGCTTTCATATCTATTTAGTAATAAACTAAACTCAAAGTATTATAAACATGTATACATATAATTTTATTCAGAAAATAACACATTATATCAAGTATATAATATGAAATATTTTGTATATCATATAATCAAAAGCATATAATACTTACCAAATGTCTTGGCAGTTATATTTCATTATATAAAATAAAGTCATAATCATACAAACAATTTTTGAACTGAGAAAAGTATATTAAAATTATAAACAAATTGTCTTTTAAGGAATAAAATTAAAAATTCTGAATTCATATGAACTGCTAACAATTGAAAACTGACAGAGAGGAGGTCAATATGAGGCAACTATCATAATTTTATTTCTTTCAAATATTTATTTCTCAGAGGATGTAGAGTTTACAAATATCTTCAATATCTTCAGTGGCAAAAATATAATTATGGTTGGTATATTGGCATATAATGCCATATTTTAAAGGATGGTAATATTGAAGATTAATTCAAAGATGAATCTTAAAATCTGATTAAATAGTATTTCACAATGTTGGGAACACAGATAATGTATAGTAACATGATCATTATCTTTGGAACTTTATCATCATCTGATAATTATAAATATATATAGGTATACTATGCAGAGTGACTATTCATTCTATGTGATAAAACTGCAAGTATTATAATTTTGAATGTGTTTTTCTAATGGCTATTTTCATAACCACATGCTAATTACAAGTCATAGGTTCTCAAAATGAGGCATTATATAATTCAGTTTCTACTAAAAATGTAGATAAAATGGTATATAAAGAGTAAATTCTAATTACACAAGATGTCTAAACCAGAATTCACATGTGATTCATCAGCTTCTTTGTGGCATTTTTAATATCTTTATTTCTCAGTGTATAGATTGCTGGATTCAGGAGAGGTGTGATGACTGAGTAAAATACAGCAAGAAACTTGTCAACCCAAGTGATACTAACTGGCCACAAATAGATGAAAAGGACTGGCCCAAAGAACAGCAGAACCACTATGATATGGGATGTGCATGTAGATAGCGCCTTTGATGAGCCATCTTTAGAGTGAAGTTGAACAGTTAATAGAATGCAAGTATAAGATATGAGCAAAAGGATGAAACAAGTTGTTGCTAAAACACCACTGTCCGCATTTATGATGATTTCCAGAGTATCAGTATTCATGCAGGCTACTTTCATCACCAAAGGAATATCACAGAAAAAGCTGTCTATTACTCTAGGTCCACAGAAAGGTAGTTCCAAAACCAGGATAAGTTGACTCATGGCATGTATAAAGCCAATGATCCATGATATCAGAACAAGCCAGATGCACTTCTTTCTGTCCATGATGCTGCTGTAGTGGAGTGGCCTGCAGATGGCAACATACCGGTCATAGGCCATTGTTACAAGAAGTACCATCTCCCCTCCTCCAAAGAAATGTACACAGAGGATCTGGCTCATGCAGCCCCCAAAAGAAATGGTTTTATTATCTTTCAGAAGGTCAGTTATCAGTTTGGGGGTGGTTACTGAGGAAAGGCACAAGTCAATAAATGATAGATTAGCTAGCAGAAAGTACATGGGAGAATGGAGATGATGATCAGTGATGATCAATATCACAACAAAGAGGTTGCCTACCACAGCCATCAGGTAGAGGATGGAAAATGGTAGTAGGAGGAAGGTCTGTAGTTCCTTTGAAGCACAAAGTCCCTGAAAAATAAACTCAGACACTACAGTCTGGTTTGCTTCGTCCATTTAATACACAGTATTCTAATGGGTTGTGAGAGACAAAGCTGAACTAACAATTCCTGAAATAGAAACAATAATTTAATGTTTGGTCATATAAGCAGACAAAAATTATAAATTATGTCTTAGCATTGTACCCACTCAAGTTTAAAATAACTTTCCTATGTTGCTATACTTTTTCTAATGAGACTATTCCTAAATGCAGGAAAAAATATATATGAAAGGCAGTATATATAGATATGGAAATGAATATATTGTTCAAAAACATTGGTAGCAAATATTTTCTTTACTTTTTGCAACACTTAAAACTACATGTTCTATATGGAATCAGAAATAATTTTCTTCAATGTATATCTTAGTTAATGTTAGAGCTTCTATATTTGATAATCATAATCTCCGAATGACAATTTATTGACATATTTCAGACATAAACACAATATTCCCAGGAGCAAATATAATTTTGAATAAGTCAACGGACAGAATTTAATGAACAGGATTTAATTATGTCTATTAAAATGAGTGATTAACAATTGTTTCATCAAATAATTTGAGAACCAGCATGCTGAAATCTACTGTTGGCATGTCTTTCCTTGAACTATGGATTTAGCCATTTGAGTGTATCACTGAAGCCAACTTGATCATGGTGAATGATTGTTTTGATGTGTTCTTGGATTTGGTTGGCAAGTATTTTATTTAGTATTTTTGCATCGATATTGATAAGAGAAATTGGCCTGTAGTTCTCTTTCTTAGTTGTATCTTTGTGTGTTTTTGATATCAGGGTAATTGTGGCTTCATAGAATGTGTTGGGTAGTGTTCCTTCTGCTTCTATTTTGTGGAATAGTTTGAAGAGTATCAGTATCAGGACTTCTTTGAAGGTCTGATAGAATTCTGCACTAAAACCATCTGGTCCTATGCTTTTTTTGGTTGGAAGACTTTCTATGACCCCTTCTATTTCTTTGGGGGTTATGGGCCTGTTTAGACAATCTATTTGATCCTGGTTTAATTTTGGAATTTGGTAACTGTCTAGGAAATTGTCCATTTCCTCCAGATTGTTGTGTTGAGTATAGGCTTTTGTAGTAGGATCTGATGATTTTTTGAATTTCCTCAGTTTCTGTTGTTATATCTCCCTTTTCATTTCTAATTTTGTTAATTTGAATACTCTCTCTGTGCCCTTTGGTAAGTCTGGCTAGGCATTTATCTTGTTGATTTTCTCAAAGAACCAGCTCCTGGTTTTGTTGATTCTTTGTATGGTTCTGTTTGTTTCAACTTGATTGATTTCAGCCCTGAGTTTGATGATTTCCTGTCTTCTACTCCTCCTGGGTGAAATTGCTTCTGAACAGTCCTATCTTCCTAGACATGAGGTATGCTGCTGAATTTTAAATGGTAAGATGTCATATACTAGTTTGAATCAATTATTCATAAAATCTTTTATACAATTCTGACTTAATTCTCCCTTTTTCTTTTTTCTTTTATTAACATTGTCCCTCCATTTATTTCTTATGAATTTTTTTCTCTTCTTAATTTCTGTACTTTTTAATACTGTAATTAACTTTGATATTGGAAGACTAAAATGTCAGGAGATCAGGGGATATTTTGCAATTTCTGTGCTAGGAATTATAAAAAATTACAATTTATTAATAATAATGAATATTTATTTCCTGGGTCAATCTGCTCCATAAAGTAATAAAACTATAGTCCAATATAAGGCCTTTCTTACTCCAAATCCTCAATATTATGTCCAGACTATATAATTAATGATATAAAAGTAATCATGATTTTTAGAAATACAAGAAAATGAATGACATTTGTCCAACAAGGCACTTAGCCATTTAAATATATGTAAAAATAAATATAAATGACCAATTTCATTAATATAAATTATCAGGTTTACAAACCTGAAAAGTTATCTTCACTGTACTAAAAATCAAGCAAATGTAACCCAACCCTTTGGATATCAATGGCATTTCACATATATTCTTTTCTCAGTGTTGAATTCTTTGAGAACTGATTATTCTAAACAATCACTCTCATCTACCTCCAATCTCTATTAACTACTTTACTATATTGTCGGTATCTTGAGAAAATACTACATTCAATAATATAATCATAATCAGATAATATTAGAGTACATTTAGTGGCCTGTGAGTTTATTTGTTCAAGTTGAGAAACTTGGAACATTTTAGCTTACTATAACAGATCATTATATGTGAGCATATAAACTGCTTTAAGTGTCCAAAGTCTCAAGGATGAGTTGGATGGGAAAATTTCTACCATATATTTGTCAAATAAAACAATAAAATACAAATGCAAGAATTACTGTAAAATCACCAAAGAAGTAATAAAGTATTGTGCTTCTAAAACAAACAAACAAACCTTAAATGAGTAGTTGTGATTAAAAATGAAAGCACAATTAGTTTATGATGTATTCACTACAGGAGTCACCTTGTAAAACACGTCCTCCCTTTTGGATGATATTTTCTTTAATTCTTCCTTAAATAATAATCTCTTACATTGTGGATTCTGCTTTCACCAGTTGTGCTGAGTATTTTTCCTGAGTGTAGCTTATATATACTGAGAATAGTTATGTCTGCCTGGAAAGTTTTCCATTCTGAACATTAAATAGGACTGTGTAATTGGAAAGCCTTATGCTTTCATATTCCTTTGGGATCCCTAGCCCACAACATCCAAGTTAAGATAAATAAGAGATGTTAAAAATAAAAATATTGTTCCTTTCATTATGTAAGTATTTTATAATTTATGAGTAAATATTTCGTATACACTATGACAACATACAAGTGAAAAGATGAGGCACATGGAGCCTTGAGATGCCATAAAAGGTAAAGGCATTTGTTGAAAATTTGATGACCTGAGTTAATTTTTAGAGATCCACAGGTGGAGGAATATAATCAACTCTGATGTCTACACATATATTGTTACATAAGTGTGTACACACACACACACACACACACACACACACACACACATATATGTATGTGTGCATATATATATATATATATATATATATATATATACATACATACACAAATCTAATCAGGACACATGTACCCAACTTACACTGAATACATGTAATAATTATTTGAAAAAGTGGGAACTATGTTGTTTGTAGCTTTATAGTTCACCTGTCTATTTATGTAATTACTTCCCCACATGGAAATGCCAACAGTGAAATTTTTTCTTTCTCTTTTGATATGTTATTTTCAACTGCTACCAGACTTATGAACAGGGCAAACAATTTTATTTTAGATTACATAATTTGTCTTTATATTAAAGTTTAATTTAATACATGTACTTAAGGTGAAAACCATTATTTTTTGATAGAAACACATATAGTGAAGTTGTATATTAGTACTTTATATAGACAATGTGTACTAAGAGCATTTAAAATCTCCTTTCAACTCTTTATCATGTAATTCTATTTCATTAAATATGATTTTAATTTCATGAATTTTTAACTAATTTATTTTTAACTGCATGCAGTTTTTTAGAGTAATAATATGAAGATAGTTTGTGAACAAAGTAATTACAAACCCAATTATTTTCATAATCATATATGTAATAAGTCTATTAAAGTTAAAGGTATATTTATTAACTATACTCAATTACATTTTTCTACCATTGTAATAACCTCTGAACCCTCACATACTTCATGCTCTCCTTCAACTCTATTGTCTCTCTTTCATTAATTTTTACAACGTTCATATTTACATATTTCTGTAGAAGAATTTTAATACAGCAATATGGACACTCAGAACATATCCAAAGACCTTCTAGGCCCATGTGATCTGGCTGGGATGCAGCCACACCCTTAATACACACATTTAATCTCTTTGGCTAGAATCCTTTCATACACACCTTTAATTGCAAAAAAGATGGTGTCTAACTGAGGGATAGACAATATCAATATAACAGCAATAACAAACTAAGACAGTTCCATTCTTCACAGTTGAAACTTAGTTGACAGGAATTCAAGGAATCTTCAAAGAAGTAATATTTTAACGTAATATGTCATATTAGGTATTAGAAATTACTCTTATATAAATTAATCTTTTCTATATATTAACTTGGATACAATCTATTTTTAATTGGAAAAATAAAATATATCCAATCCAAAAATAATCAACTCAAAGTGTGAAGAATCAGTTGTCATTTTCACTTCATTCCTGTTAGTTTAGGGTAGCAATATGAAGAAGTAGTTAAATGGACATATTTTACATTAAGTTTCCTAGAAGATATAAGATTTGAAGTGTTTTTTTTTTAAATAGTCTGTATGTTTCTTTATATTTTGGTAAATTGTCATTTTTTAAATTTCACAAATTTGTGGCACATTCTAAATGAGGCATATATCTGTATTTTGCTGTGCTAATCATTGTCTATTTCTCCAAATTTCATGATGTCCATTTTCTATTATTCCATCAAATACTTTCCATATACTCTACTTTCCAGGAATTTTGTTCTTAATTCATGGACTAGCCATCTGTAATTGAAAGTTTGTTGACTCTAGGATATCTTTATTCTCATGTTATTCATGGCTTCAAATATTTTAGAAAATACAGATTTTGCAAGAATGTATACATCATATGTGTTTTGATCTCATTTTCAGTATATAATAGAATCATAGACATTTCAGTTTTATTTCAATTATATTACGACTATAATAATATCTCTCCTTTGCCTTAATTTTAGATGCAGTTTTGTAATTTGGCAATTAATAACTGGAGTTCTGTTACTGTCTTTCAAACAATTGTCTGAATTAGACTCTTGGACTTGATAATAAACTTAGAGCAAAGCTCTGCAAGGCTGTTTGTTTTCATGTTTTGTTTCATGTTTCATATAGTAGTTAGGAAATTGAGTAATTCATATGCAATTCATATCAGTAATTAATTTGCTGAAATGAATTTACTGAAATATTTTTGAAAGAATATATTACTTTTATCAAAATAAAATACAATATACAATATGCTGCAGAATTTCAAAAATTTATAGACACACTCAAGGATTAAGTAGGAAAGTGATTTTGGTGATCATGATCTTTAGACTATAGTTTACAACAACAACAACAACAACAACAACAAAGACAGTGAGGCAAAATTTACCCAAACAAAGCAATATGAGACAAAAAGTTTGCCAAAATACCATTACTTAATTTTGTGTTCGCCAGGGACTATTGGGCATAGCATCAACACTTAAGTTGCTTAGTATACCCAAGGACACTTCATTGGAATAAGTATAGGATTTTTGTTTTGTTTTTGTTTGTTTTTTTTTTTGCAAACAGAGCTACACTGAAGATGGTTTCTTGATTAGCTATGTTTGTTCCTACCCAATTCCCATTCACAGTGGTGGAACTCCATGTAGCTTGACATGTTGCAGGCTCATGTATGCTGGCATAAGCTCCATGAGTTCATAATATATCAGCTTTGTTGTGTTTAGAAAACATTGTTTCCTTGGTGCCATCCATCTCTTTGCTCCTTACAATTGTTTTGCCTCTTTTTCCACATAGATTCCCAAGCCATGAAGAAAGGAGGTTGAGGAAGACATTCCATTAAGTTTGAGTGTTCCCATTTTTCTACCATTCTTTAAATTGTCCAGCTGAGCTCCCCTGTGAGTGCTCGCATCTAGATTATGAAGAGACTTCTGTAATGATGGCTGAGCAAGGCACTGATCTCTAGGTACTTCTATAGCAACACTGAGGAAGGCTTTTCTGTAACTAACACACCATTTATCACAGAATGACCTTAAATTCATGATCTTCAAGGGTAGCTGACTCCCATAAAGTTGCACAGAAACTATCTATATTTAAAAAAGAGTAACAATAACAACAAAAGGAAACAAGAAAAAAGAAGGCACTCAATAATATTATGAAAGAAAGTAGACATGATAATTGATGGATATCTTCAGAAAATTCATAGTATATATTTAATGGGCTATCATTTGACAACATAGTTTGACAATTATGAATAAGAATAACTACATTCTTTAGCTATGGATATAAGACTCTCATACTTCATACCTCTGAAAGTCAGTGTCTCCATCTATAATGTGGATCTAAATGTTAGGCAGTAGAAATTTTGTGATGTTTGAGTGAAATAATGTGCTAGGCATGGTGTCTTTTGTAGAAAAAATATTTCAGTAGAAGTTATATGTTGGCATTAGCATTGGTTGTCATATTTTACTTCCATATGTGTACTATTTCTTACAGTAAATAATATATGAATAATAAGTCCATGTCTATATTATTAAGTCATTATTTAAATGTTGTTAATGAACTCAGGATGTGTCTCTACCCTCCACAGTAACTTGGGCAAACTGAAAATAAAACATGCACCAGGTAAGCCAGGAAAAATATTCAATCTGTCAAGAATGGTATTAATGTAAAATATGACATTCAGGGAGAGGTAGGAACTCTGGGAATGAGTCTGATATGGGAGATTTGCTAGTTAGACACAGAGGTAAGTGATTTTAACAGCCAAACAGGAGAAAGAATTTGATGCCAGGACAGGTATCTAGCAAGCCACAAGGTGGGACAGAGCTGGATAGTCAGGTTTACTTGTATGAGTCAGTTGAGGGTCTGCCAAGCTAAGTCCAAACATTCATAATTTAATAAAAAAAAAGTCTATGTGTCATAATCGGGAAGCTGGCAGGTTATAGAAAGATCAAACTGTTACAGACATCCACAAATCAAATTATCCTATTTAAAAATGGGGTATAGATTTCTCAGAGAATTCTCTGTTGTAGAAAATAATTAAAAAATATCCTGCATCCTTCCTGTACTATGGCTGGCCACTCTCTGTCTTGGCACAGTCCATCTGGACTATTCTGTCTGCCAACTAAGTCTCTGGTAGGGCTGGAGCTCCTGAGTCCCCTTCTCTATCAAAAAAGGCCCATACAATGACTGTCCAGCACAACACCCATTTACCCAGTAGAAATAAAACTCTAGAAGCTTATAATTAACCAATCAGATTTATGTATCAATAAATTCTCAATTTACAAAATGCCAATTAAATAATTTCAGAGCTAATTAATAGTGATATTGCAATTATTCTAACCTTATGATATCATAACTACCTGTGGCTGGTTCAAACTGCTCTGGTTCATGTCTGCCTCCATCTTGGCCTTTCTCCTTCTCCCCTGATATGCATTCTGTTCCTACAACTCTTAGCTCTGCCTCCTGTTTCCTTCTCAAATCACAGTTCTCCTGCTGCCCCAATGTATTTGGACAGGAGAAATCCTGGGACGATTCTCAACTGAGGAATCATAAACAACCAAGAAGCACTAAAAGAAAAGTTCACCATCCTTAACTATTGGGGAAATACAAATCAAAATTACTCTGAGAGCCCATTGTACAGTTGTCAGAATGGCCAAGATCAAGAACACAAGTGACAGCTCATGCTAATGAGGGTGTGTAGCTCATTTCTGGTAGGAGTGGAAACTTGTGTAGTCACTATATAGTAGTGTTTTAAAAGTTGATAACTGATCTACTTCAAAATTCAGATATAACCTCTCCTGAACATATGCCTAAAAGATGTTCCTTCACACCACAAGTACACTTGCTCAATTATGTTCATAGCAGCTTTATGTATAATAGTCCAAAAATGGAAACAGCCTAGATCTCCCTTTATGGATAAAGAAAATGTGGTACATATACATAATGGAGTATTATTCAACTGTCTAAAAAAATCATTAAATTTGCTGGCAAATGGATGAAACTTGAAAAATATCATCCTGAGTGGGGTAATCCTGATTCGGAAAGATAAACATGATATGTGCTCATTGATAAGTGTATACTGGCTGTAAAGTAAGGGATAACAATGCTTTAATCACGTGAAACAGTGAAGGTAAGCAACAAGGTTGACTCATGGAGTGATGTGTGAATCTTCTTTTGAATGTGGACATACAAGAGATATCACAGCTGGATGGGGATGTGGGGACAGGCAGCACGGCAATGGGAGAGATCAGTATAATGGAGGATGGAGGGAGACAGTACTAGGAATTAGGGGGTGTCTTGGGAATCTATTCCCAGGAATCTACAAGGATGACCCTTGCTAATATTCCTTGCAATAGGGGATATGGTGTCTAACTAGCCATATTCTGTAACCTGGAAAATTTTGAGTGGAAGAATTGGGACACCAACTCAGCCACAAAACACTTGACCTATAATTTTTCCTGTGTACAAGATGTGCTAGGTAATGATGGTGCAAAAATTGTGAGAGTAGCAAGCCAATGGCAGGTTCAGGTTGAGACCCATGTTACTGGAGGGAACCCACCCTTTGCACTATCTGGAGCTCCAGGACTCAGAAGGTGTATAACCCAGAGACCTAGGATAGGACCAAACAAGAACAGTAAAAGAAAAAAAGAAAGAAAAAACAAAGAAAAAAGGAAGGAAGGAAGAAGTAGGAAAGAAAGATAGTAAGTCTTGGGACAGGGCCCTGGTGTGAGTCTTCAGGAGTGAGGATGACTGGCTGCGGTGTGCATAAGGCTTGCTTGTATAATAATGTGAATATTTCACATTGCTCTGAAGAATGTCCCCTTTGTTAACATTAATGACTCCATGATAATAAGAAACAGTATGAGCCCAGGACTTGAGGCTGTGGCTATGTCTCAGTAAAATAGTAAACCCTGGGACATTCAGGACAATTCTATCTATCTATCTATCTATCTATCTATCTATCTATCTATCTGTTTATTTAAATTTATTTACATTTCAAGAGTTATCCCCTGGTTTCCTTCTCTCCTGGAAACTCCCTAGCCCATCCTCCCCTCCCCCTGCTTCTACCCTGGGGCATCTATCTGAAACTTCAAAGAACCAAGGACCTCTCCCACTATTGATGCCTGACAAGGCTGTCCTCTGTGGTCTAATTTACTGTGTTCAGGACAACTCTTAAGGATATGGGAAAGAACTCTAAATACATGAGTTTGAAAATAAATAATTTCTCAACTATGAAAATAAATAAGAATGCAGTCTGAGTTATATGAGGGGCTTCATGAATGTAAAGGGACAAAGTCAGCTGCATTAATGAACCAGGTTGTCAAAATTTATACAATGCAGGCAGATTCCCTAGTTTGAGGTCATCTTGAGATAGGAAGATTAGACCCAGGTGTGGTAGAAATGGTAATTTCAGAGCACAATCCCAACCAACTAATTTATCCTCCTTGTGTAACAAAGACAAACAGATCTCTGAATTCTTTTGTAATGTTAAGAAAAAAATGCATGCTTGCTCTCTCCTAAGAATCAAAGGGCAAGGGTCACGGGATGCAGATTCCTAAGAGAATCAAAAGGAAACCTGGAGTAAATGACTGAATTGATATGTAAAATTAAAGGCTAGTTCTGTGTTCTGCAGGGTGTGAGCTATCAAGGGAATGTTTTGGATAAAAAGAGAGCTGCTTATAGAACTGACACACACACACAAGCAAACAGGATAAGGACAGAAAGATCTCTTTAATTAGTAAGCAAGCAAAATATGGACAGAGAGATCTCCAGAGAGAAAGCAGAGCATAGAGAGGAGCAGTCTGGAAAAGCTGTATCAAGCAGTACACAGGTCATTAGCTTGGATCCAGGATTCAACTTTGAACAGTTCTTTTCACTGCTCCTAAACACCCCTTCTCTCTGAATCCCTCTTCATATTCAAGGCTCATTCTTGGTAAGAATGAGAGAAAGGGAGAGGAAGAGAGAGGGGTAGGGGAGGGGGAGGGGAAGGGGAGAAGAGGGGGAGGGGAAAGGAGGGGAGGGGAGGGGAGGGAAGGGGAAGGGAGGGGAGGGGAGGAGGAGAGGGAGAGATAGATAGAGAGAGAGAGAGAGAGAGAGAGAGAGAGAGAGAGAGAGAGAGAGAGAGAGAGAGAGATTTCTAATGCTATTCTGCTATGCTTAGCTTTAGGCCTATCACAGTTGTCATCAGAGAGATTTCATCCAACAACTGATTGAAACAGAAGCAGAGAACCACAGTCAAGCATTGAGTGGAACTTGTGTAAACCTATGGAAGATGGGGAGAGAGGACTGTAGAAGTCAAAAGCTTTAAGGACCCTATAAGAACAAGGCCCATAGAATCAACCAACCAGGGCTCACAGATACTGGACTGATGGACTACCGCATGTCTGCATGGGACTTTCCTAGAACCTCTGCATATGTATTTTGTCACTTGGACTTTTTTTAGGACTCTGAATTTTACATATCAATCTTGTATGTGTGTTTGTGGGGGGAGGTGGTGTTCTTATTCTTTTGCCTGCTTTTGGGACCCTGTCATCATACTGGGTTGCTGAGCCTAGCTATAATATAAAAATTGGCTAGACTTTTGTTTGTTTGGTATCTCTGGGAGGCCTGACCTTTTATGAAGAGAAATTGAGGAGGAAAGGATTGGGGAGAGGACAGAGGATAGGTGGTAGAAGAAAACAAGGAAAGGTAACTATGTTAGGAATGTAAAAGCAAAATAATAACAAAAAAGGAGTGAAAATTAACTGAAATGTCAAAGAAGAATACATGTTGGTGATTGTATATAAGCAGCAAAATATCAGGTCCCTTTCTGGACTCCTATGAAAATGCTGGGATAAAGAACCAGAGTTGTCACATTGTTTCTGGGTTCCTCAGGGCTAAATGGAGCAAACACTGTCAGTAAGTCTTCAGTTACTCGATGTTGGCAAGCATTTCTTCATTCTAGGTGCACACAAATTTGCATATAATACATGAGGGGTATCAAGAGTAATACCAATAGAAAGACAGAAAGATGTACCCCACACTCTTTCAATATTATACTGATAATAAGTTGTGACACTGTTTGCAGGAATGTGGTTTAATTTATCTCACATTTGCTATTCTCCAACTTAGTACAATAACATGGAACCTAATAGCATTGTTCAACACATATTTACATAATTCCTTGCCATGGAGCAATAAACACAAAATATATAACTTATTTTTATATAACACAATAAATTCACAGTGACATTGACTAAAAAGATGCTTTCCTAATGCAGGAAAACAATCATGTGTACTATTGCTTACAGAATAAGAAAGTAAAGATCACTTTCAGATGAAAAGCATCATAAGCAACTGCAGAACAAATGATGTTCAGTTTTTGGAGAGACGATTGCCAAATATTTCGTGCCAAAATCTGAAATGTTAATTCTGTGGTCTGTATCTGTCCTAGAGCAACCATAAACACTTCACTCCCCCTCTTTCTCCCAGCATGCAGCCAGCCTTCTTGATCATATCACTGACTGAATTCTCTCAGTTAACACACCTGGGATTTGTATCTTACTGTTCAGTTCAAAGGGCAAGCCTTTACTTGTTTGTTAAGACTCTTCTCAGTAAAGGAGGTATATTTTCAACTTCTTTTATCAAAACTGTCACTCATTCAGACTCTAAAGGATGTGTTCTTCCTTGCCCCAATACATCCCTTCTCCATTTGCCTAGTTTGTTTTATGACTGAACTACATTGAGACAATCTATGTATTTTGATCGTAGTTCACCATTAGAGACACACCTACATACCTCAGAGGGTAAAAGGCCTTTACTTGAATATATCACTTCCCGCTTGACCTGGGGATTTCCATTCATACAACTCCTGATCATGGTGGCAGACACACTCCAGTCTCAGAGCTCATTGAAGGCTTATTTAAAAAGGCATGTTTACTTTTACTGTGATTTCATATTTAGTATAAGAGTTTATTGAATGTGTTTATGCAAAACAAGTTCAATAAATAAGCTGGGCTATACATAAATAAATTATAAAGACATTTGACATGTTTCCAGGGCAAAGACAATCATATGTGTTATAAATATTTGTTATAGAAAGGCTGAGGTAGTCTAGCTCATCCTGAAAAGCTATGAGTTTGTTTCTCAAATGTAATACCCTCAACCTTGCCTAAGAAGCAAATATAGCATTAACTTCTATAGTCAAGGCAGAATAATTAAGGAGGATCACTTGTTAGCTTTTAACTTCTGCTAGATGGCTGGTGGTAATAAAAAATATCAAATTCTGCAATAGTGTCAACAATAAGATTTATAGTGATTTTTTGCATAGGATATTGGGAAGTATAATTATTCTTGATAGTATCTATATGAAAGGAAATATACTTGAACGAAAGAAAGAAAGATAGTAATGGACTTAGCAACAAGAAGTTAGATAAAAAGGACTAATTAGAATGTGCAGCAAAATCAAGGGTCTATATTATTTGTTTATTTACTTGCAACTGGTCTTATTCTTTCATTTTTAGCATTACTTATCATTCATTTTGTTCTGTGTATTTTAACTATACACTTATCATTCACATTACTCTTAATTCTTGCAGATTATCTTCAAACTCCCCATCAAATGAATTACTGATTCCTTCATCTCTCTCATTAAAAAACAAACAAAAAAAAAGCAAAGAAATCTAAGTGAAAGTTTAAAAAATGAAAAGAAAAAAGAAATCAAAATCAAGAACAGTAATTTATGGCAAAAAACAAAGATATAAAAAATAGTAAGACAAAAATTAACCAAACAAAGCAATATGAGGCAAAAAGAATACAAAAATACCATCACTACATTATGTGTTGGCTATATTTGACTGGACACTGAGTCCAGTCCTTACTGTGGTTAATATATACCCATTGGAGAAAAACTGATTTTTTTCCTTTGCAAGCAGAACTACACTGGAGACAGTTTCTTGGTTGGGGATGAGAGCTCCTACCTCCTTCCCACTAGCAGCGCTAGAATCCCATCCAGCTAGAATCTGTGCAGCTTTAAGTGTGTTGCCACAGACTCTGTGAATTCATAGTGTATCAGCACCACGGTGTTTAGAAAACACTATTTTCTTGGCACCATCCATCCCATCAGTTCTTACCAACTTTTGCCTCCCAACTCACATAGATTCTCAAGTCATGAAGGAAGGATATCCACTGATGGATATGGCCGTTGATGAAGACATCCCATGTAAATGTTAGTATTACAATGTTTCAACCTTTCTGTGAATTATCTACTTATGCTCCTTTGTGATTGTTCCCATCTACTTTAAGGAGAAGCATATCGAATGATGTATCTGAACAAGGTACATCTGTAGGTATTGCAATAGCAAAAATGAGACAGGCTTTTTGTAACCAAGGCTGGCCTCCAATTCACTATTTATGTCAGAATTACCTTATAATCGTGATATTCAAGTGTTGTCATTGCTTACCTGGTACCACAAAAATTATCTAGATTTAAAAACAGAAGCAACCACACAAAATAGAAACAACAAAAAGAGGGCATAATACTACTAGTTTAAAGAAAGTAGAAGTTATGTAAATTTTAGTTGCTGGATCTCTGGAAAATTTACCATGTATATTTAATGGAATGATCTTTGAGAACATAATTTGATAATTAGGAAGATAAATTATTCTATTCTTTACCTATGGATTGAAGACTAACTCTGATACTTCAACAGGCTAAAACTAAGTGTCTCCAGGATAAAATTGTTTTAATATTATAGCATTGGAAATTTTGTGATGTTTAAGTGAGATAGTATGCTAAGCATAGTGTCTTTTGCAGAAAAATATTGTAGTAGAAGTTGTATGTTGACATTAACATTGGTTATAATATTTTACTTCCTCATATATACAATGCATTAGTAAGTATTCAATATGTATATTACTGAGTTGTTATTTAAATGTTGTAAATATTTATTTAAACAAACACTCAATACATGTATCTGATTCCACAATAATTCATGTAAACAAACACAAAATATATGCCAGGTAAACCAGGCAAAATATGCAGTTTGTAAAGAACAGCATTAATGTGAAACATGATAAAAATTACTCTCATAAAAGAGAAGGCATGAGAGAAAGATATCCATCTTTAAGATTCAAACAAAACAAAACAAAACAAAACAAAACAAAACAAAACAAAAAAATCCAACACATCTTCTCTAGAAATAAGAAGAAAAATAGCCCATTTCATTTACTCAGTTTAATATATTAGCAGTTTTCTCTTGCTTTGCTATTCAAGTAATTCACTATGTAAGGGTTATATTGAAGGCCAGTTAGGCCTGGAACTTCTGAGTCTCCTGCTTCACCCTATGCACACTTGTAAAGACAAGAGCTTCTTTGCATTGCTATTTCCCATTTCTTCTTGTGTTAAATCCTGACCACTGCTCTTCGCTTTCATAGTTTTACTCAGTCTACTTATCTCTACCTTCCATGTTTTCAACCAAAAACAAAGTATTAGGATAAAAACGAATATACCTTACTATCAAGGGGTAATACATTTTCATTTTCAATCAAAATCTGGTTTTGAATTCACTCTTCTGTTTAAATTCATCAACAAAATAAGTGACTCTGTGGTTTCTGATTTCAAGTTTCTAGGACCCCCAAATCTGTAGTCAACATTTTTTTCAATGACCAGCTTGTCTTTTGAATTTGAATTAGAATCAATTGAAAAGGAAAAATATAATGCCAGTGTTGAATGTGAAGAGCATAATGCTACTTGAAGAAACAAGCAAACACACATACAGAGACAAACACACACATACACACACACACAAACACACACACATGCACGCACACACACACAAACACACACACATGCACACACACACAAATGTGTATACTCTCAGTTATGTGCAGACTTCTAAAAAGTTTAATTAATAGAAAGTTGTAGAACTGTAATCGTCAGTAGGAGAGTGTGTGAAGAACTACAAGAAAAGATTAGAGTTTATAAATTTTCAGTTTTTGTGGTTATTCTAGAGAATTACTATACAGAATGAAAAGTATACTTAATACAGTCATATTATGTGATGAGAAGTTGAAAGATTTTTTTTAATTTTTATTTTCTATATTCTATGTTTACATTCCAAAGTTGAAAGATTTTAGATGTTTTTATTGCACATACAGTAATAATATGGAACGCCACTATTTATATATATATACCAAAAAATAAATGTGTTCACTGTTAGTTTCCTTCATGAAGTGGATTAAAAAGAAATACAAATTTTATAAACCATAATAAGAATCTTTGCCTGAGTTATGGGCATGCTGTGGGTTGGTCATAAAGTAACAAAAGATAATAAGGAAGAAACAAATGGTTCTTTTGCCATTTGCAGGTGTTGACATGCTTGTCTAAATGTATATGTGAACTATAAAACTACAGACAAAATTTTTCTCTTTAAAAATAAAAATTACATTTATCTATGGGTGTGTACATTGGCACACTTTGTAGTCATGTCTATATATGTACACTAACTCATGCCACAGCACAGGTGTTGAGGTCAGATGACAACTTGAAGGAGGTGGTCTTTCCTCCCATGAGGATAACAGGAACTGACTCGGGCCATCAGGTTTCGCAGCTAGTGACTTTACCTGCTACAGAAACTCACTGGTACTTGTGCTTCTTTGTATAACATGCATATTTTCAAAACATGAAAAATACTAATACAAAACATTTATAAAAATATTTATCAAGTGAATGGAATTGTTTTCTTTAATATTGAGTTCTCGTATTAAATTCAGTAGATGTTAGCGTCTATGGATCCCCATGGACTATAAAAGTGAACATGTTTCCAATTGCTTGATCCTGTTTAATGTGAGAATGGGAATGTTTCCAAGGCAAACATAACTGCTGTCAGTGTATATAAGCTACACTGAGATGAGGCACTCTTGACAAAATTGATCACAGCAGGAATGACAATGAAATAGCTTCAGATTCAAGGGAAAATGAGAGGAAACATCAGTCCAAAGGAAGAAACTGTTTACAAGATGATTCCTGTAGCATGAGTATATCATAAAATGAGTGTTGTATTTCATTTTCATTGCAACTTCTGATTTAAGGTTTGTTCATTTGTTTTTGTAGTACAATTATTTTTTTTTTACTCCTTTGATGATTTTACAGTGGGTCTTGCATTTGTAATTGTGTTTGATGAAAACTTTTACAAAAAAATCATTGTTCTCATTTTCTCTTTCAACAAATCCTTGAGACTGTTGAATACTAAAAACAATTTTATGTGCTTACACATAATGAGTTCTTATTGTACTCTTATAAGTTGCAAGTCTCTCAGCTTGCAAACATATTGTGTTCATGGGATACTGAACTTATTCTAATGTTTCATAATTATTGGATTGTGTATTTTCACAAAATAAGACACAAAATTTCACAAAATACTATAAAAGTAGTTAATAGAGATTAGAGAGAGATGAAAGTGGATGTGTTTAGAATAATAATAGTTCATTAATCACTCACAAAATCAATAAAAGCTGTGCTGAATATGCCACAGATATTCAAGAGTTAAGTATAGTGAATTTCGAACACAATGAAATTACACAAATTTATCAGTACACTCTGTATTTGTATTTCATCTCTAAAGAGTAAAGTACTCATTTTTGCAAATATCAATATTCTTTGATGTCTCAAAATAAGCTCCCTGTCAGTTATTTACTGGTGTGGAAGTAATATTGGAGGCTTTAGAGACAAGTATTTGTTTGTATTCCATCATTACTTCTTTATTGAGATTTGCACAGGAAAAGCAATAACCATTTTCAATAAAATGATTTTTAAACTAATTAGTAGAAATACTTCAAAAAATCTGCTAATAGTTTGATGTTTTGATCTTCCAATATCAAATATAAAAGTAATATAGAGAAAGTGTAGAAATTAAGATGAGGAATAAGTAAGGGGAGATGGAAGGGAGGAAGAAAGAAAGAAGGAAGAAATGAAGGAGGAAAGACAGGAAGAAATGATTGAGAGGCCGAGTAAGAAGGTTTCTTGAAATGTTTGTTTGAAATATTGTATGAAATCTAACCATTTGGATTTGAAATCCTGCAAGAATGGACAAAAAGTAACATTATTCTGGTTTAGAAATATATGCCTATTCAGAGAAAAGATATGCTTCTATGGATAAGACCAAAGTTCAAGGATATGTAATGACCTTACAATGTATCTTCAGCAATCCTATTCTCAATTTATTTCACGAACAGATTTTCTCAACAGGTTTGAGATATCTTGGTTTATTCTATGTGTTGACACACAGCCAAAAATAGAGCTGACACTGGAATTTTGAGTTTTTGTTTGAAACATATCAATAGATTGTCAGTCTGAAATTACAATTGTCAAGAGGCTCTAACTATGTCTCAGATATTCAGTGCAGAAAATTATCTTTGAATATGTACAGTGAAGGTTGAGTTAAGGCTTAGAAAGTATAAGAATAATATTTTCTACTAATCTTTTAAACAATTTACACATTGTCTTTCAGATATATGAAGTTATTGACCCACCATTCTACAATAAATGAAGCTGATCTGCAAAGACGCAATATACAAACACAAAAAAGACACATTTTGAGTGTGGGCTGCATAAGTTGCTAAGATTTTAATTTGCATTATTTGTGTTTCTTTAACTGTTACCCAAATCTTATTGTTTCTATTCCAGGAATTCTTGATTCAACTCTCAATCTCTCTCTCTCTCTCTCTCTCTCTCTCTCTCTCTCTCTCTCTCTGTGTGTGTGTGTGTGTCTCTCTCTCTCTGTCTCTCTGTCTGTCTCTGTCTCTCTGTCTCTCTGTCTCTCTCTCTCTCTCATTGTCATCTGTCTCTTTCTGCAGGTCCTTAGTGTTATTTATTAAATGGAAGACTCTAATCATACTGCCGTTTCCGAGTTTATTTTTCAGGGACTTTGCACCTCAAGGGAACTTCAGATCTTCCTCTTACTACCATTTTCCACCCTTTACCTGATGACTGTGGTAGGCAACATCTTTGTTGTAGTATTGATCATCATTGATCATCATCTCCATTCTCCCATGTATTTTCTGTTAGCTAATCTCTCATTTGTTGATTTCTGTCTTTCCTCAGTAAATACACCCAAACTGACCAGAGATCTCCTAAAAGAAAAGAAAACCATTTCCTTTGTAGGGTGCATGGCCCAGATTGTCTGTGTACATTTGTTTGCAGGAAGTGAGATGGTACTTCTCGTAACAATGGCCTATGACCGATGTGTTGCCATCTGCAGGCCACTCCACTACAGCAGCATCATGGGCAGACAGAAGTGCATCTGGCTTGTTGTGATATCATGGATTGTTGGATTTGTGCATTCCATTAGTCAGATATTCTTGATTTTGGATCTACCTTTCTGTGGACCAAGAGTTATAGACAGCTTTTTCTGTGATATTCCTTTGGTGATAAAGTTAGCCTGCACGAATATTGATACTCTGGAAATCATAATAAAGGCCGAAAGTGGCATTTTAGGAACAATTTGTTTCATCCTCTTACTGATATCTTATACTTACATTTTATTGACTGTTCAACTTCGCTCTAAAGATGGCTCATCAAAAGCACTATCCACATGTACATCCCATATCGTAGTGGTTGTGTTATTCTTTGGGCCAGTCATTTTCATCTTTCTTTGGCCTGTAAACATCACTTCAGTTGACAAGTTTCTTTCTGTATTTTACTCAGTCATCACACCTCTCCTGAATCCAGCCATCTATACACTGAGAAACAAAGATATTAAGAATGCCATAAAGAAGCTGATAAGTCATATGTGAACTCAGAAAAATTTTTATAGTTCTCATATTAGACATTTTCTTTTGCCATACCCCTTTACCCATATATTGATTTGAAATTGAATCCGATATTATGGCTATAAAAATAATTATTTGAAAGTATATTAAAAAGTCTAACTCTTAAGAGTTTTATCAGTTAATAACTGTGGTAATACTTAAGCATAATAAGCCTTTTGTGTCTGAAGAGTAGATGATAAAATTGATATAAATTTAATAGTCATCATATTTTACTGAATATTACCAGTGTACCTAAATCTGTGCAATCACTAAGCTATTATTAATCAGTAGGTTAATCAGTGTATTATCATTAATAATGTTTTATTTGTGTTACTTATTCAATCTTATATTTTAAATATACATATAACATTATGTTCCAATCCAAATTCTAATTTGCTAGAGAAAATAATAAATAAAATTGCAAAGTCTATATCCTATTAGAAATCAAAATGTTAAATAAATGACATTATAATTATGGTCGTCTCATCTCTAAACAATATATATCAATTCTTAGGTTTATTTACTCCCATGAATTTTGCATTTCACTTTGTTTTTACAGAAAGTACCAAAGTGTTCATAGTATTTGGCTATACTTGCATAAATTCATTTGCATGATCATTATTTTACATTATATAATAAAATAACTGTCAAAGTTTGTTAAGATTATATGCTCTTGAAAATTATATCTATATCTATATATAAAATGTTCATGCTAGCTATTGTTTGATAATGTATGTCCTTTGTGAGTAAAACTATTTGTTTATATATATAAATAAATCGGCTGCTACAAATTATCTAGCAAAACTACCAAATGGCTGTATCATGTCTTTCAGAAATTCCAAGTAAGTATGGCTCATTTCTGGCCATGTACCTTGATGGGTATATATGATGTAGGCTTGTCATCTTGTTCAGAAAAACCTTGTTCAACTATGCTCATATATTAACTCTTTACATTTATTTATTTATTTATTTATTTATTTATTTATTTATACTCCAGACCCCATTCCCCTCCTGGTCCACCTTCCAACCATTCCACATCCCTTACCTCTTCCCTACTGCCTGACTCTACAAGGAGCCCCCCATCTCCACCAGACTTCTAAACTTACTGGGGTATCCAGTCTCTTGAGGGTTATGTGAATCATCTCTGACAGAACCCAGACCCAGAAGTCCTCTGCTGTATATGTGTTGGGGGCCTTATATCAGCTGGTGTATGTTGCCTGGTTGGGAGTCCAGTGTTTGAGAGGTCTCAAGGGTTCAGATTAATTGAGCCTGCTGGTCCTCCTACAGGGTCACCCTTCTCCTCAACTTCTTCTATCCTTTCCTTAAATCAACCAAAGGGACCAGCACCTTCTGTCCATTGGCTGAGTACATATATCTGCATCTGACTCTTCCAGCTGCTTGTTGAGTCTTTCGAAGTACGGTCAGGATAGGTCACTTTTTGTGAGCACTCCATACCCTCAGTAATAGTGTCAAGCTTTGGGACATCCCCTTGAGCTAGATCCCATTTTGGGCCTGTCATTGGATCTTCTTTTCCTCAGGCTCCTTTCCATTTTCATCCCTGCAGTTCTTTCAGACAGGAAAAATTATGGGTCAGAGTACTGGTTGTGTGATGCAACCCTGTCTTTCACTTGATATCCTGCCTTTCTACTGGATGTAGGCTCGAAAAATGCCCCCTTCCCACTGTAGGGCATTTTATCTAAGGTCTCTTTCCTGTTGAATCCTGAGAGTCTCTCCCCTCCCAGGTCTCAGGATTCTGGAGGGTTACCCAAACTCCTACCTCCCAAGGTCATCTGTTTTGTTTTTTTTTCTGCTGCCCCTCAGGCTTCAGTCCTTTTCCCTCACCCAATACCAGATCAGGTTTCCCCCCTCCTTCCCGCCAATCCAGTCCACTTTACCTCCCAGGTCCCTTCCTCTGTCTCCCCTTATGTTTACTTTCTTCTTCCTCTCAAGTTGGACTGGGCCTTTCAGATTGTTGACCTTTTTAAATTCTGTGGACTGTATCTTGAATATTCTGCATGTTTTTTATAATATCCAGTTATTAATAAGTACATACCATGCATAATTTTTGAGTCTGAGTAAATCACTCAGGATAATATTTTACAGTTCCATCCATTTGTCTGCAAAATTCAGGATATCCTCATTCTTAATAGCTGAATAGTATTCCATTGTGCAAATGAACCACATTTTCTGTATGCATTCTTCTGTTGTGGGACTTCCCAGATGTTTTCAGCTTCTGGCTATCACAAACCAGGCTGCTATGAACATAGTGGAATATGTGCCCCTGTCGCATTGTGGGGCATCTTTTAGGTATATTCCTGATAATGGTATTGCTGGGTCTTCAGTTAGATCTATTTCCAATTTTCTGAGGAATCTCCATATGGATTTCCAGAGTGGTTGTACCATAATTATTCTATTATATCTGACTTTTCTAGTCCTTTCTTATTCTGCTTTGCTTAATTCTGTGAAACTAGATGTCCCTTGCTGTAATGATTCTTAAATAATTAAAAATTGAGACATAGGGACACAGTATAGCACGATCCTAATGGCCCAGGTGCATACTGTGTGTTTTCATCTCGAAAACAATGTAATAACTGTACAATGGTAGTTCTAGATTAATGCTTGACTTGCAAAGAAAGTTTGAAGGAATTATTAGATAATGAAATAGAGTTAAAATTGAGACCCTGAGAAAGGAAAAAACTATTGAAGTTATGAAATAAGTTTGACACAATATTTAAGAGTGGTTCCTGGATAAGAAAGTATATAATACATAAAATTATATATTAGTTAAACTAAGTCCGAACACTGAAACTCTTAGGAGAGTCATTGTGTGCAATGTCCAGGAGCAGAAAGCTAGTGGAACTGCTGAGGTAAGAGTTAACCTGATTCTTTCTGGCCACTGCCTGGAAGCTTTGCTCCTGTCATTTATCATTAGAGCTTTATAGGAAAATGCAAGTAGCTGACCTTGGAGCTCTGAGCTCTGAAGTATAATAAGTCAAAGTTAAAGCTTAAATAATGAGACATTTGTAACTATTATTATTTCAGCTACACAGGCCTGGGATAGGGAAACTTGAAACTTTGGGGAACAATTGTAATTTTTGATTCTTTGTGGGATGTGGTTATTCTTTTGAATTTGATTTGGCAATGATTATACAATGTCTCCTTTTCTACCTGTTTGTTGAGTATCACTAAAAGATGGGCAAGAAAAAGGCAGGAGAGTGAGTAAGGTGCAAGTGGAGAGTGAGTGAGGAGAGAATGCTAGGTGTTTGTGGAGAGTGTGTGTGCAAGGAAAAGGAGAGTGCATGTGCTGTGTGTGAGGTGTGTGAAGAGTATGTCTGTGAGTGAGTGAGAAATGCACAGAGGTGTGCAGGAGTGTGGGAGTTCAAGAAAGGCAAAAACACAGGAGAAAAGCAGAGCTGTAAGAGTGCAGAGTGTGTGCAGCCTCAAGCTGCAAGGGTGAGTGAGGAGAGAGAGAGAGAGAGAGAGAGAGAAAGAGAGAGAGAGAGAGAGAGAGAGACTTTAAACTTTGCAAAATTGACTGTCTGTTTGTACCTAAAAAGTAGTCTTTGTCTGTTTATTATGCGCCTTCCAGATATCCCTGCTTCCAGTTAAGGACTCCGATCCTATGTTGGGGTTGGACCCAGACAATAAAGGAGCTTGCTGCCAAGCCAGAGGAGTTGATGTAAATTCCCAAAGCCCACATAGTAGGAAGAAAAAAGCAACTTGATTTTGTAGGTTGTTAATACTGAAAAAATTCTTTATGTCTCAGAATTTTAAACTCTGTTGAAACTGTAAACACTTTGCAGATTGAATTTGGACAAGTGTCATTTGCATTATGAAATTGCCACAGACTATCACACCTAGCTCTTGGAATGTGGCTTGAATGAAAATATTCACCATACTGTCATATACCTTAATATTTGGTTTGTAGTTAGTTAGTTAGTTAGTTAGTTAGGGGTAGACTTAGAGTTTTCAAGTAAATCCTTTCTTCTTCTTCTTCTTCTTCTTCTTCTTCTTCTTCTTCTTCTTCTTCTTCTTCTTCTTCCTCTCTCTCTCTCTCTCTCTCTCTCTCTCTCTTTTCTCTCTCTGCATCTTATTTATGAATGAGTTTCAAGCTCTTAGCTACTGTCCCTGTGTTATGCCCACCTGTCTCCTACAATATTTCCTGTCATGATGGTCATTGTTTCTAATCCTTTGGAACCATGGGCCCCCAGATTAAATAATTTCTTTCTACATTTCCTTGGTTATGGGTGTTTTTATTAGCATTCTGTCTAAGCTTCACTCTACAATTACCTGGCAATAGCCAGGTATGCTCCTCCCCACGGTTACCTGGCAATACCCAGATAGGCCTGACCTTCTATAAAAGGGGATGCTTTCCCCCCTCCTCTCTCTCTCTTGCTCTCTTGCCTCTTGCTTACTCTTGCTTCCCTCTTGCCCTCTTGGGCTCTTCCCTTCCCCCTCCATTATTCCCTCCCCCATCTTTCCATGTGTTCATTCTCTATTTTTCTACTCTCTCCCTCTCTCTGCCTTTCTCTGCCTCTACTACCCTCTTAACTCCCCTCCGCATATCCTGAATAAACTCTATTCTATACTATACTATCTGGTCCCTCAGGGGGAAGGGATGGGCCTGCTGAGATGTCCCCTTCCCCCATACCTCACCACACCCCCAAAGAACTTATTCCCTTTCTCTTTCTCTTTATAAAACACATCAGTTTTTTCATGACAAAAGAATAGTAACTAATAAAATTAGACTAGTATAAGAATTCGTTATGATTTATCTAAGCATACCATATATGAGCTATACACTCATACTTTAAATATTTCATAGAGTGAGAGAACTACTAGATCTAAATCATATGGGAGTAAAATTGACCTCCTATGGTTCATAAATTCTATCTTGTGTTATGAAATACCCGTTTCTAAAAGCAAGACAGTAAAGCAAACCATAAAAGAAGTCTAAAATGGGTTTCCCATCCAGCTGGTGGTGGAACCAGCCTCAGCCAGCTTCCCAGGTGTTCCGACCCAGCCTGCAGAACCAGGTACCCAAGATATCCCGAGTTTAAGACCTTCGGGAACTCAGGCCTTGAGCAGGACCTGCGCACAGAGTAGCAGTTTGGGGGACACCAGCCAAGCCTGGGCTCTGGGCCCGGAGAGTAGACCCCGCACTCCCTGCAGCCTCCGCCATCTTCCCAGCTGTTTCCCATCCAGCCAGCTGTGGAACCAGCCTCTGCCATCTTCCCAGCTGCTTTGAACCAGCAGGCAGAACCAGGTACCCGAGATATCCCGAGTGTAAGACCTCTGGGGACTCAGGACACCAGACAGCAAACCCTGAGCAAGAGCAGTGCAGAGCAGCTAGCCAGCAGGCTGAACCAAGTACCTGAGATATCCCGAGTTTAAGACCTCAGGGGACTCAGGCCACCTGTCAGCAATCTGTGAGCAGGAGCCCTGCAGGGCAGTGGTTCAGGTGTCCCAGTCATGGGGAAATAGCCTTAGGAGCCCACAGGAGGTTCAAGCACCAGCTAGTAACTACAGGACCAACTAACACCAGAGATAACCAGATGGCAAAGGGCAAACCTAAGATCGTTACTAACAGAAATCAAGGCAATATGGCAGGATCTGAACCCAGTTCCCTGACAGCAATAAATCTTTGATACCCCAACACACCAGAAAAACAAGACTCAGATCTAAAATCACTGGTCAGGATGCTGATAGAGGAACACTTAGATAAATCTCTTAAAGTAATACAGAAGAAAATAGATCAAAAGCTAGAAGCTCTTACAAGGCAAATACAAATAAGTCTCAGATATCCCAACACACCAGAAAAACAAGACTCAGATCTAAAATCACTGGTGAGGATGCTGATAGAGGATCACTTAGATAAATCTCTTAAAGTAATACAGGAGAAAATGGATCAAAAGCTAGTAGCTCTTACAAGGCAAACACAAAAATCACTTAAAGAAATTCAGGAGAATATGGAGCAAATGAATGCCAATAAGGGCGAAAAACAAAAATCACTTAAAGAAATACAAGAGAACGTGGGTCAACAAGTAGAAGTCATAAAAGAGGAAACACAAAAATCCCTTAAAGAATTACAGGAAAACACAAACAAGCAATTGAAAGATCTGAACAAAACCATACAGAATCTAAAAACAGTAGAAACAACTAAGAAATAGCAAAGGGAGACCACGTTGGAGATAGAAAACCTTGGGAAGAAATCAGGAGTCAAAGATGCAAATATCAACAATAGAATACAGGAGATAGAAGACAGAATCTCAGATGCTGAAGATACCATAGGAACCATGGATTCAACAATTAAAGAAAAGGCAAAATGCAAAAAGCTGGTAACCCAAAACATTCAGGAAATCCAGGACACAATGAGAAAACCAAACCTAAGAAATATAGGTATAGATGAGAATGAAGATCTACAACTTAAAGGGCCAGCAAATATCTTCTACAAAATTATGGAAGAAAACTTCCCCAAACTAAAAAGAGAGATGCCCATGAATATACAAGAAGCCTACAGAACCCCAAACAGACTGGACCAGAACAGAAATACTTCCCGCAACATAATAATCAAAACCCAAATGTACTAAACAAAGAAAGAATATTAAAGGCAGTAAGAGAAAAAGACCAAGTAAAATATAAAGGAAGACATATCAGAATTACACCAGACTTCTCACCTGAGACCATGAAAGCTAGAAGATCCTGGGCAGTCCTCATGCAGACTCTAAGAGAACACAAACTTCAGCCAAAACTACTATACCCAACAAAACTCTCAATCACCATAGATGGGGAAACCAATGTATTCCATGAGAAATCCAAATTTGCACAATATCTATCTACAAACCAAGCCCTACAAAGGATAATAGGGGAAAAATACCAACACAAGGGGGGAAACTACACCCCAGAAGAAACAAGATAGAAACCCCCTCTCACACATCCCAAAAGAAGAGAACCACGCAAATATAAAAAATAACACCCAAAATGTCAGGAAGTAATAATTACTATTCCTTAATATCTCTTAACATTAATGGACTCAAATCCCCAATAAAAAGACACAGACTAACAGACTGGATATGGAAACAGGACTCTACATTTTGCTGCATACAGGAAACACATCTCAGTGTCAAAGAGAAATACTACCTTAGAGTAAAAGGCTGGAAGACAATTTAACAAGCAAATGGTCTCAGGAAACAAGCCCAAGTAGCCATTCTAATATCAGATAAAATTGACTTCCAACCTAAAGTCATCAAAAGAGACACGGAAGGTCACTTCTTGTTTGTCAAAGGGAAAATCCACCAAAAAGAATTCTCAATACTGAACATCTATGCTCCAAATGTAAGGGCACCCTCATTCGTAAAAGAAACTTTACTAAAGCTTAAAGCACACACTGCACCTAGCACAATAATTGTGGGTGACTTCAACACTCCACTCTCCTCAATGGACCAATCAGGAAAGCAGAAACTAAACATGGACACAGTGAAACTAATTGAAGCTTTGGACCAATTAGATTATATATATATAACATTTCATCCTAAGACAAAAGAATATACCTTTTTCTCAGCACCGCATGGTATCTTCTCCAAAATTGATCATATAATTGGTCACAAGACAGATGTCAACAAATACAAGAAGAGCGAACTAATCCCATGCCTCCTATCAGATCACTATGGAGTAAAAGTGGTCTTCAATAGCAAGAAGAACAACAGAAAGCCCACATACACATGGAAACTGAACAATACTCTACTCAATGACACCTTGGTCAAGGAAGAAATAGAGAAAGAAATCAAAGACTTTTTAGACTTCAATGAAAATGAAGTCTACGACCTACCCAAATCTGTGGGACACAATGAAAGCAGTGCTAAGAGGAAAACTCATAGCCCTGAGTGCCTCCAAAAAGAAACTGGAGAGAGCATACACTAGCAACTTAACAGCACACCTGAAAGCCCTGGAACAAAAAGAAGCTAATTCACCCAGGAGGAGTAGAAGACAGGAAATCATCAAACTAAGGGCTGAAATCAATCAAGTAGAAACAAAGAGAACCATACAAAGAATCCACAAACCAAGAGCTGGTTCTTTGAGAAAATCAACAAGAAAAATAAATCCTTAGCTAGACTAACCAAAGGGCACAGAGACAGTATCCAAATTAACAAAATTAGAATACAAAAGGGGAATATAACAACAGAAACTGAGGAAATTCAAAAAATCATCAGATCCTACTACAAAAGCCTATATTCAACACAACTGGAGAATCTGGAGGAAATGGACAATTTCCTAGACAGATACCAAATACCAAAATTGAACCAGGATCAATTAGATCAGCTAAACAGTCCCATAACCTCTAGAGAAGTAGAAGGGGTTATTGAAAGTCTCCCAACCAAAAAAAGTACGGGACCAGATGGTTTTAGTGCAGAATTCTTTCAGACCTTCAAAGAAGACCTAACACCAATACTCTTCAAACTATTCCACAAAATAGAAACAGAAGGAACACTGCCCAACTCGTTCTACAAAGCCACAATAACACTGATACCAAAAGCACACAAAGATCCTACAAAGAAAGAGAACTACAGGCCAATTTCCCTTATGAATATTGATGCAAATATACTAAATAAAATTCTTGCCAACCGAATCCAAGAGCACATCAAAACGATCATTCACCATGATCAAGTAGGCTTCATCCCAGGGATGCAGGGATGGTTCAATATACGGAAATCCATCAATGTAATCCACTACATAAACTATAAGAACAAAACCCACATGATCATCTCATTAGATGCGGAAAAAGCATTTGACAAAATTCAGCATCCTTTCATGCTAAAAGTCCTGGAAAGAACAGGAATTCAAGGCCCATACCTAAATATATTAAAAGCAATATACAGCAGACCAGTAGCCAACATCAAAATAAATGGAGAGAAACTTGAAGCAATCCCACTAAAATCAGGGACTAGAAAAGGCTGCCCTCTCTCTCCATATTCAAGTACTTTTCAATACAGTACTTGAAGTTCTAGCGAGAGCAATTAGACAACAAAAGGAAGTCAAAGGCATACAAATTTAAAGGAAGAAGTGAAACTATCACTTTTTGCAGATGATATGCTAGTATATGTAAGTGACCCAAAAAACTCAACCAGAGAACTCCTACAGCTGATAAAAAAACTTCAGCAAAGTGGCTAGTTATAAAATCAACTCAAGCAAATCAGTAGCCTTCTTGTACTCAAAGGACAAGCAGTCTGAGAAAGAAATTAGGGAAATAACACCCTTCACAATAGCCACAAACAATGTAAAGTATCTTGGTTTGACTTTAACCAAACAAGTGAAAAAACTGTATAACAGGAATTTCAAGTCCTTGAAGAAAGAAATCAAAGAAGGCCTCAGGAGATGGAAAAATATTCCATGCTCTTGGATTGGCAGGATCAATATAGTAAAAATGACCATCTTGCCAAAAGCAATCTACAGATTCAATGCAATCCCCATCAAAATCCCAAATCAATTCTTCATAGATCTAGAAAGAGCAATTCTCAAATTCATCTGGAGCAACAAAAAACCCAGGATAGCTAAAACTATTCTCAACAATAAAAGGACTTCTGGGGGAATCAATATCCCTGACCTCAAAACATTACTACAGAGAAATTGTGCTAAAAACTGCATGGTACTGGTACAGCGACAGGCAAGTAGATCAATGGAATAGAATTGAAGACCTAGAAATGAACCCAAAGACTTATGGTCACTTGATCTTTGATAAAGGAGCTACAACCATCAAGTGGAAAAAGGCCTTTTCAACACATGATCCTGGTTCAACTGGAGGTCAACATGCAGAAGAATGTGAATTGACCCACTCTTATCTCCTTGTACTAAGATCAACTCCAAGTGGATCAAGGACCTCCACATAAAACCAGACACACTGAAACTAATAGAAAAGAAAATGGGGAAGACCCTGGAGGACATGGGCACACGGGAAAAGTTCCTAAACAGAACACCAATAGCTTATGCTCTAAGATCAAGAATTGACAAATGGGACCTCATAAAATTACAAAGTTTCTGTAAGGCAAAGGACACTGTCAGAAGGATAAAACAGCAACCAAAAATTGGGACAAGATCTTCACCACATCTGATAGAGGGCTAATATTCAATATATACAAAGAGCTCAAGAAGTTAGACCCCAAAGAACCAAATAACCCTATCAAAAAATGGAGTACAGAGCTAAACAAAGAATTTTCACAGGAAGACATTTGGATGGCTGAGAAGCACCTTAAAAGATGTTCAACATCATTAGTCATCAGGGAAATGCAAATCAAAACAACCCTGAGATTCCACCTCACACCAGTCAGAATGGCTAAGATTAAAAACTCAAGGGACAACAGGTGCTGGAGATGATGTGGAGAATAAGGAACACTCCTCCACTGTTGGTGGGATTTCAAGATGGTACAACTGCTCTGGAAATCAGACTGGCGGTTCTTCAGAAAAATGGACATGACATTTCCAGAGGACCCTGTCATACCACTCCTGGGTATATACCCAGCAGAATCCCCTGCATACAATAAAGACACATGCTCCACTATGTTCATAGCAGCCTTATTTATAATAGCCAGAAGTTGGAAGGAGCCCAGATGTCCCTCAAAGGAGGAATGGATACAGTAAATGTGGTATATTTATACAATGGAATACTACTCAGCAATTAAAGACAACGAATTCATGCAATTTGTAGGCAAATGGTTGGATCTGGAAAATATCATCCTAAGTGATTTAACCCAATCACAAAAGAATACACATGAAATGCAATCACTGATAAGTGGATATTAATGAGCCCAAAAGCTCTGAATACTTAAGACACAATTAGCAAATCAAAAGATTCCCAAGAAGAAGGAAGGAAAGAAGCCTGGTCCTGAAAAGACTGGATACAGATTTGGAGGAGAGCATCAGAACAGAGAAATGGGGTGGGGGGTGATTGGGGAATAGTTAGGGGGGAGAAGATTCATGGGACATATGGTGGGGGGGGGACTGGGAAACAGGAAAGCCTTTGGAATGTGAACAAAGAATATAGAAAAAAAAGAGAAAAAAGCCCAAAATGAGTTTGTCTTATACTTAATAAATTGTTTTGGAAGACTGTGACAAACCACTTAAGTATATAATATAAATGAATAGTTAATAGTAAATCATACTAGTTGCTTTATATTTTGCAAAGTGTGAATTAGCAATTCTTACAAAATCTTAATTTTACAAATGGATTCCAATTAGGTATTATCAATGATTTTAGTAAGTCAAAAATTCAATGATCATCAGATCTCAGAGTTAAGAAAATAACACATTTGTATAGTTACTGCTCTTGAAAAGGAAAACTTGATTTACCAGTTATTCTATCTTGAATCTGCTAATCATTGATTCTTAGAAGAGAAATATTCACAGTAGATTTACTGTCTTTAGAAAACTAACAATAAAATAGATACCAAATGTTATTCCCAGTCATATTAATGTTTTATTCCTTCATATAAGACTCATTTGAAACTGTGGGCCCTTAGTTTTCATGTTGAGTTGAAAGGACTGAGGTAGGCTGACTCTATGACAGGATTCAACTTAACAATTCAGGAGATTAGGCCTATCTAGTCGGCATAGTATTTTGCTACTTGTTCACTTCTTTCCAAAAGAAAATAAGACCATAATTTTTAATGCAATGTCTGTATCATGGCTAACTCATTTTAATTCACCAGCAAAGGGGATAACATTTGAAATATAAATAAAGAAAATATCTAATAAAAATGGAAAAAATAATAAAAAATAAAATAATGTAGAAAAAAGTAAGTATTCAAACAGAAAAAAAAACCAATAGTGAAAAGAGCTATGAAATGCTATTTAGTTTGCATTGCACCAATTCATTCATGATTTCATGGCTGCCTATTGGCTGCCTACTGTAGGGACCACACAGATAAAAGTCAGAAGTCAATTGTAGGTCAGTGAGTAGACAATGTAGTCCTAAACCTTATTACTGAACTATGACCATCTGATGATTTGGGGGCAAGGCCAGATACTGTTTTGGTTATGACCCACTAATGAGCTCATCATTCTAAAAGAATAGTTACAAAGCAATGGGCGCAGAGAATGCTACTGGGGATGTAACTCACTGGGCTGAATATGTAAAACAAAATAAAGAAAAAAAAACCATAAATGTAGGAAAAAAATGTCCTGCATGTAGGGAGAGAGCAATGAGTGCAGGAGGGAAAAAAAAGAGGTCAGAGATAGTAATCAGATGTCATCAAGTTTTGCAGATAGTGTCAAGGAACATATTTAACAAAAAGATACGGTATCTTAAAATGGTTAAGAGTAAAATCTATAAGCACAGTTGAGTAACATTTTTCTGAATAATACACCAGAATACTCTACCGTATGTACCCATAAAGGTGCATGACCAGACATGAGCCATGCTTACCTGTAATTGATTGATTTTCTAAAACAACATGCCACAGATATGTGAATTTTTTGTTAAATTATTTGTAACATCCTATTTAACTTATTAGAATTTACATACAGATTGGCTATAACCATTTCCTTATAAATATTAGGAGAGATATCTAATAAATTATTACTCACATTTCTCTATTGGAATAAACTACATTTCAGCATATTATGAATTTTATCCCACACATGATATACATTATTAAATAGTTGATAACATGAATAATGGTAGATAAACATTATATTATCCTGAAATTATAATAAATACAGAATTAATAGATATGTATATTATGTTATATTTTCAGGATCTAATAACATTTACCTAATAGGCCTTTATAGTTATCTTATTTCATCACATAAAATAAGATTATGACCACACAAATGAATTGATAGAAGTATAGTCAAATATTATGAATACTTTTTTCAGTAAAATGTAAAGGGAAATTCTAAATTTATATGAGTAGTAATAATATTAAAACTGTGTAGAGATGAACTATTATGATGATTTTATTTATCATTTCATTTCTAAGTGGATCCAGGCTATGCAAGTTGTTTTATATATTTCTGGAGCAAATGAGAATTAGGGTTGGCACATAAAGATATATATGTTTTTAAAAGTAATATTGAATAAGTATTTCAAATAACACACTGTTAAGAATCTAGCAATTAATAATCTGGTATTTAATAATAACCTACTAATTGTAATATTATGGAGATATTGATAATGATCAGTAAATCTTGATCACTATCATTTATAATCATTTTTATTATCTTTTTACTTTCAGATGCAAAAATGTTTACTATGTTCAAGTATCATCCTTTATAATTATAAGTTTTAGATTTTTAAATGTACTTTCGTAATAATTTTTCATAACCATACATTAACAGTTAAGGATAGCTTATAGAAATAAAATTATATGATTCAATTTGAAGTCAAGGTGTAGCTAAAGGGGTATGGAAGAAAAAAAGGTTTTGGTTATATGAAAAGTACAAAAATTATTCTAAATTCACATGTGATTTATCAGCTTCTTTATGGCATTCTTAATATCTTTATTTCTCAGTGTATAGATGGCTGGATTCAGGAGAGGTGTGATAACTGTGTAAAACACAGCTAGAAACTTATCCACCCAAGTGATGTTGACTGGCCAAAGATAGATGAAAATGATGGGCCCAAAGAAGAGCACAACCACTACAATATGGGATGTACATGTGGATAGTGCTTTTGATGAGCCATCTTTAGAACGAAGTTGAACAGTCAATAGAATGTAAGTATAAGATATCAGTAAGAGGATGAAACAAGTAGTTGCTAAAATGCCACTATCAGCATTTATTAGGATTTCCAGATTATCAGTATTCATGCAGGCTAACTTCATCACCAAAGGAATGTCACAGAAAAAGCTGTCTATCACTCTTGGTCCACAGAAAGGTAGATCCAAAATCAAGAGCATCTGACTAAAGGCATGCACAAGTCCAATGATCCATGATATCACAACAAGCCAGATGCACTTCTGTCTGTCCATGATGCTGCTGTAGTGGAGTGGTCTGCAGATGGCCACATACCGGTCATAGGCCATTGTTACAAGAAGTACCATCTCACTTCCTCCAAAGAGATGTACACATAGAATCTGGCTCATGCAGCCTCCAAAGGAAATGGTTTTATTTTCTTTTAGGAGATCTATAGTCAGTTTGGGTGTATTTACTGAGGAAAGACAGAAGTCAACAAATGAGAGATTAGCTAACAGAAAGTACATGGGAGAATGGAGATGATGATCAATGATGATCAATATCACTATAAAGAGGTTGCCTACTACAGTCATCAAGTAGAGGGCTGAAAATGGTAGTAAGAGGAATATCTCAAGTTCCCTTGAGGTACAAAATCCCAGAAAAATAAACTGAGAAAACACAGTATGGTTAGACTCTTCCATTAAATAAATGACACTATTGATTTACAGAAAGAGACAGATGACAAAGAGAGAAAGACAGAGACAGAAACAGAGAAACAGACAAAGACAGAGAGGCAGATAGACAGAAAGAGACAGAGAGACACTGAGAGGTAAACCAAGACTTCCTGGAATAGAAACAATAACTTTTTGCAAAGAATAAATGAAACAGAAATAATGCTAATTGAAATCTAGCAACTTATCCATCCCAACTTTAAGGCATCTCTTTTTGTGTGTGTTTGTATATTATGTCATAGCTGGGAAGGCTCCTTAATTAGAATGATGGGTAAATATTTTCACACATCTGAAAGACAAAAAGTATAGTTTCAAAATTAGTATACTGTTTAGAATATTAGTAGCAAATATTATCCTTATACTTTCTAAGTCCTAAGTCTACCTTGTCTACATGGAAATAGAGATATTTTTCTTCTATAAACATCTGAGACACAGTTGGAGCCTCTTGACCAGCATAATTCCAGAATGAAAATCTATTAGTATATTTCAAACATAATTTCAAAATTCTAGTAATAGACCTATTTTTGGCTGCATATCAATACACGGAATAAACCGAGTTTCTTCTAATGTGTTGAGAATAGCTGTTGGTCAAATAAATTGAGAAAAAAAGATGCTGAACATACATTGTCAGCATTATCTTTTATTGAAGTTTGGACTGATCCATAGAATCGATAGAAGTGTATGTTCGAATAACATAAATTTCTATGCATGGAGATTTCACTTTTTGTTTTGTACTAACTGACTTTCAACACTAAATGATAAGATGTCATAAAATAGCTTGAACACTAATTTCATGAAAGCTTCTTATGCTTTCAATCTTTTTTCTTCCTTTGCTTCATTCTTCCGTTATGTATTCCTCATCTTTTTTCCTGTACTTTTTATTTATTATTTTTGTTTGAAATTGGAAGATTAAAACATAAATCTATCAGCAGATATTATATAATTTCTCTTGTAATTATTTTTAAAAATTTATTGAAAACAATTTTTATTGATTTTCCAGTGTAAATCACTTCAGTAAAATTTTAATGATAGAATGCGAACACATACTTGTCTCTAAAGCCTCCAATATTACTTCCAGACTAGTAGATAACTGACAGGGAGCTTGATTTTGAGAAGTCAAAGAAAGTTAATGATATTTGTAGAAATAGGCACTTTACTCTTTAAAGATAAAATATGAAGACAGTATTTACTTATGAATTTGTGTAGTTTTATTGTGTTCAAAATATAATTACGTAACTCTTGAATATCTGTGATATTTTCATCAGAGTTTTTCTGATTATGTGAGTTATAAGTGAATTATGATTATTCTAAACACATCTACATTTAGCTCCCTCTAATCTTTATTAATTACTTTCCTAGTATATTGCTTGTATTTTAGGATAAAACAGAATCTAATAATACAAAGTTAATCAGATAACATTAGAATAAGTTTAAAGCCCTGTGATCAATATTTCTTCAAGCTGAGAGACTTAGGTCTTATAAGAGTACAGTAAGAAATCATTAGACATGAGCATGTAAAATTGCTTTAAGTGTTCATCAGTCTCAAGGATTTGTTGGAAAGGAAATCTTGAGTAATATTTCTGTGAAGCACAACAATTACCAATTCATAATCCACTATAAAACCATCAAGGAAGTAAAAAGTGATAGTAAATAAATGAATGGATTTTAAATGAGTAGTTGAAATGAAATACAGTAAGTATTTTATCATATACTCACATTACAGGAATCAGCTCATAAACAGTTCCTTTCTCTTGACTCATTTTCCTCTGATGCTTCCTTGAACTTGAAGCTATTTTATTGCCATTCCTGCTGTGACCAGTTTTTGACAAGAGTGTTTCACTTCAGAGTGGCTTATATATAGAGAAAATAGTTATGTCTGCCTTGGAAAGATTCCCATTCTCATATTAAACAGAACTAAGCAGTTATAAAAGTGTTTGCTTTCATAGTCCTTGGGGATCCCTAGCCTCCAACTTCTGAATTTTATTCAAGAACTGAATAATAAAGAAAATAAATTCTTTTCACTTTCAAAATACTTAGTAATTTTTGCATTAGTGTTTTATATGTTTTGAAAAAATACATGTACTAAGATGAATCATTTGGACCAGTGTGTTGCTATAGCAGTTAAAGTCACTAGCTGTCAAACCTGATGACCTGAGTCAATTCCTGTTACCACATGTTAGAAGGAGAGTCCACCTCCTTCAAGTTGTCTTCTAACCTTCATACATATGCTACTTCATGGGTGGGAGTACATATATAGACTTATCTACACAATGGACACACACATACACACACAATGTAATATTAATTTTTAAAGATAAATACTCTTGTCATTAATTTTACAGTTGATATATACATTTGGACAACTCCAGGAAATGACAACAGCACTATGTTTTTCTTCCTGCTCTTTTTTAAAATGATTAGCCCATAACTATAGCTCATAGAAATAATTTTAATATAGTTTCTACAATTTATGCCTTTTTTTAAAATTTCATTTTATGGAGAATACCAACAGTGATCACCATTATGTTTTGATTTACATAAAATTAATGAAATTTCATTTTACTACTTTACATAGACATTGAGTGTGCTTTAAAAGCTTCTAAAATCTTATTTATACTTTACACTATGTAATACCACTTTATTAATTATCCTCATTTTTTTCATTTACTTTCTAGACTAACCACATATATCTCAATTTTTATAGACCTAACCAATTTTTATCATGCAGTCTTCTACTGATGATCACATATCTATTACTTTCTGTTTATCCAAAATTTCAAAGGTCTGCATATAACTGAGAGCATACATTTGTCTCTCTGTGCATATGTACGTATGTATGCATATAGGTATGCATGTATGCATGTATGTGTTTCTTCTTGTAGCATCATGCCATCCACATTCAAGATTGGCATTATATTCTTCCTTTTCCATTGACTCTAATCCAAATTCAAAAGAAAAGTTGGTCTTGAGAAAAATATTGTTGACTAAGAACTGGAGGGTCCACAAAATTCAAATTCAGAAATCACAGAATAACTTATTTAGTTCATGAGCTTGAAGAGAGCAGTCGATTCAAAACCTCCTGTTGATAGAAAATGACAAAAGTCACATCCCATGATAATAAGGCATATCCTTGTTGATCCCAAGACTTTGGTCTTAGATGAAATCATTAAAGTTAGAGATAAGTAGTTTGAGTGAATATAAGAAAGTGATGTGTGGTGAACTTGAAATAACATGAGAAGAGATAGGAAATAGCAGGGTAAAGTTGCTCATTTCTTTACTAGAAATACACACAATGTTGAGGCAGAAGACTCATAGGTTCAAGGTCTTTCTAGCCTACAAAATGACTCTTTTAGAGGAATTACTTGAATAGTAAAGAAAGAAAGAAAGAAAGAAAGAAAGAAAGAAAGAAAGAGAAAGGGAGAAAGGGAGAAAGGGAGAAAGGGAGAAAGGGAGAAAGAAAGAAAGAAAGAAAGAAAGAAAGAAAGAAAGAAAGAAAGAAAGAAAGAAAGAAAGAAAGCTGAAAACACATCATACTGAAGAAAGAAAATGAGCTGGGTTGTTCCAGAAGCACATATTTTGTGTTTTCTTTTATTCACTTTGACTCTCAAAGACATAATTATTTCTCTCGTGCCTTCTCTTCTATGAATTCTTCCACATAAGTGACAATAATTTCTGTTTTATTTCATATTAATGCTTCACTTGACAAACTGAACATTGTGCCTGTTTTATCTAGTATGTGTTTTTTGCTTGTTTGTTTGTTTGCTTTTGTATAAGTTACAGTGCAGATCAGATACAAACATTGATGTCATGCACAACATTTAAATATTAACTCAATATTGTAGACATGGCCTTGTTATTTGTGCCTTGTTTCCTGTAAAGAGACTACAAATACAGAAGTAAAATAGAACCAATGCTAATCCCAACAAAGAACTTAAACCTAAAATTTTTTGGCCAGAGGCAAAATGCCTAGCATAGTATCTCAGTTAAATGCCACAAAATTAACAGTACTGTACTTTTATATCTATTTTACACACGGAGACAATGGATTTTAGAGAGGTGAAATGTCAGAGTTAATCTTGTATTCATAGCTAAAAATATAGTCATTCATACTCCTAATTATCAAACTATGTTTTCAAAGGGCAGCCAGTTAAATGTGTGCTATAAATTTTCCAATGAGATCCATCAACTAAATCTTATATAATTTCTATGTTTTCTTAAACTTTTAGTATAATGTCTACTTTTTTGTTGTTTCCTTTTTGGTTATTGTTCTTGGTTTTTATTTTTATGTTTTTAAGTTTTTATTAGATATTTTATCATTTACATTTCCAATGTTACCTCCTTTCTTGGTTTTCCTTCTGAAATCCCCCTATCCGACCCCCCCCCCACTCACCAACCCTTCCACTTCCTCTTCACTATCCTGGAATTATCCTATACTAGTACATCAAATCATCATAGGACCAAGGGTTTCTCTTCCTAATGAGGTTTAACAAAGCCATCCTATGCTATATTTGCAGCTGAAGCCATGGGACACTATATGTGTACTGTTTGATTAGTGATTTAGTCCCTGAAAGCTGAAGGGATACTGGTTGGCTTATATTGTTGTTACTGCTATGGAGATGCAACGTTTTTCAGCTCCTTGGGTTCTTTCTATAGTTCTTTCATTGGGGATTTTGTGCTCAGTCCAATGGTTGGTTGAAAGCACCCACCTCTGTATTACTCAGGTACTGACTGATCCTCCAGGAGACCGCTATATCAGGCTCCTGTAAGCAAGTGCTTACTGGTATCCACAATAGTGTCTGGGTTTGGTGAGTGTATATGGGATGGATCCCCAGGTGAGGCAGTCTCCAGATTGTCTTTCCTTCAGTCTCTGTTCCACCTTTTGTCTCTATATTTCATCCTATGGGTATTTTGTTCCCCCTCTAAGAAGGACCAAAGTATACATACTTTGGTCTTACTTCTTCTTGAGCTTCATTTAGTCTGTGAATTTTATCTTGAGTATTCTAAGCTTCTGAGCTAATATCCACTTATCAGTGAGTACAGACCATGGGTTTTATTTTGTGATTGGGTTACCTCACTCAGGATGATATTTTCTAGTTCCACCCACTTGCCTAAGAATTTCATGAATTCATTGTTTTTAATAGCTGAGTCATATTCCATTGTGTAAATGTACCACAGTTTCTGTATCCATTCTTCTGTTGAAGGACATCTGGGTTCTTTCCAGTTTCTGGCTATTATAAATAAGGTGGCTATGAACATAGTGGAACATGTGTCCTAATTACATGTTAGAACATCTTCTAAGTATATGCATAGGAGTGGTATGGCTGGGTCCCCAGATAATACAATGTCCAATTTTCTGAGGAACTGCCATACTGATTTCCAGAGTGTTTTATCAACCTGCAATCTCACCAGCAGTGGATGATTGTTCCTCTTTCTCCACATCCTCGCCAATGCCTGCTGTCTCCTGAGTTTTGGATCTTAGACATTCTGACTGGTGTGAGGTGAAATCTCAGGGTTGTTATGCTTTGCATTTCCCTGATGACTAATGATGTTAAACATTTATTAAGGTGCTTCTCAGCCATTTGAAGTTCTACAGATGAAATTTTTTAGCTCAGTATCCCATTTTTAATAGGGTTATTCGGTTCTCTGGAGTCTAACTTCTTGAGTTCATTGTATATATTGGTCCTCTGTCAGATGGAGGGTTGGTAAAGATCTTTTCCCAATCTTTTGGATGGCATTTTGTCCTTTTGACAGTGTCCTTTGACTTACAGAAACTTTGTAATTATATGAGGTCCCATTTGTCAATTCTTGATCTTAGAGAATAAGCTATTGGTGTTCTGTTCAGGAAAATTTCCCCTGTGCCCATGTCCTCAAGGGTCTTCCCCAGTTTCTTTTCTATAAGTTTCAGTGTCTCTGGTTTTATGTGGAGGTCCTTGATCCATTTGGAGTTGAGTTTAGTACAAGGAGATAAGAATGGATCAATTCACATTCTTCTGCATGCTGACATCCAGTTGAACCAGCACCATTTGTCGAAAAGGCTATCTTTTATTCCACTGGATTTTTTCAACTCCTTTGTTGAAAGATCAAGTGACCATAGGTTTGTGGGTTCATTTCTGAGTCTTCAATCCTATTTCATTGATATACCTGCCTGTCACTGTACCTACCATGCAGTTTTTAACACTATTGCTCTGTAGAACTACTTGACGTCCAGGATACTGATTCCCCCAGAAGTTCTTTTACTGTTGAGAATAGTTTTAGCTATCCTGTTTTTTGTTTTTTGTTTTTTTTTTTATTCCAGATGAATTTGAGAATTGCTCTTTCTAACTCTATGAAGAACTGAGTTGAGATTTTGATGGGCTTGCATTGAATCTGTATATTACTTTTGGCAAGATGGTCATTTTTACTATATGAATCCTGCCAATCCATGAGCATGGAAGGTTTTTCCATCTTCTGAGGTCTTCTTCGATTTGCATATGATATGATAGTATACTTAAGTGACCCAAAAACTCCACCAGAGAAATCCTACAGCTGATAAACAACTTCATCAAAGTGGCTAGTTATAAAATCAACTCAAGCAAATCAGTAGCCTTCCTATACTCAAAGGATAAACAGGCTGAGAAAGAAATTAGGGAAAAGATACCCTTCACAATAGCCACAAACAATATAAAGTATCTTGGTATGACTCTAACCAAACAAGTGAAAGATCTGTATGATAAGAACCTCAGGTCTCTGATGGAGTCTAACTTCTTGAGCTCTTTGTATATATTGGATATTAGCCCTCTGTTGGATGTAGGATTGGTAAAGATCTTTTCCCAATCTGTTGGTTGCCCTTTTGTCCTATTGACAGTGTCCTTTGCCTTACAGAAACTTTGTAATTTTATGAGGTCCCATTTGTCAATTCTTGATCTTAGAGCATAAGATCAATATCTTATGTGTTCTATTCAGGAAAATTTCTCCTGTGCCTATGTGTTTGAGCCTCTTCACCATTTACTTTTCTATTTATTTCAGTGTGTCTGGTTTTGTGTGGAGGTCCTTGATCCACTTGGACTTGAGCTTTGTACAAGGAGATAAGAATAGTTTGATTTGCATTCTTCTGTATGCTAACTGCCAGTTCAAACAGCACCATTTGTTGAAAAGGCCCTTTTTTCCACTGGATGGTTTTAGTATTTTGTGTGCTGCCAGGTATGATGTGCCAACACTTCAAGATCATGAAATTAATGTCATTTTAGGCCAAATCGTGAGTTCAGGGCCAGCCTTTGTTACAAGAAAACCTGTCTCACTTGTGCTATAGCAATACCTGCAGATCAGTGCCTTGCTCGCTATCATTAGATAAGCTTCTTCTTGAGGTAAATGAGAGCAGTATCAAAGGAAGACAACTGGACAATTCATAGAAAGATTGGAATATTGGAATACTAAGTTCTAAATGGGATGTCTTCATCAACCTACTTTCTCTGTGACTTGGGAATCTATGTGGAAGGGGAGACAAAACGATTTTAAGAACAAAAGAGATGGCTTGTAACAAGTATACAGTGTTTTCTAAATATAACAGAGCTTATGAACTGTGAATTTACAGAGATGGTGATAGCACACATGGGGCCTACACATTTTTTAATCTGCAAGGCATTCTTGTAATGCATGGAGTAATTGGGTAGGAGTCCACACCCCTAACCAAGAAACTCACTCCAATGTAAGTCTGTTCCAAAGGAAAAATACATTTTCCCCCAAAGGAGTCTCACTGGGTATATATTAACCACAGTAAAGTGGGAACTCAGTGTCCAGTCATTGATAGCCACCACAAAATGAAGTAATGGTATGTTTATAGACTTTTTATCTTCTTATTTCTTTGAATGGTAAGATTTTTCTTACAGATTTTATTTGAATTTGTTGTAAACTATAATTCTTGGTTTCTGTTTTTATAATTTGCATTTGTATTTCTGTTTTTTAATACTGATATTTGTTTTAAATTTTTATTTGTGTGTGTGTTTGACTATTTGTTTTCTAAGGGGAGAGAAAAAGAATGAGCCCACCACCATCTTGGAGCTGGCAGCTCAACCAGGTATGCAGAGGGCACCAGAGTGAAAGATTCCCCAGGTCACAGCCATCCGCACCAGGAGCTGGGCAGCTCTATAGCTGCCTAGGCACACAGGGGAGCATCTGACCTTCAGGAAGTCCCTAGGTTAGACAGTATCAACAATAGAATACAAGAGATAGAAGAAAGAATCTCAGATGCCGAAGATAGCATAGAAACCATTGATTCAACAGTCCAAAAATACAAAATGCAAAAAGCTTGTAACCTAAAATATCCAGGAAATCCAGGACACAATGAGAAGACCAAACCTAAGGATTATAGGCATAGATGAGAGGGAAGATATACAATTTAAAGGGCCAGCAAATATCTTCTACGAAATTATTGAAGAAAACTTCCCCAAGGCCTACAAAGAATAATAGTGGGAAAACTAACACAAGGAGGGAAACCACACCCCAGAAGAAGCAAGATAGAAACCCCCTCTCATCAAACTCAAAAGAAGATAACTATTCAAATATAAAAAAATAACGTCAAAAATGTCAGGAAGTAATAATTACTATTCCTTAATAACTCTTAACATCAATGGACTCAATTCCCTAATAAAAAGACACAGACTAACAGGCTGGATGCAGAAACAGGACCCTACATTTTGCTATATACAAGAAACATATCTCAGTGTCAAAGACAAACACTACCTTAGAGTAAAAGGATGGAAGACAATTTTACAAGCAAATGGTCTCAGGAAACAAGCCAGAATAGGCGTTCTAACATCAACCTAAAGTCAACAAAAGAGACACAGAAGGTCACTTCTTGCTGGTCAAAGGAAAAATCCACCAAGAAGAACTGTCAATACTGAATATCTATGCTCCATATGCAAGAGCACCCTCATTCATAAAAGAAACTCTACTAGAGCTTTAAGCACACATTACTCCTAACACAATAATTGTGGGTGACTTCAACACTCCACTCTCCTCAATGGACCGATCAGGAAACCAGATACTAAACAGGAAAACAGTGAAACTAATTGAAACTTTGGACCAATTGGATTTAACAGATAAATATAGAACATTTCATCCCAAAGCAAAAGAATATACCTTTTTCTCTGAACCTCATGGTACCTTCTCCAAAATCAATCATATAATTGGTCACAAGATAGATGCCAACAAATACAAGAAGATCGAAATAATCCCATGCCTCCTATCAGATCACTGTGGAGTAAAAGTAGTCTTCAATAGCAAGAAAAAAACAGAAAGCCCACATACACATGGAAACTGAACAACACTCTACTCAATGACTCCTTGGTCAAGGAAGAAATAAAGAAATCAAAGACGTTTTAGAATTCAATGAAAATGAACATAAAACCTATCCAAATCTATGGGACACAATGAAAGCAGTGCTAAGAGGAAAACTCATAGCCCTGTAGGGCCTCCAAAAAGAAACTGGAGAGAGCATACACTTGCAGCTTAACAACACACCTGAAAGCCCTGGAACTAAAAGAAGCTAATTCACCCAGGAGGAGTAGAAGACAGGAAATCATCAAACCCAGGGCTGAAATCAATCAAGTAGAAACAAAAAGAACCATACTAAGAATCAACAAAACCAGGAGCTGGTTCTTTGAGAAAATCAACAATATAGATAAACCCTTAGCCAGACTAACCAATGGGCACAGAGACAGTATCCAAATTAACAAAATTAGAAAAGAAAATGGGGATATAACAACAGAAACTGAAGAAATTAAAAAAAATCATCAGATCCTACTACAAAAGTCTATATTCAGCGCAACTGGAGAATCTGGAGGAAATGGACAATTTCCTAGACAGTTAGCAAATACCACAATTAAATCAGGATCAATTATATCAGCTAAACTGTCCCATAAGCCCTAGAGAAACAGAAGGGGTTATAGAAAGTCTCCCAATGAAAAAAAGTACAGGACCAGATGGTTTTAGTGCAGAATTTTATCAGACTTTCAAAGAAAACCTACCATCAATATTCTTCAAACTATTCCACAAAATAAAAACAGAAGGAACACTGCCCAACTCGTTCTACAAAGCTACAATTACACTGATACGAAAACCACAGAAAGATCCAACAAAGAAAGAGAATTATAGGCCATTTTCCCTTATGAATATTGATGAAAAATACTAAATAAAATTCTTGCCAATGAATCCAAGAGTACATCAAAACAATCTTTCAACATGATCAAGTAGGCTTCATCCCAGGGATGCAGGGATGGTTGAATATACAGAAATCCATCAATGTAATCCACTACATAAACAAACTAAAAGAAAAAAAACACATGGTCATCTCATTAGATGCTAAAAAAGCATTGGACAAAATTCAGCATCCTTTCATGCTACAAGTCCTGGAAAGAACAGGAATTCAAGGCCCATACCAAAACATAACAAAAGCGATATACAGCAAACCAGTACCAACACCAAAATAAATGGAGAGAAACTTGAAGCAATCCCACTAAAATCAGGGACTAGACAAGGCTGCCCTCTCTCTCCATATCTTTTCAATATAGTACTTGAAGTTCTAGCGAGAGCAATTAGACAACATAAGGAAGTCAAAGGGATACAAATTGGAAAGGAAGAAGTCAAACTATCATTATTTGCAGATGATATGATAGTATACTTAAGCGACCCAAAAAACTCCTCCAGAGAACTCCTACAGCTTACAAACAACTTCAGCAAAGTGGCTGGTTATAAAATCAACTCAAGTAAATCAGTAGCCTTCCTATACTCAAAGGACAAGGAGGCTGAGAAAGTAGTTAGGGGAAATAACACCCTTCACAGTAGCCACAAACAATATAAAGTATCTTGGTGTGACTCTTACCGAACAAGTGAAAGGTCTGTATGACAAGAACTTCAAGTCTTTGAAGAAAGAAATCGAGAAGACTTCAGAAGATGGAAAAATATTTCTTGCTCTTGGATTGGCAGGAACAATATAGTAAAAAATGGCCATCTTGCCAAAAGCAATCTACAGATTCAATGCAATCCCCATCAAAATCCCAAATCAATTCTTTATAGATCTAGAATGAGCAATTCTTAAAATCATCTGGAGTAACAACAAACCCAGGATAGCTAAAACTATTCTCAACAATAAAAGGACTTCTGGAGGAATCAATATCCCTGACCTCACGCAGTACTACAGAGCAACTGTGTTAAAAACTGCATGGTATTGGTACAGCGACAGGCAAGTAGATCAATGTAATAGAATTATAGACCCAGAAATGAACCCACAGGGTTATGGTCACTTGATATTTGATACAGGAGCTACAACCATCCAGTGGAAAAAAGATAGCCTTTTCAACAAATGGTGTTGGTTGAACTGGAGGTCAACATGCAGAAAATGCGAATTGACCCATTCTTATCTCCTTGTACCAAGATCAACTCCAAGTGGATCAAGGACCTCCACATAAAGCCAGACATACTGAAACTAATAGGAAAGAAACTGGGGAAGTCCTTGGAGGACATGGGCACAGGGGGAAAGTTCCTGAACAGAACACCAATAGCTTATGCTCTAAGATAAAGAATTGACAAATGGGACCTCATAAAATTACAAAATTTCTGTAACTCAAAGGACACTGTCAGAAGGAGCAAATGGCAACCAACAAATTGGGAAAAGATCTTCACAAACCCCATATCCGACAGAGGACTAATATCCAATATATACAAAGAACTCAAGAAGTTAGACCCAAAAAATCTAAATAACCCTATTAAAATATGGGATACAGAGCTAAACCAAGAATTTTCACCTGATGAAATTCAGATAACTGAGAAGCACCTTAAGAGATGTTCAACATCATTAGTTATCAGGGAAATGCAAATCAAAACAACCCTGAGATTCCACCTCACACCAGTCAGAATGGCTAAGATTAAAAACTCAAGAGACAACAGGTTCTGGGGAGGATGTGGACAAAGATGAGCACTCCTCCACTATTGGTAGGATTGCAAGATGGTACAACCGCTCTAGAAATCAGTCTGGCGGTTCCTCAGAAAATTGGGCATGACACTTCCAAAGGACCCTGTCATACCACTCCTGGGCATATACCCAGAGGATTCCCTGCATGAAATAAAGACACATGCTCCACTATGTTCATAGCAGCCCTATTTATAATAGCCAGAAGCTGGAAGGAGCCCAGATGTCCCTCAAAGGAGGAATGGATACAGAAAATGTGGTATATTTATACAATGGAATACTACTCAGCAATTAAAATAATGAATTTATGCAATTTGTAGGCAAATGGTTGGATCTGGAAAATATCATCTTAAGTGAGTTAACCCAATCACAAAAGAATACACATGAAATGCAATCACTGATAAGTGGATATTAATGAGCCCAGAAGCCCTAAATACTCAAGGCACAATTAGCAAATCAAAAGATTCCCAAGAAGAAGGAAGGAGAGGACACTGGTCCAGAAAAGACTGGTTCCAGTTTTGCAGGAGAGTACCAGAACAGAGAAAGGGTTGGGGGGGTGTTTGGTGAATGGGCAGGTGGAGAGCAGGGAAGAGGACTTATGGGACACATGGTGAGGGGGCAACTGGGAAAGGGGAAAGCTTATGGAATGTAAACAAAGAATATAGAAAATTAAAAAAATAAAATAAAATGAAGATATGGAAAATAATATAAAACATATATGATTTATGCATTCTCTTAAAATCTACATTTTTAAAATATGTGTGAAGCCATGAATAAAATGAGAAATCAAATCATCATAATAAATATATATCAGTTATGAAACTATCAATTCCAAAGGTTTAACCCACTGATTAATGTCAAAATTCCCAGAAAGTAGTGGATAGGCGATGAAATAATACAAAATGATCATCATGAAATTTGGAGAAATACTGAGTGGCAGAACAAACAATAGAATGTCTAGTTTATATTGTGCCACCAACCTTCATTACTCTGTGTCTGGAATGCAGGAATTAAACATGTGTACCACCATGCCTGGATCTAAATGTCCCTTAATTTCTTTTCACAAGATTTACTCTTTTACAATTACTCACTCACCATTGAGACTAATGGCATCCAGGTAAAATGGATATTAGCCACAATAATTATATAACAATAATTAACAATAATTAACAACCTGTTAATATGACTTGGGATAGTGGCCAGTGTCTTCATTATTGATTTTCTATAGGAACTGTCATCCATGAATATTGTTTTCCCAAGAGTCATTTTTTCTCAGATGCAAAACAGAATGATAGGCAAATTGCCCATGTTATCTGAGAGCAGTAATGTGTGATATGAAAGTATTTTATTAACAAGATCTAATATTTATTGAATTGTTTGACTTATTAAAATTACTGATTTCATTGTTATCAATGAACATATGTTAATACTTGATTCACAGCTAAAATAAAAAGTATGTCAAATGATGAATCATTAACTATTTATTTAATAATATTGCATACCTAAGTGGGTTTCAGTGTCTTCCAAAACCATTACTAAGCATCAGAGATGCTCATTTTGCAGATTCATGAAAGTTTTTTTTGTATCTCATCAAAGCAAAGTTATTGAGTATAATATATATTTTAAAATTGTTTTATTTATTTACATTTCAAAAGTTGCCACTTTTCCAGTTCCTCCTCCAGGAGTTCTTTCCCACATCTGCCCTCCCCTTTACTTCTGAGAGGGTGCTCCCCCACCCATTATCAACCCACCCCTACCTTACACCCACTCCTGCATCCCCCTTCCTACGGGTATCAAGTCTCTACAGGATTAGGTACATCCTCTCCCACTGAGACCAGACAAAGCAGTTCTCTTCTACATATATGCAAGAGGTCACAGACCAGTCCCTGTATGCTGTTCGGTTAATGGCTTAGTCTCTGGGAGCTGCCAGGTGTCCATTTCATTTGTAACTCTTGTTCTTCCTATGGGGTTGATATCTCTTTCAGCTCCTTAGTCCATCCCCTAACACTTCCATACAGGTCCCCCAGCTCAGTCTAATGGTTGATTGTAAGTATCTGTATCTGTGTTAGTCAGCTGCCGGTATAGTCTCTCAGAGGACAGCCATGATAGGATCCTGTCTTTTGTCACCCTCATGATTGAATTTATCTTGATTTCCAGCTTTTCTGCCTTCTAGCTGAAGAATATGAGTCTTCTAACCAAAATAATTTTAGAACATTAAAAGAACTTTGGAAAGAATTACCTTCAAGCTGTACTACAGAGTAAGAGTGGCAAAAACTGCATGGTATTATGACAGAAACAGTCACATTGCTCAACTGAATAGAATAGAAGACCAAGAAATAAAGCCATACACCTATGGACACTGATTTTTGGTAAAGAAGTCACAACCACTCAATGGAAAAACCAAAGCATCTGCAATAAATGGTGCTGGACTAACTGTATATCTATATGTAGTAGAACGAAAATAGATCCATACTTATCATCCTGTACAAAACTCAAATCCAAGTTGATCAAAGACCTCAACATAAACAGTACAATAAATATCAAGAAGATAAAGTGAGAAATAGCCTTGAACAAATCAGTGGAGGAGTTATTGATACAGTTCTTCACAAGACGAAAACGCTTCTATAAGGCAAAGGACACTGTCAATAGGATGTGTTGGCAAACAACAGATGTGGAAGAAGTCTTCATTAACCATATATCTGATATAGGACTAACATACAAAATATATAAAGAACTCAACAAGTTATTCTCCAAATAACCAAATAATCCAATTAAAAATATAAACACAGAATATAGAAAATAAAAAAAAGAATAAAAAAAATGTGGTACAGAGTTAAACAGAATTCTTAACAAAAGTATCTCGAATGGCCCAGAAGAACTTATCAAAATGTTTAAAGTCATTATTTATCAAGAAAATGCAAACCAGATGATACTAACATTCCATTTTACATCAGCCAGAATGGCTAAGATCAAAAACTAAAGGGACAAACAGTACATGCTGTAGAGGATGTAAAGAAACTTGTAGGAGTGCAAACTGGTACAACTATTCTATAAATCAATCCTGTAGTTTCTCAGAAAATTGGAAATAGTTCTACCTGAAGACCCAGGTGGAGCACCCCTGTGCATATACCCAAAAGGACCATACCATAAGGACACCTGATCCATCAGGCTCACAGTAGACTTATTGGTAAAAGCCAAAAGCTGGAAACAATCCAGATATCCCACAACAGAATAACACATACAGAAAATGTGGTTCATTTACACAGGGGAATACTATTCAGCTATTAAAAATGATGGCATCATAAGCTTTGCAGCTAAATGGGTTGAACTAGAAAATATCATCTTGAGGGAGGTAACCAAAAGGACATCTGTGGTACATACTCACTGATATTAGCCAAAAATACAGAATACCTATGATACAAGCCACAGGCCACAAGAAGTATAAGAAGCAGAAAGGCTCAAGTAAGAGTGCTTACTTACTTAGAAGGGGGATGAAAATAATTACGGGAGGCAGAAAGATGGAGGATCCTGAATGGGAGTGGGAAGAGGAACAGAGGAACAGGGTCAGGAATGGGGAGGGCCAGACAAAGAATCTGAGAGGGCCAGGAGAGTGGATGGAAAAATGCAACCTCTGGGGGTGGTTGTTTTGAGAGATCTTGTAAAAAGTTAGAGTCCTGGGAGGTGAGAGACTCTCAAGACTCAATGGGGTGATCTTAGCCAAAATGTCCAATAATGAGCAGAGGGAACTTGAAGAGTCCACCTCTAGTAGATAGACAGGGCCTCAAGTGGAGGGACAGGTTTAACAACCATAGTCTAAATTTCTGACCCAGAAGTGTTCTTGTCTAAAAGAACTGCAGGCACAAAAATTGATAAGAGTCTGAAGGAAAGGTAATCCTTTGACCAGCCCTACTTGGGATCCATCTCATGGTGGAGCACCAAGTCCTGATGCTATGATGTGATTACAGATAAGAGCCTAGCATGACTGTCCTCTTAGAGGCTCTACAAGCATCTGACTGAAATAGTTGGAGATGCTTACACATAATTAGACTGAAGCAGAACACCAGTAGTTGAATAAAAGGAAATATTTAAGAAGCTGAAGAGGAGGGAGACCCCTTAGGAAGACCAGCAGTTTTAACTAACCCAGACCACAGGAGGTTTCCAGAAACTGAGTTACCAAACAGGCAGCATATAGGGACTGGATGGAGGCCTCTGGCACATATAGAGCAGAGGACTTCCTGGTATGGCCTTAAGGCCCCAGGTAAGTAGGAGGCCAGCTTGCAGATGGGAGCACCCCCTTGGAGGCAAGGAGAAGTACTACAACAAGGAACTGTGGTAGGGGCCTGAGGAAGGGGGCAATGGCTGGAAAGTCTTCATTGTCATTTACAGTCTCAAACAGTTTAAAAGTACAAGATTTCTTCTGAGACTTAAGACAAAGTTTTAATTGTAACTTTCTATAAAATCAACTTGTGGATGCTGATTTTCTTCTTCTTCTTTTTCTTTTTCTTCTTCTTTTTCTTCTTCTTCTTCTTCTTCTTCTTCTTCTTCTTCTTCTTCTTCTTCTTCTTCTTCTTCTTCTTTTTCTTCTTCTTCTTCTTCTTCTTCTTCTTCTTCTTCTTCTTCTTCTTCTTCTTCTTCTTCTTCTTCTTCCCTTCCTCCTCTTCTTCCTTCTCCTTGTCTTTTCCTTCTTTCTCCTCCTCCTCCTCCTTCTTTTTCTTTTTCTACTAACTGATAAATTTTATTTTTTGTTTTTCTAATTAATTTAACAATGTTTTTATTAGATATTTGCTTTATTTACATTTCAAATGGTATCCCTTTTCTGAGTCACCCCTCTGAAAACCTCCTACCCCATGCCCCTTCCCCCTTCTGACCACCCCCAATTTCCTGACTTGCATTCCCCTATCCTGGGGAATCAAGTCTTCACAGGACCAATGGCCTTTCCTCTCATAAATTTCTGAAATGTACATCTTCTGCTACATACATAGCTGGAGCCATGGGGTCCCTCCATGTGTACTCTTTTGTTGGTGGTTTAGTCCCTGGGAGCTGTGGGGGTACTGGTTGGTACATATTATTGTTCCTTCTGCAGGGTTACATACTTCTTCAGCTCCTTGTGTCCTCTTTACCTGCTCCATTGAGGACCCTATGCTCATTCTATTGGTTTGCTGTTAGCCATGATCCACTTTCCAATAAGGATGAAACTATCAACACATTGGTTTTTCTTCTTGAGATTCATGGTGTCTGTGAGTTGAATCTTGGGTATTCTGAGCTTTGGGATAATATCCACTTATCAGAGAGTGCATACTGTATGCATGTTCTTTTGTGATTGGGTTACCTCACTCAGGATGATATTTTCTAGCTCCATCCATTTGCCTAAGAATTTCATGAATTCATTGTTTTTAAGAGTTTGGTAGTATTCCACTGTGTAAATGTACCACGTTTCCTGTATCAATTCCTTTGTTGAGGGACATCTGAGTTCTTTCTAGCTTCTGGCTAGTATGAATATGGCTGCTATGTACATAGTGGAACATGTGTCCTTATTACATGTTAGAACATCTTCTGGGTATATGTCTAAGAGTGGTGCAGCTATGACCAATGTTCTGAGGAATAACCAAACTGATTTCCAGACTGGTTTTACCAGCTTGCAATCTCACAGGCAATGGAGGTGTGTTATTCTTTCTCCACATCCTCTCCAGCATTTGCTGACCCTTGAGTTTTTGATCTTGGCCATTCTGATGGTGTGAGGTAGAATCTCAGGGTTGTTTTAATTTACATTTCCCTGATGACTAATGATGTTGAACATTTCTTTAGATGTTTCTTAGACATCTGGTATTACTAAGTTGAGAATTCTTTGATTAGCTCTGTACCCCATTTTTAATAGGGTTATTTGGTTCTATGGAGTCTAGCTTATTGGTTTCTTTGTATATATTGAAATTAGCCCTCTGCCAGATGTAGGGTTAGTAAAGGTCTATTCCTAATTTTTTCTTTGCCATTTTGTCCAATTGACAGTGTCCTTTGCCTAACAGAAACTTTGAATTTTAAGAGGTCCAATTTTTCAATTCTTGATCTTAGAGCATAAGCTATTGGTGTTCTATTCAGAAAAATTTCCCCTATGCCCATGTGGTCCAGGTTCTTTCCCACTTTCTCTTCTTTTAGATTCAGTCTATCTGGTTTTATGTGGAGGCCCTTGATCCACATTGATCTTTGACAAGTGAGATAAGATTGGATCAATGTGTATCCTTCTACATGTGGACTGCCAATTGACCCATCAGCATTTACTGAAAATGCTGTCTTTTTTCCACTGGATGGTCTTTAGCTCTTTGTCATAGATCAAGTGACCATAGGTGTAAGGGTTCATTTCAGGGTCTTCAATTCTATTCCATTGATCTACCTGTCTGTCACGTATCATTACCATTAGCTGTTTTTAACACTATTGCTCTGTACTATAGCTTGAAGTCAGGGATGGTGATTTCGGCAGAAGCTCTTTTATTGTTGAGAATAGTTTTATCGTTCCTGGGTTTATATTATTCCAGATAAATTTGAAATTTGCTCTTTCTACACTTTGAAGAATTGAGTTGAAATTTTGATTTGAATTGCATTGAATCTATAGATTGTTTAGGCAAGGAGGCTCTTTTTACTATATTAATCCTGCCAATCCATGAGCATGGGAGATCTTTCCATCTTCTGGGATCTTCTTCAATTTCTTTCTTCAGAGACTTGAAGATTTTGTCATACAAATCTTTCACTTGCTTGGTTAGAGTCACACCAAGGTATTTTATATTATTTGTGACTATTTTGAAGGGTGTCATTTCCCTAATTTCTTTCTCATTCTCTTGATTCTTTGAGTATAGGAAGGCTACTCATTTGTTTGAATTAATTTTATATCTAGCCACTTTGCTGAATTTGGTTTTTAGGTTTAGTAATTCTCTGTTCAAATTTTTGGTGTCACTTAAGTATACTATCATATCATCTGCAAATAGTGATACTTTCATATCTTCCTTTCCAATATGAATCCCACATGAAGAACAAGGCGTACACTTGTTACATAAGTGCCAGTGTAAGGGTCAGGAAATCTCTGAAGGAAGACCCCAAAGTCAGATGGTATGCAAAAACAAAGAGCATTTATTCTGCAGAAACATCGAGCATCTAAGGATTACCATTGTTCAGAATGACAATATCCACAGAGACATTGGAATACCTTTTATAACATAACTGGGTAATTGGTTCTGAGACAACAGACTTAGGGGACATTCCAAGGTGTTACAGAAAGCATTATCTGAAGATCATAAAGAAGATATACACCACAGGACCCTAGTTGCAAAAACAGGAGATAAGATATTGACTTGGTTTGTCTAAACAAAACTTCAAGAACAGATTAATCTTAAACTTTCCATGACCCTGTAAGCTTGTAGCAAATAGTGAATGTTCAGCAAGGTAATTGTTCCCAGTTTATATGCATGTAGGCATTCTTGGTTATAACCTCTTATTCAAGTATGGTCTGAATATGAAAACTTGCAGTAAGCCTTTTACCCTGTGAACACATGCTCTGAGAGTCATACTAGTACTGAGAACAAAGGGCAGAAATAAGTTCTCCTTCCCTTTTCTCAGGCTCTCTTTAGCCTCCTCCTCTGTCACATTGAAGTGGTAATCAAGGGCTGTAGCATTCAGCTTTAAAGGGACTCAGTCAGGTGGATGAGCTGCTAGAACAAAGTACTCAAACAAAAACACAATCATGTGGATTGTAGTCTAATTTCTGGGTGGAGATAAAATGCAATATGAAAAATGAACTACTCAACAAGGGTTTGGTTTGTCTCATACATGCTCTCTTCATGGTTCAAGCTCTGTGAGCCAGTATGGGCCCAGGTTAGTGGATCCTGTAGGTTTTCTTGGGGTTTGTCCTTGACTTTTCTTAAGCCTTTAATCCTTTCTCCCCATCTTCAATAGGCTTCGCTAAGCTCCACTTAATGTTTGGCTGTTTCCATTAGTTGCTGGGTGAAGCCCCTCAGATGGCAGCTATGCAAGGCCCCTGTCTACTCATATGGTAGAATAACATTAGTAGTGTGAAGGATGGGCTCTCTCTCATGGCATGGGTCTCAAGCTGAGACAGCCCTTTGTTGGCCAGTCCCTCAATTTCTTCCCCATCCTTACCCCTGCATATCTAATTGGCAGGATAAATTTTGGGTTGAAGGTTTTGTGACTGGCTAGTGTCTTACTCTCCCCACTGGAATCTTTTGTGGCTCCAGGAGATGGCAGTTTTTAGTTCCATATCCCCCACTGATATCTGTTTTAATCTAGGGTCATCCTCATAGATTTCTGAGAGTAAAATTGTTCAATATTTCTAGATTATACCAGAGATACATATCTCCATTGTCTCTCACAGTACTAGCCCCCTCTGACTTCCTCACATTTGATCCCTCCTGCTTCCCTCCTTCCACCATTCCCAACCCAATTCCCTTCCTCTATCTGCCCCTAATGTCTCTTTCCCCTACTCCAGGAGATTCAAGTGTCCCCAATTAGGCCCTCCTCATCACTTACTGACTCCACAATAATTAGAAACAGCACCAGTTCAAGAGTTGAGGGTGTGGCTATTTCTCAGCAAAATGGAAAACACTGGGACTTTCAGGACAGTCTTTAAGGGTATGGAAAAGAGTTCTAAATACATGAATCCAAAAATATGGAATTTCACAATTATGCCAAAAATTAGGATACAATATGAATATTATGAGAAATTTCTTGAATCTAAAGAAACAAAAGACAACTTGTTAGAAAATTACTAGGGCAGGAGATAAAGAGATTTAGTGAGTGATGAATGCAGGAGAACCCACCAACCGAAGATTTCTTTATTTATGATAACCAAGGCAGATAGATTCTGAGTTCAGGATCAGCCAAGGCCTGAGCAAGGTTAGACTAAGGTGTGGAGGCAATGGTAATTTCAGGGCAGGGTCCCACCCAGGTAGCTGACCATCTGTGTTTAACAGAAGCAGGCAGATCTCTGAATTCTTTTGCACTGTTAAAAGAAAATATGTCCTTGCTGTCACCTAAGAATCAAAGAGTTGGGGGTCACTGGATGTAGATTTCAAAAGGAAATCTTGAGTAAATGACTAGATTGATATGAAAAATAAAAGACTATAACTGTGTTGTGCAGCAGATGAGTTATTCAGAGAATATTCTTGGGGAAAAACGGAGAACTACTTGGAGAACAGACAGACAGACATGTGGGCATGCATGTGCATACCTGGGTGCACGCACACACAAACACACACACACAAACACACACACACACACATACACACACACACACACACACACACACACACACACACACACGGGTGTGCGCACGCACGCGTGCAGGACAAGAGCAGAATAGCAAGGAAGCAGAATATAGACAGAGAAATCTCCAGAGAAAAATCAGAACAGATAGATGCAGACTTAGATAGCTATATCAAGTAGAAAACGGGTTGTTAATTAGGATCCATGATTTGACTTCGAGTACTTTTTACTGTTCCCAGATACCTCGTCTCTCAGAACCCATCATCAATTCAAGGCAGGTCCTTGGCATTGTCTCCAGTTTCTGGTTATTACAAATAAAGTTGCTATGAACATAGTTGAACAAGGGTCCTGCTATAGTGGAGCATCATTTGGATATATGCTCCAGGAGTGATATATCTGGATCTTGAGGTAGAATTAATCTCAATTTTTTGAGAAATTGCCAAATTGATTTCCAAAATAGTTGTACAAGTTGCATTCCCACAAGAAAGGAAGTGTTCGCATTGATCCACATCTTCACCAACCTGTGCTGTTGCTTGATAGACTTATTAAAATCATAATATTGATAAATAATTCAAAGAGAACTTGGTAAATAATAATCTATTTAAAGAGAATTGTACAGTGTTGTAACCATAGGTAGTGTTTAGTAAATTGAAGTGGTTATTATTATTATATCATTATCACAATCTTCTAATTTTTAGACAAATATGTGTATGAAATAAAGTCATTACTCCTAATTTGGTAAAATCTAAGTATCCAATTTCTGATTTTTTTTTCAAATTTTTATTTTCATAAACTATATATTTATGCATTTAATAACTTACAGAAATGTGTCATATATGCAGTTTAGTATTGAGCTCAAAATACAACTAAATTAGTATGAACACAATGACTTTTCACATCTAAATGTTATCCCCAAATTCATCTGTGATTTTTCAGCTTCTTTATGGCATTTTTAATATCTTTATTTCTCAATGTATAGATAGCTGGATTTAGGAGAGGTGTGATGACTGTATAAAACACAGCTAGAAACTTGTCGACCCAAGTGATACTGACGGGCCACAGATAGATGAAAATGCATGGTCCAAAGAACAACACAACCACTATAACATGGGAAGTACATGTAGAAAGTGCCTTTGATGAGCCATCTTTAGAGTGCAACTGAACAGTTAGTAAAATGTAAGTGTAAGAGATCAGCAACAGTATGAAACAAGTTGTTGCTAAGACACCACTATCAGCATTTATCACTATTCCCAGAGTATTTGTATTCACGCAGGCTAATTTCATCACCAAAGGAATATCACAGAAAAAGCTGTCTATTACTCTAGGTCCACAGAAAGGTAGTTCCAAAATCAGTATCAGTTGACTCATGGCATGTATAAAGCCAATGATCCATGATATCAGAACAAGCCAGATGCACTTCTGTCTGTCCATGATGCTGCTGTAGTGGAGTGGCCTGCAGATGGCCACATACCGGTCATAGGCCATTGTTACAAGAAGTACCATCTCCCCTCCTCCAAAGAAGTGCACACAGAGGATCTGGCTCATGCAGCCTCCAAAAGAAATGGTTTTATTATCTTTCAGGAGGTCAGTTGTCAGTTTGGGGGTGGTTACTGAGGAAAGGCAGAAGTCAATAAATGATAGGTTAGCTAGCAGAAAGTACATGGGAGAATGGAGATGATGATCAATGATGATCAATATCACAACAAAGAGGTTGCCTAACACAGTCATCAGGTAGAGGGTGGAAAACGGCAGTAGGAGGAAGGTCTGTAGTTCCTTTGAAGCACAAAGTCCCTGAAAGATAAACTCAGACACCACGGTCTTGTTTGAGTCTTCCATTTACTATAAGGCGTTCTAATGGGAAGAGACAGGCCTGAATTAACAATTCCTGAAATAGAAACAATAACTTCATGATCAGAGTTAAATCATCATACAGTTATTTAAATTGAAATCTTAGCACTATATGCCACTCAATTTTTTAATAATTTTGAAAGTATTTGTGTATTATGTCTCATCAGGAACGTTTCCTAAAATTTGTAGAATGATTGTTCCAAATCTTTTCTGCACATCTAACAGACAATATTTATAGGTATCAAAATGAGTACAATATTTAAAATACTAGTAGCAAATATCTTTTAATTTTTCCAATCTTAAATATCTGCTCATTATGAAATAGTTTTCTTCAAGAATAATTGAAACTTTTTAGAGTTTCTTTACTTGACCATCATAATCCCATAATACCTATTGGTATATTTTAAACATAAAAACACAATTCTCAAGCACAAACGTATCACTGTGTCTGAACAGACAGAATCAATCCACGTCTACTGGAAATTATGCAAAAATTGTTTATCAGATTAATTGATAAAGGTACTAAAGGCAAATTGTTAGCATTATATATTTCTTTGAATTTTTGTCTTATACGTTTGTGTGTATTTCTCAACAATCATATTCCCCTAGGGCTGAAAGATACTTCTTATTTTCATACATTATCATAATTTCAAGACTAAATAGTGAGATTTCTTATACTAGTCTGAATAATTGATTAATGAAAGCTGAATTCCATGTCTCTTTCATTCGGTGTTCTTCCTATCCTCTCTTATTATATGACAATGACATTTTAAGATAACTTATATCATAACTTAGAATTGGTGTATTCACAGTAGATTCTTATTCTTCAAACCCCACACAATCTTGTCTACTTCTCATTTCTTTTACCTGCTTCTCTACTGCATTGTGAGTAGAATGTAAAGTGTCCAAAAGTTCAAATATAATCAGATAATATTAGACTAAGGTAAATGGCCTGTCAGCAGTATGAGATTTCAAGAGATAAACTTTCAACATGGCATTTTACAGAAAGTGTTTAATTTACATGAACAGATGAATTTACTTGAAATGTCTAGAAGTCTCAATTTTTTGGAAAGGTAAACTTATATAATGTTTAGGAAAATAGAACAATCAAAAATGCAAATGCAAGACTCTCCAAGTATCACTGGTGTAAAGTAAGGTGATGTTAACAGAGAAAACAAGTTTTTAAATTAGTATTTGTGATAGAAACTGATGGTACAAAAATCCATTCAGGGTGTACTTACAGTGCAGAAATCACCACCTTACTCTGGTCCTCCCAAGTTGATAATGATCCCTCCACTTTTCTTCTAATCTGAAACTGTACTACATCATAATAATGTCATTTCTGCTGTGACCTGTGTTGGCAAGTATTTTACATCAGTGTGGCTTATATACATGTTCAAAAGTCACATCTGCATGGGAAGCTTTTTTTGTTCTGTACTTTAAATGGAATCAAGTCCTTGGGGACCCTGAATTGGAGGCATCTCTCAGTACTTCATTATTTTGAACACTAGACTCTTGTTAAATAGTAAATTGCAAGATAAGAAAGTTTAAACAAAATGTGATAGATGTTGACTTAAGTGTGGAGAAACAGAACTCTTGTATATTATTGTTGGCAGTGTATAGTGGTATAGTAACTAAAAGTGATGAAAATATTTTTCAAATCATAACAAATCAAACTTCTTTAAGTTTACCACCCTATCACTTGAGATACATCTAAAACGAAAACCATGCTTGAACAAGTGCTACATACCCATGTTCTTTGATCTATTACTTGCAGCATATTTTATCTACTGAAGTATCTACAACAGAGAAACCAATAAAGAAATTGATATATCTATATTATAAATAATATATTTTATATACATCAAACATGCATAAGCATACAGCCATTACAAGATATAACTAGATTAAGACTACTACTATTAATTACAATAATAATGAACACAATATTGTTATTTATGATATGTGGATGTATTTAAAGTATATTCTGTCACAGAAGAATAAATGCTGTATAGCTTCTATTGTAAGAGGACTTTAAAAATGAACCTCAGATATAGAGAATACAGTTATAGTCTCTAGGGGCAAGAGAAGAAAGGGTATATTTGGTAAAGATTTAATTATTTTACATGAATTTAATCCAAGAGACATGTTTTATGGTATAGTACCAATGGGTAGATGGTACAAGAAATAAAGTGCTTCCAGTTCAACCTTGATGAGCTGCATTCACATTACAAACCATATGTAAAGCCAGATGTGGTAGCACACATCTATATTGACACCATTTCTATGGCAAAAGAGGGGTTGTAAAAATGGAGGTGTTTTAGAAGTTAGAAATCACTGTCTCTGTCTCCTTCTGGTTTAACATTTTTGTATGTGTTATGGCAATGCAGAGTTTACATGATGAATACTATGGGCCAGTGAAATGTGTAACATCACTTGTTGCCAAGCCTAATTAACTGAAGCTTAACTGGGTCCTATATGGTATAAGGGAAACACTGACTTCTTTAAGTAGTCTTCTAGCTTTTACTCATGTGCTATTGCATGAATACATATAAACACATACAAACACATGCCTACATTTATATACAAAAACACATAAATATAATAATTTTGAAAGAGAAAACTCATGTTGCTTGTAGTTTTATGATTGTGCATATACATTTAGACAACTATCATGACATCTGATAATGACAGCAGAGCCATTTATTTTCTCCCAGACTCAGTTTTGATATGTTAAGATCAACCCCTGCCATACCTATACCTCAGGCAAACAATATTATTTTAGTTTGTATAATTTTGCTTTTATTTTTAAATCAATTACTGAACATTCTTAAGGTGAACACTTATTTTTTTTATATACATACATAGAGTAAAATTACATGCTAGTACTCAACATAGAAATTGTATGGGCATTAAAACTTTTAAAATTGGCAGCCATCTTGCCCCAGACCCCCCGCGCACAAACAGCGGGCACACTGGACGCAGTGAGCGGCTGGAATCAGTTGCGTGGCCAGAGTTATAGCTTAGCTTAGCTCTGCAGGAGATCTGGGCACAGAAAGGTCAGCTGCGGGTGCAGACTAGCAGCCGGGACCAGCTCTCTGAGCGGACTAGCAGCGAGGGGCCACCAGGATGCCTCGGGGCACAGCTCACAGCTCGGCACTCTAGCAGCTGGAGTCAGGGGCCTGGCCTCAGAGCGAGCATAGTCCAGCACAGACAACGCAGCCAGAAGGGAGCAGCAGAGCCGGGTACGAGCAGCTCAGCCAAGGACACGCGGTGCTTTCAGCAGGGGCAGCCATCTTGCCCCAGACCACCGCGCACAAACAGCGGGCACACTGGACGCAGTGAGCGGCTGGAATCAGGTGCGTGACCAGAGTTATAGCTTAGCTTAGCTCTGCAGGAGATCTGGGCACAGAAAGCTCAGCGGAGGGTGCAGACTACCGGCCGGGACCAGCTCTCTGAGCAGACTAGCAGCGAGGGGCCACCGGGCCGCCTCAGGGCACAGCTCAGAACTCTAGCAGCTGGAGTCAGGGACCTGGACTCAGAGCTAGCATAGTCCAGCACAGACAAGCTGCCAGAAGGGATCTGTCTCCTGGGGACAGGCGTGCTGTGCTTTCAGCAGGGCGCCATCTACAATAAGACCAACTAACGCCAGAGATAAAGAGATGGCAAAAGGCAAACGTAGGAACGTTATTAACAGAAATCAAGGCAATATGGCACCATCTGAACCCAATTCACCAACCACAGCAAGTCCAGGAAACCCCAGCACACCAGAAAAACAAGAGTTAGATATAAAAGCACAGGTCATGATGCTCCTAGAGGAACACAAAAAAGACATAAACAAATCTCTTAAAGAAATGCAGGGGAACATCAATAGAGTAGAAGCTCTTACAATCCAAACACAAAAAACACTTAAAGAACTCCAGGAGAATATGGGCCATCAGACAGAAACCAATAAAGAGGAAGTGAGAAAATCAGTTAAAGAAATGCAGGAGAACTTGAAACAACAGGCAGAAGTCATGAAAGAGGGAGCACAAAAATATATTAAAGAATTACATGAAAACACAAACAAACAAATGATGGAACTGAGCAAAACCATCCAAGATCTGAACACAGAGGTAGAAACAACTAAGAAATCACAAAAGGAGGCAACCTTGGAGATAGAAAACCTTGGGAAGAAAACAGGGGTCGTAGATGCAAACATAACAGAATACAAGAGATAGAAATAAGAATCTCCAATGCTGAAGATAACATAGTAACCATTGACTCCACAGTCAAAGAAAATGCAAAATCCAAAAGGCTTGTAACCCAAAACATCCAGGAAATCCAGGACACAATGAGAAGACCAAACCTAAGGATTATAGGGATAGATGAGAGTGAAGATATACAACTTAAAGGGCCAGCAAATATCTTTAACAAAATTATGGAAGAAAACTTTCCTAACTTAAAGAGAGAGATGCCCATGAATGTACAAGAAGCCTACAGAATTCCAAACAGACTGGACCAGAACAGAAACACCTCCTGTCACATAATAATCAAAACCCCAAATGTAATAAACAAAGAAAGAATATTAAAGGCAGTAAGAGAAAAGGGCCAAGTAACATATAAAGGAAGACCTATCAGAATCACACCAGACTTCTCTCCAGAAACCATGAAAGCTAGAAGATCCTGGGCAGACATCATGCAGACCCTAAGAGAAAACAAATGTCAGCCAAGACTACTATACCCAGCAAAACTCTCAATCAACATAGATGGAGAAATCAAAATATTCCATGACAGGACCAAATTTACACAATATCTTTCCACTAACCCAGCTCTACAAAGGATAATAGGAGGAAAACTCCAACACAAGGAAGGAAATGGCACCCAAGAAAAAGCAAGACAGTAAACTTCTTCCATCAAACTCAAAGGAAGATAACTACTCAAAAACAAAAATAACATCAAAAATGTCAGGAAGTAATAATCTCTATTCCTTAATATCTCTTAACATCAATGGACTCAACTCCCCAATAAAAAGACATAGACTAACAGACTGGATACGGAAACAGGACCCTACATTTTGCTGCTTACAGGAAACACACCTCAGAGTCAAAGACAAACACTACCTTAGAGTAAAAGGATGGAAGACAATTTTGCAAGCAAATGGTCACAGGAAGCAAGCTGGAGTAGCCATTTTAATATCAGATAAAATTGACTTTCAACCCAAAGTCATCAAAAGAGACACAGAAGGTCACTTCCTGCTAGTCAAAGGAAGAATCCACCAAGAGGAACTCACAATTCTAAACATCTACGCTCCAAATGTAAGGGCACCCTCATTTGTAAAAGAAACCTTACTAAAGCTCAAAGCACACATTGCACCTAACACAATGATTGTGGGGGACCTCAATACTCCACTATCTACAGTGGACTGACCAGGAAAACAGAAACTAAACAGAGACACTGAGAAACTCATCGAAACTTTGGAGCAATTGGATTTAACAGATATATATAGAACATTTCACCCTAAAGCAAAAGACTATACCTTCTTCTCAGCCCCTCATGGTACCTTCTCCAAAATCGACCATATAATTGGACACAAGACAGATCTCAACAAATATAAAAAGATCGCACTAATCCCATGCCTCTTATCAGATCACCATGGAGTAAAAGTGTTCTTCAATAGCAACAAAAACAACAGAAAATCCCCATACGCTTGGAGGCTGAACAATATTCTACTCAATGATACCTTAGTCCAGGAAGAAATAAAGAAAGAAATCAAAGAATTCTTAGAACTTAATGAAAATGAAGGCACAACATACCCAAATCTATGGGACACAATGAAAGCAGTGCTTAGAGGAAAACTCATAGCCCTGAGTGTCTCCAAAAAGAAACAGGAGAGAGCATATACCAGCAACTTAATGGCGCACTTGAAAGCTCTGGAACAAAAAGAAGCAATTTCACCCAGGAGGAGTAGAAGACAGGAAATCATCAAACTCAGGGCTGAAATCAATCAAGTTGAAACAAAGTGAACCATACAAAGAATCAACAAAACCAGGAGCTGGTTCTTTGAGAAGATCAACAAGATAGATAAACCCCTAGCCAGACTTACTAAAGGGCACAGAGACAGTATTCAAATTAACAAAATTAGAAATGAAAAGGGAGATATAACAACAGAAACTGAGGAAATTCAAAAAATCATCAGATCCTACTACAAAAACCTATACTCAACACAACTGGAGAATCTGGAGGAAATGGACAATTTCCTCGACAGTTACCAAATACCAAAATTAAGCCAGGATCAAATAGATCGTCTAAACAGACCCATAACCCCCAAAGAAATAGAAGGGGTCATAGACAGTCTTCCAACCAAAAAGAGCACAGGACCAGACGGTTTTAGTGCAGAATTCTATCAGACCTTCAAAGAAGTCCTGATACCGATACTCTTCAAATTATTCCACAAAATAGAAACAGAAGGAACACTACCCAACTCATTCTATGAAGCCACAATTACCCTGATACCAAAACCACACAAAGATCCAACTAAGAAAGAGAACTACAGGCCAATTTCTCTTATGAATATCGATGCAAAAATACTAAACAAAATACTTGCCAACCGAATCCAAGAACACATCAAAACGATCATTCACCATGATCAAGTTGGCTTCATCCCAGGGATGCAGGGATGGTTCAATATACGGAAATCCATCAACGTAATCCACTACATAAACAAACTCAAAGAAAAAAACCACATGGTCATCTCATTGGATGCTGAAAAAGCATTTGACAAAATTCAGCATCCTTTCATGCTAAAGGTCCTAGAAAGAACAGGAATTCAAGGCCCATATCTAAACATAGTAAAAGCAATATACAGCAGACCAGTAGCCAACATCAAGGTAAACGGAGAAAAACTTGAAGCAATCCCTCTAAAATCAGGGACTAGACAAGGCTGTCCCCTCTCGCCATATCTCTTCAATATAGTACTTGAGGTACTAGCTAGAGCAATTCGACAACAGAGGGAAGTCAAAGGGATACAAATTGGAAAGGAAGAAGTCAAACTATCACTATTTGCAGATGATATGATAGTTTACTTAAGTGACCCAAAAACCTCCACCAGAGAACTCCTGCAACTGATAAACAACTTCAGCAAAGTGGCTGGCTATAAAATCAACTCAAGTAAATCAGTAGCCTTCCTATATGCGAAGGATAAGCAGGCCGAGAAAGAAATTAGGGAAATGACACCCTTCACAATAGCCACAAATGATATAAAGTATCTTGGAGTGACGCTAACCAAACATGTGAAAGATTTATACGACAAAAACTTCAGGTCTCTGAAGAGGGAAATTGAAGAAGACATCAGAAAATGGGAAAATCTTCCATGCTCGTGGGTTGGCAGGACTAATATAGTCAAAATGGCAATCTTGCCCAAAGCAATATACAGATTCAATGCAATTCCCATCAAAATCCCAACTCAGTTCTTCATAGAGCTAGAAAGAGCAATTCTCAAATTCATCTGGAATAACAAAAAACCCAGGATAGCTAAAACTATCATCAACAGCAAAAGAACTTCTGGGGGAATCAATATCCCGGACCTCAAGCAATATTACAGAGCAGTGGTATTAAAAACTGCATGGTATTGGTTCAGTGACAGGGAAGCGGATCAATGGAATAGGATCGAAGACCCAGAATTGAACCCACACATCTATGGCCAATTGATCTTCGACAAAGGAGCTGAAAACATCCAGTGGAAAAAAGATAGCCTTTTCAACAGATGGTGCTGGCTCAACTGGAGGTCAACATGCAGAAGAATGAGAATTGATCCACTCTTATCTCCTTGCACTAAGCTCAACTCCAAGTGGATCAAAGACCTCCACATAAAACCAGACACACTAAAACTAATAGAAAAGAAACTGGGGAAGACCCTTGAGGACATTGGCTCAGGGGAAAAATTCCTGAACAGAACACCAATTGCTTATGCTCTAAGAGCAAGAATAGACAAATGGGACCTCATAAAACTACAAAGTTTCTGTAAGGCAAAAGACACTGTCAAAAGGATAAATCGGCAACCAACAAATTGGGAAAAAATCTTCACCAACCCCACATCCGACAGAGGGCTAATCTCCAATGTATACAAAGAACTCAAGAGGTTAGACCCCAGAAAACCAAATAACCCTATCCAAAAATGGGGTACAGAGCTAAACAAAGTCTTTTCACCTGAAGAAATTCGGATGGCTGAGAAACACCTTAAAAAATGTTCAACATCACTAGTCATTAGGGAAATGCAAATTAAAACAACCCTGAGATTTCACCTCACACCAGTCAGAATGGCTAAGATTAAAAACTCAGAAGACATCAGGTGTTGGCGAGGATGTGGAGAAAGAGGAACACTCCTCCACTGCTGGTGGGAATGCAAGCTGGTACAACCACTCTGGAAATCAGTATGGCGGTTCCTCAGAAAACTGGGCGTGATACTTCCGGAGGACCCAGCCATACCACTCCTGGGAATATACCCAGAAGATTCACCAGCATGCAATAAGGATACATGCTCCACTATGTTCATAGCAGCTTTATATATAATAGCCAGAAGCTGGAAAGAACCCAGCTGTCCCTCAACAGAGGAATGGATACAAAAAATGTGGTATATATACACAATGGAGTACTATACAGCCATTAGAAACAATGAATTCATGAAATTCTTAGAGAAATGGATGGAGCTGGAGAATGTCATACTAAGTGAGGTGACCCAGTCTCAAAAGAATACCCATGGTATACAGTCACTGATAAGTGGATATTAGCTTAGAAGCTTAGAACACCAAAGACACAAATCACATATCAAGTGATGTCTCACAAGAAGAAAGGAGTGGACACTGGTGCTAGAATGGACCAAAACATCATTGTGGGAGAGTACAAGAACAGTAAAGTGGGAGGGGGTGGATGCGGGAGCAGGGGGAGGGAAAAGGACATGTGGGACCTTTGGGGGTGGGGAACCAGAAAAAGGGAAATGAATTGTAAATATAGAATATATACAATAAAAAAAATAAAAAAAAACTTTTAAAATTTTCTTCAACTTTTTACCATTTAATACTTCTCTATTAGCTACAACTTTAATTTAGTACTTAATATTTTGGAGTTATTAGGCATACTTATTGTGGAATTATATATTTTCTCCTATTTTTGCTCTAAGCTACTATTAACCACAGTTTTACTACTTTCTCATTAATTCAACTTTTAAAGTCATTGAATGAGAGTAAGAGCATGCCTGATGTATTTTTCTTTGTGTCCGACTTTCATTTAGGATAATGTTCTGTACATTTACCAAGGACATTTTATTCTTCTTTTAAAAACCTGAGCAGCATGGCACAATACTTTTCCCATATATTCTGAGTAGTCCACATGTTATTTATTTTATATATAGTAGTATATATGCCTTCCTTCATATCTATATCCCATATATAGCCTCTACCTAGCAATCATTTTAGGAATAGTGACACAGGAATTTTCTCTGCATGTTGTCCAAAGTTAAATTAAACTCACTGTGTAGTCCAGGTTTACTTGAAACACATGATGATCTTGCTTCAGTTTCCAGTGTGTTGAAATTACAGGAATGTACCACCTTCTTCTGCATACCTAAGTTCACTTAGAACATTTATTTCATTTTATGTATGAGTGATTTTGTCTGCATGTCTGTATGTTCACTATGTATGTACTAGGGAATGCTAAACATCTTTTTGTGCATTTTAATGAATATTTATCTAATATTCTTATGACTGGATTTATTTTTGTTGTTGTTTTTAACTTTCAATTATTCACATTTCATGAACTGTTAAACTTTCTTAACAGCTCATTCAAAAAGTAACACTCACTGAGGTGATACTGCCTGACAATTCAAGTACTTTAGCTTAAGAAAAAGGTTATGTTCAAGGTAGAAAGCAGATTATTCCATGTGATGACTAAGAAGTCATCTCCTTACAAATCTGTGTTAAGGAATAATCCCACTATTGTGATTGCTTCTGAAGGATACTTGGTGGCTGTGTACAGAGCATGGGGCTAGAAAGTTGCCTGGAAGAACTTCCAACACTACCTACAATTAAGAGACATGGTCATTTCCTTAAAATCCCACTCCAGTGGTCTAAGTGGGAACTCTGCTGCCTCAAGGGCCTGTTTCTCCTCTTTAGAAATAGTAACAGAATGAACAAACTGGCAAGGACCAACTTCTTAATGTTTAAAAGATTGTGAAAAGGGCTTTCCCTGGCAGCAAGGTTGAATTTCCCCTCTCTGTCATAGAAGGTATTATTATTTAATTTTTTTGGCACATAACCCTTAAAAAATAGGATTCAGAACTGAAATAGTAAAACAACACATCTGTGCAGCAATAGTAGGACCTGTCATTGACACAGCCACATCCTTTACAGTTGGCTCTCTGAGGAGGACACTGCAGGGCTAAAGTGTGAGATGCAGTGTGGGAAGGCCCAGGTTTAGCATCTGCTAGCTACATCCTGACCACAGAGAACACACACTTCCTTCAGGAAAATATAAAACACAACTTTAGATTTTGAACCTCGAGATAAACACTGCAGTTCACAATAAACATACGACAGGCGAGATTCTAAAATGTTAAAACATAAATGAAGTATAAGTATATATTTAAGTTTGATATTGGAAGACTAAAATGTCAGGAAATTAGGGGATATTTTGTAATTTCTGTGCTAAGAATTAAAAAAAACATTTAATTTATAATCATGCATATTTATTTCCTGTGTCAATATACTCTATAAAGTAGTAAAACTATAGTACAAAATATGGTCTTTCTGGCTTCAAGTCCCCAATATTACATCCAGAGTTTGAAATAAATGATATGATAGGAATCATGATTTTCAGTAGTCCAAGAAAATAAATGAAATTTATTACAAAAGGAACTTAGCCATTTAAATATGAGAACAAATAAATATAGATGACCAATTTCATTAATAAAAATTAATAGGTTTATATAAAAGTTAACTTCATTGTACTCAAAATTAAGCAAACATAAACAAACACTTTGAAAATCAGTGGCATTTCACATATATTCTTTTCTTAGTGCTGAATTCTTAGAGAACTATGGTTATTCTAAACAGTCACTCTCATCTCCCTTCCGTATCTATTAACTACTTTACTATATTGTCTGTATCTTGAGAAAATACTGCATTCAATAATATAATGATAACCAGATAACATTAGAGTAAGTTTAGTGGCCTGTGAGTATATTTCTTCAAATTGAGAAAATTGGATCTTTTAAGCTTACAGTAACAGATCATTACATGTGAGCATATAAACTGCTTTAAGTGTCCAAAGCCTCAAGGATTAGTTGGAAGGGAAAATTTCTACCATATACTTGTCAAATAAAACACTTAAATACAAATACAAGAATCAGTGTAAAATCATCAAAGAAGTAATAATGTAATGTGTTTCTAAAACAAACAAACAAACAAACAAACCTTAAATGAGCAATTGTGATTAAAAATGAAAGCACAATTAGTTTGTGATGTATTCACTACAGGAGTCACCTTGTAAAACACGTCCTCCCTTTTGGATGATGTTTCCTATAAGTCTTCCTTAAATACGAATCTCTTACATTGTGGATTCTGCTTTGACCAGTTTTCTTAGTGTTTTTCCTCAGTGTGGCTTACATATGTTGACAACAGTCATGTCTGCCTGGAAAGTCTCCCATTCTGCATATTAAATAGGGCTGTGTAGTTGGAAAGCCTTCTACTTTCATATTTCTTTGAAATCCTTAGCCAACAATATCTCTTGATAAGATAAATAAGTGATGTTAACAATAAAAATATATTATTCCTTTCATTATGTAAGTATTTTATAATTTATGAGTAAATATTGTATATACATTATGACAACATAAGTTAAAAGATGAGTCACATGGGACCTTGAGATGCCATAACAGATAAAGTCACTTGTTGCCAAATCTGATGACCTAATTTTTGAGATCCACAGGTGGAGGAATTTAATCAACTCTGATGTCCACATGTGTTCTTACATAAGTGTGTGTACATATAGATAAGTCTAATCAAGATGTATGCACCCTTAGGTTGGAAGACCAAACCTAAGGGTGCATACATCTTGATTAGACTTATCTATATGTACACACACTGATAAGTGGATATTAATGAGCCCAGAAGCCCTAAATACTTAAGGCACAATTAGCAAGTCAAATAACTCCCAAGAAGAAGAAAGTAGAGGACCCTGGGCCTGTAAAGATTGGATCCAGTATTGTAGACCCAGAACAGAGAAATCGTGTGGTGGGGAATGATTGGGGAATAGCTGGGGGGGGGGAGAGGAATTATGGGACATATGGTGGGGGGGAACTGGGAAAGGGGAAAGCCTTTGGAATGTAAACATAGAATATAGAAAATAAAAATTAAATAAAAAAAAGATACAATTGCAAACTCCCTATTTAGGGACTACAAGGTCTCTTGCAATGTCTAAAAAAAAAAAAAAGATGTATGCACCCACCTTACATTGAATAAATGTAATAATTATTTGAAAAAGTGGGAAAATATGTTGTTTATAGCTCTACAATTCACCTGTCTATTTACACAATTACTTCCCCACCTGGAAATGCCAACAAAGAATTTTCTTTTCTTTTCTTTTCTTTTCTTTTCTTTTCTTTTCTTTTCTTTTCTTTTTCTTTTTTTCTTTTCTTTTTTCTTTCTTTTCTTTATTTTTTAATATGTTATTTTCAACTGCTATCGCACTTATGAATAGGGCAAACAATCTTATTTTAGATTGCATAATTTGTCTTTATTTTAAAGTTCATTTTACTATATGTACTTAAGGTGAACACCATAATTTTTTGATAGAAACACATATAGTGAAATTACATATTAGTACTTTATATAGACAATGTGTACTAAGAGCATTTAAAATCTTCTTTCAACTCTTCATCATGTAATTCTAGTTCACTAAATATGATTTTCATTTAATAAGTTTTTAAATTTTATTTTCTATATTCTTTGTTTACATTCCAAAGGCTTTCCCCTTTCCTAGTTCCCCTCACCATATGTCCCATAAGTCCTCTCCCCCCCACCAACTATTTCCCAATCACCTCCCCCCACCACCATTTCTCTGTTCTGGATCTATAAAACTGGATCCAATCTTTTCAGGCCCAATGTCCTCTCCTTTCTTCTTGGGAATCATTTGACTTGCTAATTGTGCCTTGAGTATTTAGGGCTTCTGGGCTCATTAATATCCACTTATCAGTGATTGCATTTCATGTGTACTCTTGTGATTGGGTTTACTCGCTTAGGATGATATTTTCCAGATCTAACCATTTGCCTACAAATTGCATGGATTCATTATTTTTAATTGCTGAGTAGTATTCCATTGTATAAATATACCACATTTTCTGTATCCATTCCTCCTTTGAGGGATATCTGGGCTCCTTCCAAATTCTGGCTATTATAAACAAGGCTGCTATGAACATAGTGGAGCATGTGTCTTTATTGTATGCAGGGAAATCCTCTGGATATATGCCCAGGAGTGGTATGCCAGGGTCCTCTGGAAGTGACATGCCCAATCTTCTGAGGAACCTCTAAACTGATTTCCAGAGCAGTTTTACCATTTTGCAGTTCCACCAACGGTGGAGGAGTGTTCCCCTTTCTCCACATCCTGGCCAGCACCTGTTGTCTCTTGAGTTTTTAATCTTAGCCATTCTGACTGGTGTGAGGTGGAATCTCAGGGTTGTTTTGATTTGCATTTCCCTGATGACTAATGATGTTGAACATCTCTTAAGGTGTTTCTCGGCCATTTGAATTTCTTCTGGTGTAAATTCTTTGTTTAGCTCTGCACCCCATTTTTTGATAGGGTTATTTGGTTCTTTGGGGTCTAACTTCTTGAGTTCTTTGTATATATTAGATATTAGCCCTCTGTCGGATATTTAACTAATTTATTTTTAACAATTCATGCAGTTTTTAGTATAATACTATGAAGATAGTTTTTGAAAATGTAATTATATACCCAATGATTTTCATAATCATTTATGTAATAAGTCTATGATAGTTAAAGGTATATTTTTTAACTACACTCAATTATATTTTTGCTACCGTTGTAATAACATCAAAACCCTCATATATAAAGCCTCAGGTTCTCCTTCAATTTCATGTTCTCTTTTTTCATTAGTTATTGCATTCATATTTACATATTTCTATTCATTTTAATCCCATGGTATGGACAATCACATCACATCCAAAATTCTTCTAGGTCCATGTGATCTGGCTGGGGTGCAGCCATACTCATAGTACATACATTTAATCTCTTTGGCTGGAATCCTTTAGTATATACCTTTATTTGAAAAAATGGGAATTAAATGATATATGAATTGTGTCTTGGGTATTCCGAGCTTCTGGGCTAATATCCACTTATCAGTGACTGCATTCCATGTGTGTTCCTTTGTGAATGGGTTACCTCACTTAGGAAGGAAGAAGAGGGCCCTGGTCTTGGAAAGGCTTGATGTAACAATGTAGGGGATTACCAGGACAGAGAAGTGGCAGGGGGTTGATTGTGGAATGGACAGAGGGAAGAGGGCTTAAGGGACTTAAGGAGGGACTGGGAAAGGGGAAATCATTTGGAATGTAAACAAAGAATATAGAAAATTTTTTAAAAAATGAAAAAAATGGTGTCTAACTGAAGGGCAGACAAATTGTCTCTTCACAGCAATAAAAGACAAACTAAAACAGTTCCATTCTTCACAGGTGAAACTTAGTTGACAAGAATTTAAGGAATCTTCAAAGAAATAATATTTTAAAGTAATACGTTATATTAGGTATTAGAAATTACTCTTGTATGAATTAACCTTTTCTATGTATTAACTTGGATACATTCCATTTTTAATTGGAAAAAAAACTTAGAGCAATGCTCTTCAAGGCTGTTTGTTTTCACACTTTGCTTCATGTTGCACATACTGTTAGGAAATTAAATAATTTATATGTGATTCATATTCAGTAATTCATTTACTGAAATGAATTTACTGAAATGGTTTTGAAAGAGTATCTTATTTTTTTCAAAATAAAATAGAATATACAATATGCTGCAGAATTTCAAAAGTTTATAGACACACTCAAGGATTAAGTAGGAAAGTGACTTTGGTGGCCATAATCTTTAGACTGTAGTTTACAACAACAACAAAAACAAAAAAGGCAAGGCAAAATTACCCAAACAAAACAATATGATAGAAAAAGTTTACAAAAATACCACTATTTAATTTTGTGCTCGCATAGGGTCCACACTTAAGTTGATTAGTACAGCCAAGTAGACTTCATTGGAAATAACATAGGGGTTTTTGTTTGTTTGTTTACTTTTTGTTTGTTTTGTTTTTTGGAAGCAGAGCTACACTAAAGATGGTTTCTTGATCAGCCATGTTTGCTCCTACACAAGTCCCATTCACAGTGCTGGAACCCCATCTAGCTTGACACGTTGCAGGCTCATGTGTGCTGGCATAAATTCTGTCAGTTAATAGTATGTCAGCTCTGTTGTGTTTAGAAAACATTGTTTCCTTGGTGCCATCCATCTCTTTGCTTCTTGCAATCATTTTGCCTTCTCTTCTATGTAGATAGCCAAGCCATGAAGAAAGGAGGTTGAGGAAGATATTCCATTAAGTCTGAGTGTTCCCATTTTTCTAATAGTCTATAAATTATCCAGTTGAGCTCCCCTGTGAGTGCTCCCTCTAGTTTAAGAAGAAGCTATACTAATGATGGCTGAACAAGGTACTAATCTCTAGGTACTCCTTTAGCAACACTGAGGAAGGCTTTTCTGTAACTAAGGCTGGCCTCCAACACACCACTTATCCCACAATGACCTACATGATCTTCAAGAGTTGCCGCCTCCAATGAAACAGCACAGAAACTATCTATATTTAAAAAGAGTGACAATAACAACAAAGGGAAACAAGAAAAAAGTAGCCAATATATTAATAATATAAGGAAAGTAGACATATAAAATCTAATTGATGGATCTCTTTGGAAAATTCATTATATATATATATATATATATATATATATATATATATATATATATATAAAATAGGCTTCCATTTGAGAACATAGTTTGATAAGTAGGAATAAGAATCACTACATTCTTTAGCTATGCATATAAGACTCTCATACTTCATATCTCTAAAATTCAATGTCTCCATTTATAACATTGATCTAAATGTTCACAGTGGAAATTTTCTGATGTTTGCAGAAAAATATTTTAGTAGGAGTTATATGCTGGCATTAGATTTGGTTGTCATATTTTACTTCCATATGTGTACTCTTTTTTTTACAATAAAGAATGCATTAATTATAAGTCCATGTCTATATTGTTGAGCCATTATTTAATTGTTGTTCATGAACTCAGTATGTGTATATAGCCTCCACAGTAACTTGGGAAAACCTAAAATAAAACTTGGTAAGACAGGCAAAAAATTCAGTCTCTCAAGAATAGTATTAATGTGTAATATGACTTTCAGGGAGAGGTAGTAACTCTGGGAACAAGTCTGATGTGAGAGATTTGTTAGTCAAACAGAGAAAGTGATTTTAACAGCCACATAGGTGAAAGGAATTGGTGCCAGGACTGCAGGAGACACATGGTTGGACAGAGCTGGATGGGAACATTTACTTAGATGAGCTAGTTGAGGGCCTGCCAAGTTAAGTCTAAACTTTAATAATTAAAGAAAAAAGAGCTCTGCATCATTATTGGGAAGCTGGCAGGTTATAGAAAAATCAAATGGTTACAGATATCCATAAACCAAATTTCCAATTTAAAAATGAGGTATTGAATTCTCAGAGAATTCTCCATTGTAGGAAATAATTACAAAATGACCCGCACATTTTTGTCATTGTGGCCGGCCACTCTCTGTCTTGGCACAGTCCCTCTGGGCTATTCTCTCTGCCCACTAACTCTCCTGCAGGGCTGGAGCTCCTGAGTTTCCTTCTCTATCAAAACAGGCCCATACAATGACTGTCCACACTAAGATCAGCCACCACAGCACCCATTTACCCAGTAGAAATAAAATTCTAGAAGCTTATAATTAACCAACCAGATTTATGAATCAAAAAATTCTCAATTAAAAAATGACAATAAAATAATTTCAGAACTAATTAATAATGATAAAAGCTTTATCCCTATTATTCTAAGCTTAAGATATCATTACTACCTATGGCTGGTTAAAACCATGCTGGTTCATCTTGGACTTCCTCCTTCTCCCCTTAGATGCTCTCAGTCCCTGCAAATCTTAGCTCTGTCTCCCTTTTCCTTCTCCAATCACAGGCCTCATTCTGCCCTAATGTATTTGGACATGGAAACCCCTGGGACAATTCTCAACTGAGGAATCTTAAACAACCAAGAAGCAGTAAAAGAAAAGTTCAACATCCTTAATTTTTGGGGAAATCCAAATCAAAATTACTCTGAGATTCCATCTTACAGCTGTCAGGATGGCTAAGATCAAGAATACAAGTGACAGCTCATGCTGATGAGGATGTGTAGATCATTGTTGGTGGGAGTAGAAACTTGTGTAGTCACGATGTAGTAGTGTCTCAAAGTTGATAACTGATCTACTTCAAGATTCAAAGATACCTCTCCTGAATATACGCCTAATGGATGTTCCTTCAGGCCACAAGGACACTTGCTCAATTATGTTCACTGCAGCTTTATATATAATAGTCCAAAAATGGAAATAGCCTAAATCTCTATTTATGGATAATGAAAATGTGGTACATTTACATAATGGAGTATTATTCATTTGTCTAAAAAAATCATTAAATGTGCTGGCAAATGGATGAAACTAGAAAATATCATCCTGAGTGAGGTCACCCCAATCTAAGAAGATATACATGATATGTGCTCATTGATAGGTGGATATTAGCTGTATGGTAAGGGATAACAATGCTTTAATCATCTGATCCAGTGAAGCTAAGTAACAAGGTTGACTCATGGAGTGATGTGTGAATCTTCTTTTGAGTGTGGCAACCCAAGAGATATAACAATTGGATGGGGATGTGGGGACAGGCAGCATGGAAATAGAAGAGATCAGGTTAAGGGAGGATGTAGGTAGACAGTACTAGGAGAGATACTTGGAATTAGGGCTTATCTTGGGAATTTATTTCCAGGAATCTACAAGGATGACCCTAGCTAATACTCATTGCAATAGGGGATATGGTATCTAAATGACCATCTCCTGTAACCAGGAAGATTTCAAGTGGAAAGATTGGGACTCCAACTCAGCCACAAAACTTTTGCCATACAATTTTTCTTGCATACAAAGTGTGCTAGGTAATGATGGTGCAAAAATTGTGAGAGTAGCAAGCTAATTGCAGGTTCAGGTTGAGACTCATGTTATTTGAGGGAACCTACCTTTTGCAGTATCTGGAGCTCCAGGATTCAGAAGGTGTATAACTCAGAGACCTAGGATAGGATCACATGTGAATAGTAAAGGGGAAAAAAAGGAATGAAAACTCAAAGAAAAAAGGAAGGAAGAAAAGAAGGAAGGGAGGAAGAGAGGAAGGAAGGAAGAAAGGAAGGAAGGAAGGAAGGAAGGAAGGAAGGAAGGAAGGAAAGAAAGAAGGAAAGAAAGAAGGTAGAAGGAAAGAAAGATAGTAAGTGTTGGGACAGGGCCCTGGTATGAGCTTCCAGGAGTGAGGATGACTGGCTGCTGTGAGCATAAGGCTTGCTGGTATAATAAAGTACATATTTTACATTGCTTTGTGGAATGTCCTCCCATTAACATTAATGTCTTCATGATAAAAAGAAACAGCATGAGCCCAGGACTTGAGGCTGTGGCTATGTCTCAGTAAACTGGTAAACCCTGGAATCTTCAGGACAACTCTATTGATTGATTTGGTTGATTGATTGATTGATTTAAATTTATTTACATTTCAAGTGTTATCCCCTCAACAGTTTCCCCCTCTCCTGGAAACCTCCTAGCCCATCCTCCCCTCACCCTGCTTCTATCCTGGGGCATCTATCTGAACCTTAAAAGATCAAGGACCTCTCCTACCCTTGATGCCTGACAAGGCTGTCCTCTGTGGTGTAAGGTACTGTGTTCAGAACAACTCTTAAGTCTATGGGAAAGAACTCTAAATACAAGAGTTTGAAAATAAATAATTTCTCAACTATGCAAAAAATAACAATGCAGTATGAGTTATGTGAGGCGCTTCATGAATGTAAAGGGAGAAAGGCTGTATTAATGAGCCAGCTTATCAGAAAGATTAAAAGGCAGGCATATTACTGAGTTTGAGGTCATCTTGAGACAGCAATATTAGACCCTGGCATGGTAGATATGTTAATTTCAGAGCACAATCCCACCCAACTAATTTATCCTCTTTGCTTAACAAAGAAAAACAGGTCTCTGAATTCTTTTGTAATATTAAGAAAAAAATGCATGCTTGCTGTCTCCTAAGAATCAAAGGGCTGGGGTCACAGGATGAAGATGCCTAAGAAAATCAAATGGAAACCTGAAGTAAATGACTGGATTGATATATAAAATAAAAGGCTAGTCCTGTGTTCTGCATAAGATGAGCTATACAGAGAATTTTCTAGGATAAAAGGGGAGCTTTGTGGAGAACTGACACACACAGAAGCAAACAGGACAAGACAGAGAGGTCTCTTTGATTAGCAAGCAAACAGAATATGGACAGAGAGATCTCCAGAGAGAAAGCAGAGAGAAGCAGCCTGGAAAAGCTGTATCAAGCAGTACACGGGTCATTAGCTTGGATCCAGGATTCAACTTTGAATAGTACTTTTTGCTTCTGAACACCTCTCCAAGTTAAGGCTGGTCCTTGGTAAGAGAGAGAGAGAGAGAGAGAGAGAGAGAGAGAGAGAGAGAGAGAGAGAGAGAGAGAGAGAGAGAGAGAGAGATTTCTAATGATATTCTGCTACTCTACACTAAGCTTTGGGCCTAGCACAATAGTCATCAGTGAGGCTACTTTTGACAACTGATGGAAACAGCAGCAGAGTCCCACAGTAGAACTCTGGGTAGAGCTTGTGTAAACCTGTGGAAGATGGGGAGAGAGGACTGTATAAGCCAAAGGGGTCAATGACTCTACAAGAACAAGTTCCATAGAATCAAAGTTTATTGAGCATGTTTATGAAAAACAGGTTCAATAAATAAGCTGGGCTATATATAGATATATTATAAAGACGTTTTACACGTTTCCAGGGCAAAGGAAATCATGTGTGTTATAAATATTTGTTAAAGAAAGGCTGGGGTAGTCTAGCTTAGCCTGAAAAGCTATGAGTTTGTTTCTCAAATGTAATAATTTCAACCTTGCCTAAGGAAGCAAATCTTTTTTTTACTTCAATATTTTTATTTAATATATTCTTTATTTACATTTCAAGGGATTTCCCCTTTCCTAAATCCCCCCTCCCCGAAAGTCCCATAAGTCCTCTTCCCTCCCCACTCCCCAATCAACCCCTTTCTGCTTCCCAGTCCTGGTATTCCCCTATACTGCTACAGTGAGCCTTTCTAGGACCAGGGGCCTGTCCTTCCTTCTTCTTGGGCTTTATTTGATATGTTAATTATGTCTTGGATATTCCAAGCTTCTAGGCAAATATCAAATTATCAGTGAGTGCATACCATGAGTGTTCTTTTGTGATTGGGTTACCTCACTTAGGATGATATTTTCCAGTCCCATCTATTTGTCTAAGAATTTCATGAATTCATTGTTTTCAATGACTAAATAGTACTCTATTATATATATAAAATCACATTTTCTGTATCCATTCCTCCATTGAAGAGCATCTGGGTTCTTTCCAACTTCTGACTATTATAAATAGGACTGCTATGAACATAGTGGAGCATATATCCTTATTGCATGCTGGGAATCTTCTCGGTATATGCCCAGGAGTGGTAAAGCAGTGTCCTCTGGTAGTATCATGCCCAGTTTTCTGAGGAATTGCCAGGCTGATTTCCAGAGTGGCTGTACCAGCTTGCAATCCCACCAACAGTGCAGGAGTGTTAAGGAAGCAAATCTTCTCACTAACTTTTACACTCAATGGCGGAATCCTCTTTGGAGGATCACTTGTTAGTTTTTAACATCTCCTTGATGGCTGGTGGTAATAAAGAATATCATATTCTGTAATAATGTCAATAAAATAAGATTTACAGTGATTTTTGCATAGGATATTGGGAAGTATATTTATTATTTAAAAGTATCTACAAGAAACAAAATATACTTCAAAGAATGAAAGATAATAATGGACAGCAATAAGATGTTTGAGAAAAAGGACTAATTAGAATATATAAAAAACCAAGGGTCTATGTTATTTCTTTGTTTATTTGCTTACAACTGTTTTTTATTCTTTCACTTTTAATATTATTTATCATTCAATTTATTCCGATCATGGTTTCACTTACTCTTTTTTTTTAAACATAAATGTGTGCTTATATTATTTTTTCCATTTCAAGTAAAAACAGTATAGTAAGCAAAATTATACATATGGCAGATTTTAAGATTTAATCTTTTAAAGTGAATAAAACCAACATTTTGGCTTTAAATATACTTTTTTATTTGAAATAGTTTTTTTTTTAATTTTAGTCTTAATTCCTGCAGATTACCTTCATACTCCCTAACAAACTAATTAATGATTCCTTCATTTCCCTCTTTAGAAAACAAACAAAAAACAAGCAAAATTCTAAGTAAAAGTGTAAAAATGAAAAGAAAAAGAAACACAAAATGAAATATAAAAATCAAAACCAAGATCTGTAGTTTATGACAACAAATGAACAAAAAGCAATAAGACAAAAATTAACCAAACAAAGCAATATGACACAAAAAGAATACAAAAATACCATCACTACATTTTGTGTTGGCTATATTTGACTGGACACTGAGTCCAGTTCTTATTGTGATTAATATATGCCCATTGGAGAAAAAATGAGTTTTTTCTTTTGCAAGTAGAACTACACTGGAGACTTTCTTGGTTAGGGATGAGAGCTCCTGCCTCCTTCCCACTAGCAGCGCTAGAATCCCATGCAGCTGGAAACTGTGCAGCTTTAAGTGTGCTGCCACAGTCTCTGTGAGTTCATAGTGTATCAGCACCACTGTGTTTAGAAAACACTATTTTCTTGGCACCATCCATCCCATTGGTTCTTACCAACTTTTGCCTCCCAACTCACATAGATTCTAAAGTCATGAAGGAAGGATATCCATTGATGGATATATCTGTTGATAAAGATATCCCATGTAAATCTTAGTAGTCCAATGTTTCAACCTTTCTATGAATTGTCTAGTTATGTTCCTCTGTGATTGTTCCCATCTACTTTAAGAAGCCTATAGAATGATGTATCTGAACAAGGTACATCTGTAGGTATTTCTATACCAAAAGTGAGACAGGCTTTTCTGTAACCAAGGCTGGCCTCCAACTCACTATTTATGTCAGAATGACCTTATAATCATGATCTTCAAGTGTTGTCATCTTCTACCTGGTACCACAAAATTATCTAGATTTAAAAACAGAAACAACCACCAAAAATGGAAACAACAAAAAGAGGGTATCATACTAATTGTTTAAAGAAAGTAGAAATTATGTAAAATTTAGTTGCTGGATCTCTTTGAAAAAGTCACCATGTATATTTAATGGGCTGCCCTTTGAGAACATAGTTTGATAATTAGGAGGATGAATTACTCTATTCTTTACCTATGGATTAAAGACTAACTCTGATACTTCAACAGGCTAAAACTAATTGTCTCCAGGGTAAAATTGATCTAATATTATAGCATTGGAGATTTTGTGATGTTTAAGTGAGATAGTTTGCTAAGTATAGTGCCTTTTGCAGAAAAATATTTTAGTAGAAATTATATGTTGACATTAACATTGGTTATAATATTTTACTCCTTCATGTATGCAATGCATTATTAAGTATTCAATATGTATATGTATATTCAATATGTATACATTATAGAGTTGTTATTTAAATGTTGTAAATATTTATTTAAACAAACATTCAGTACATGTATCTGATTCCACGATAACTCATGTAAACAAACACAAAACATATACCAAGTAAACCAGGTAAAATATTGTTTGTAAAGAACAGCATTAATGGGAAACATGATAAAAATTATTTTCATAAAAGAGAAGGCATGGGAGAAAGAAATCCATCTTTAAGAGTCAAACAAATCAAAATGTAATAAAACAAAAGAAATGCAACACAATTTTTTCTTGAAATAAGAAGAAAAATAGCCCATTTCATTCTCCCATATACTTTTTAATATATTAGCAGTTTTCTCTTGCTTTACTATTCAAATAATTCACTGTGTAAGGGTTATAGTGAAGGCCAGGTAGGCCTGGAACTTCTGAGTCTCCTGCTTCACCCTATGCACACTTGTAAAGACAAGAGCTTCTTTACATTGCTATTTCCCATTTCTTCTTGTGTTAAATCCTGACCATGGCTCTTCACTTTCATAATGTTACTCAGTCTACTTATCTCTAACTTCCATGTTTTCAGCCATAAACAAAGCAGATACACCTTACTATCAAGGGGTGATACCTTTTCATTTTCTATCAAAAGGTGATTTTGAATTCACTCTTCTGTTTAAATCCATCAACAAAATAAGTGACTCTGTGGTTTCTGATTTTGAGTTTCTAGGACCCCCCAAATCTGTAGTCAACATTTTTTAAATGGCCAACTTTTCTTGTGAATTTGAATTAGAATCAATTGAAAAGGAAGAATATAATGCCAGTGTTGAATGTGAAACACATGATGCTACTTGAAGAAACAAGCAAACATACATACAGAGACAAACACACACACAAACACACATGCATCCACACATACACAAACACACACATGCATGCACACACACAAATGCACACATACACAAATGTGTATGCTCTCAGTTATATGCAGCATTCTAAAAAGTTTAATTAACAGAAAGTTGTAGAACTATAAGCATCAGTAGGAGAGTGGGTGAAGAAATATAAGAAAAGATTGGAGTATATAAATTTTCAGTTTTTGTGGTATTCTAGAGAATTACTGTACAGACTGAAAAGTATACTTAATACAGCCATATTATGTGATGAAAAGTTGAAAAGAGATCTTAGATGCTTTTATTGTACATACAGTAATAATATGGAATGCCACTATTTATATGTATATAAAAAATAATGGTTTCACTGTTAGTTTCCTTCATGAAGTGTATTAAAAAGAAATACAAATTTTATAAACCATAATAAAATTCTTTGCCTGAGTTATGGGCGTGCCGTGGGTTGGTCATAAAGTAACAAAAGATAATCAGCAAGAGACAAATGGTTCTTTTGCCATTTGCAGGTTTTGACATGCTTGTCTAAATGTATATGTGAAGTACAAAACTACAGACAAGATTTTTCTCTTTAAAAATAAAAATTATATTTATCTATGCATGTATACATTGGCACATCTTGTAGGCATGTATGTATGTACATATACATATACATATACATATAGTACATGTACATATACATATACATATACATATACATATAGTGTACATATATATGTACACTAACTCATGCCACAGCACAGGTGTTGAGGTCAGATGACAACGTGAAGGAGGTGGTCTCTCCTCCCATGAGGGTAACAGGAACAGACCCAGGCCATCAGGTTTGGCTGCTAGTTACTTTTCATGCTACAGAAACTCACTGGTACTTGTGATTCATTGTATAACATGCATATTTTCAAAACATGCAAAATACTAATGCAAAAGATTTATAAAAACATTTATCAAGTGAATGGAATTGTTTTCTTTAATATTGAGTTCTTTATTAAATTCAGGAGGTGTTAGAGACTATGAATCCCCATGGACTATAAAAGTGAAAGTCTTTCCAATTGCTTGATCCTGTTTAATGTGAGAATGGGAAAGTTTCCAAGGCAGACATAACTGCTGTCAGTATATATAAGCTACATTGAAATTAAGTACTCTTGACAAAATTGTTCACAGAAGGAACAACAATGAAATAGCTTCAGATTCAAGGAAAAATTAGAGGAAACATCGGTCCAAAGGAAGGAAGTGTTTACAAGGTGATTCCTGTAGCATGAGTATATTATAAAATTAACATTGTATTTCATTTTCATAGCAACTTCTCATTTGATGTTTGTTCATTTACTTTTGTTGGACAATTATTTTTTACCCCATTGGTGATTTTACAGTGGATATTGCATTTGTAATTGTTGTATTTGATGAAAAATTTGTACCAAACAATCATTGTACAAGTTTTCCCTTTCAACAAATCCTGAGACTGTTGGATACTAAAAACAATGTTACATGCTTACAGCTAATGAATTCCTCCAGTACTGTTATAAGTTTCAAGTCTCTCAGCTTGGAAAAGTATTGTATTCATGGAACACTGAACTTATTCTAATGTTTCATGATCACTGGATTCTGTATTTTATCAAAATTTGAAATTATACTAGGAAAGTAGTTAATAGAGATTAGAGAGAGAGATAAGAGTTGATGTGTTTAGAATAATCATAGTTCACTCACAAAATCAATAAAATCTATGATGAAAATGCTAGATATTCAAGAGTTAAGTACACTGAACTTTGAACACAATGAAATTACACAAACTCATCAGTAAACTCTGTATCTGCATTTCAGCTTTAAAGAGGAAAGTACTCATTTTTGAAATATCATTAATTTTCTTGGACTCCTCAAAATCAATAACCCTGTCAGAAATCTACTGGTCTGGAAGTAATAGTGAAGGCTTTAGAGACAAGTATGTGTTTGCATTCTATCATTACTTCTTTACTGATGTAATTTGCACAGGAATGCCAACAAACATTATTTTAAATAAAATGCTATTTAAAGTAATTAATAGAAATGTTTTACCATATCTGGTAATAGTTTGATGTTTTAATCTTCCAGTATCAAATCTGAAAGTAATAAAGAGAAAGTTTAAAAATTAAGATGAGTAATAAGTAAAGGGAGAAGGAAGGTGGGGAGTAAAAAGATAGAAGAAAGATGTAAGAATGGAAGGAGGTAAGAAAGGAAGAAATGATTGAGAGGCAGAATAAGACGGTTTCTTGACATGTTTGTTGGAACTATTGTATGAAATCTAACCATTTAGATTTGAAATCCTGTAAGAATGAACAAAAAGTAATATCACTCAGTCTTAGAAATATATGCCTTTTCAAAGATATGTTTCTATGTATAAGACCAAATTTCAAGAATAGATAATGCTGATGATGTATCTTCAGCACCCTTATTCTCAAGTTATTTGACCAACAGATTTTCTCAACATGTTTGAGATATCTTGGTTTATTCTGTGTGTTGATATACAGCCAAAAATAGAGCTTACACTGGAATTTTGAATTTTTGTTTGAAATATATCAATAGATGGTCAGTCTGAAATTAAAATGGTCAAGATGTTCTAACTATGTCTCAGATATTCAGTAAAAATTTTTACCTTTGAATCTGTACATGAAAGGTCAAGTTAAGGTTTAGAAAATATAAGGATATAAGGATAATATCTTCTACTAATATTTTGAACAATATACATATTGTCTTTCAGATATATGAAATAGATGACCCAGCATTCTACAATAAATGAAGCTTTTCTGCTAAGACACGATATAAAAACACAAGAAAGACATATTTTGAATGTGGGCTGGATAAGTTGCTAAGATTTAATTTGCATTATTTCTGTGTCCTTAACTCTGACCAAAATCTTATTGTTTCTATTCCAGGTATCTTTGGTTCAATTCTCTGTCTCTGTCCCTGTCTTTGTCTCTGCCTCTGTCATCTCTCTCTCTCTTTCTCTCTCTGTCATCTCTCTCTCTCTCTTTCTCTCTCTTTCTCTTTCTTTCTCTCTCTCTCTCTCTCTCTCTCTCTCTCTCTCATCTGTGTCTGCAGGTCAATAGTGTTATTTAATAAATGGAAGATTTTAATCATACTGTGGTTTCTGAGTTTATTTTTCAGGGACTTTGTACCTCAAGGAAACTTGAGATCTTCCTCTTATTACTATTTTCCACCCTCTACCTGATAACTGTAGTAGGCAACCTCTTTGTAGTTATATTGATTATCATTGATCATCATCTCCATTCTCCCATGTACTTTTTGTTAGCTAATCTTTCATTTGTTGACTTCTGCCTTTCTTCAGTAAATACACCCAAAATGACCATAGATCTTCTAAAAGAAAATAAAACCATTTCCTTTGCAGGGTGCATGAGCCAGATTGTCTGTGTACATTTATTGGCAGGAGGAGAGATGGTACTTCTTGTAACAATGGCCTATGACCGATGTGTGGCCATCTGCAGGCCACTCCACTACAGCAGCATCATGGGCAGACAGAAATGCATCTGGCTTGTACTGATATCATGGATCATTGGATTTGTGCATTCCATTAGTCAGATGTTCTTGATTTTGGATCTACCTTTCTGTGGACCAAGAGTGATAGACAGCTTTTTCTGTGATATTTCTTTGGTGATGAAGTTAGCCTGCATGAATACTGATACTCTGGAAATCATAATAAATGCTGAAAGTGGCATTTTAGGAACAATTTGTTTCATCCTCTTACTGATATCTTATACTTACATTTTATTGACTGTTCAACTTCGCTCTAAAGATGGCTCATCAAAAGCACTTTCCACATGTACATCCCATATCGTAGTGGTTGTGCTCTTCTTTGGGCCCATCATTTTCATCTATCTTTGGCCAGTCAACATCACTTGGGTGGACAAATTTCTTGCTGTATTTTACTCAGTCATTACACCTCTCCTGAATCCAGCCATCTATACACTGAGAAACAAAGATATTAAGAACGCCGTAAAGAAGCTAATAAATCACATGTGAATTCAGAATTAATTTTAGAGTTTTCATGTTATTAGTAATTTTCTTTTTCCATACCCCTTTTGCCATATATTGATTTAAAATTGAATCTCATATTTTTATTTCTGGAAGTTATTGGTTGCAGGTTTTAGTATATGGTTATAAAAACAATTATTTGAAAGTATATTTAAAAAGTCTAACTCTTAAGAGTTTTACCAGTTATAAACAGCGATATTTCAGTATAATAGACCTTTATGTATCTGAAATTTAGGTGATAAAATTGATATAAATATGATAGTCAACATATATTACTGAATTTTACCAGTGTCCTTAAATCTGTGCAACCACTAAGCTATTATTAATTAGTAGAGTATTAATCAGTATATTATCATTAAGTGTTTTATTTGTGCTGCTTATTCAATCTTACATTTAAAGTGTATATATATATATATATATATATATATATATAAAACATTATATACCAATCCAAATTTTAATTTTCTAGAGAAAAGAATAAACAAGCTTGTAAAGTATGTATCCTACTTAAAATCACAATGTGAAATGAATGAAATCATAATTCTGGTGGTCTCATCTCTAAACAATATATATCAATTCTTAAGTTTAACTGTTCATATGAATATGGAATTTCTCTTTATTTTTACAGAAAGAACCAAAATGTTCATAATATTTGACTATAGTTCCATAAATTCATTTGCATGATCATTATTTTACTTTAAATAATACAATAAAATAACTGTCAAGGTTTGTTAAGTAAAGATTATATGCTCTTGAATATTATATCTGTATCTATATTTCTATATATACTTTTCATGCTAGCTATTGTTTTATAATGTATGTAATTTACAAGAAAAAATTTTCTTTTCTCTCTCTCTCTCTATATGTGTATATATATATATATACACACATATATATATATATACACACACACATATATATATATATATATACACACACACATATATATATTTGTTTATAATCAGATGTTTAAGTCATGATTTCTGGAATATCTGTCCTAATATTTGTGATGTAATTGCTATAATCGCTATAATGAATCTGTATGTATATTCATGTAAGTTAAATAGACTGTTACAAATTGTCTATTAAAACCTCCAAATAGCTGCATCATGTCTTTCAGCAATTACAAGTAAGAATGGCTCATGTCTGGCCATGGACCTTGATGGGTATATATGACAGAGGCTTGGCGTCTTTTTCAAAAAAAAAAAAAAACTTTGTTCAACTATGCTGATAGATTTAATCCTTAATTAATTAATTAATTAATAATAACAACAATTTACACTCCAAACTCCATTCCCCTCCAGGGCCACCCTCTGACCTTTCCTCATCCCTACCTTCTCCCTGCCCCCCTGCCTCCACAAGGGTGTCCCTCCCTTCTGCCTCCCTACCAGACCTCTCCCTGGGGCCTTCAGTCTCTTGAGGGCTAGGTGCATCATCTCTGATAGAAACCAGACAGTCCTCTGCTGTATATGTGTTGAGGGCCTCATATCAGACGCTCTATGCTGCCTGGTTGGTAGTCCAGTGTTTGAGAGATCTCAGGGGTCCAGGATACTTGAGACCTACAGGGTGCCCCTCCTCCTCAGATTCTTCCAGCCTTTCCCTAATTCAACCACAGCAATCAACAGCTTCTGTCCATTGGTTGGGCACAAATATCTACTTCTGACTCTTTCGGCTGCTTCTTGCAGCTTTCAGAGGGCAGTCATCACAGCTCCCTTTTTGTGAGCACTCCATAGTCTTAGTAACAGTGTCAGGCCTTGGAGCCTCTCCTTGAGCTGGATCCCACTTTAGGGCTATTGCTGGATCTTCTTTCCTCAGGCTCCTTTCCATTTACGACCCTGCAGATTTTTGAGACAGGAACAATTATGGGTCAGAGTTTTGAGTGAGGGGTGGCAAACCCTTTCCTCACTTGATGCCTTGTCTTTCTACTGGAGGTGGGATCTATAAGTTGCCCCTCCCCACTGTAGGGCATTTCATCCAAGATCTCTCCCTTTGAGTTCTGAGAGTCACTCAATTCTCAGGTCATTCTGGAGGGTCTCTAAACCTTCCACCTTCTGAGGCTGCCTGTTTCCCTTCTTTCTGCTGGCCTTCAGGACTTAAGTCCATTTCCCCCATCCAATACGACCAGGTTCTCCTCCCCTCGTCCCCACACTGGCCTGTCCACTTTCCCTCCCAGGTTCCTTCTTCCCTCCCCCTTGTGTTTGCTTGCTTTCTTCTCCCTCTCAAGTGGAAATGAGGCATCCTCATTTGGACCCTTCAGCTTGTTGAACTTTTTGAGTTCTGTAGACTGTATCTTGGATACTCAGCATGTTTTTTTTTTGACTAATATCCACTTATTAGTGAGTTCATACCAAGCAATGCATGTCCTTTTGTATCTGACCTTGGATCTCTGAGCTCTGAAGTATAATAAATCAACAGTTAAAGTTTAAATAATAATAAGTTTGCAATTATTATTATTATTTTGGCCACAGGCCTGGGAATAGGGAAGCTTGAAACTTTGGGGAAACAATTGTAATTCTTGATTCTTTTGAATTTGTTTTGGCAAAAATTATACAATGCCATTTTTTCTACCTGCTTTTGGGGTATCAATAAAAGACTGGGGCAAGAGAATGGGAAGAGAGCATGTAGAGAGAGAGAGTAGTGAGCATGTGAAGAGCAAGTGAGGAAATTGTGAGGTGTGCATGAGGTGTGCAAATGTAGAGTGAGAAGAATGTGAGAATGTGAAGAGTGAGGGAGGAGAGAATGTGAGGTGTGTGTGCAGAGTGTGTGTGTGAAAGGAGAGTGCCTGTGGAATGTGTGTGGTGCGTGTGAAGAGTATGTCTGTGAGTGAAAGGGAAACACACAGGTGCGTAGGAGTGTGGGAGTTCAAGAAAAGAAAAACACACAGGAGAAAAGCAGAGTGTGCAAGAGTATGCAGAGTATGTGCAGCCTCAAGTTGCAAGGGAAAGAGAGAGAGGAGAAAGAGAAGAGAGAAGAGAGAGAACAACTTTCAGCCTTGCAAAATTGCCTGTCAGTTTATATTCAAAAAGTAGTTTGTGTCTGTTTTAAATGCAGCTTTCAGATATCCCTGCATCCAGTTAAGGACTCTGACCCCCACAATAAAGGAACTTGCTGCCAAGCTGGAGAATCTGATATAAATCCTCCAAACCCAAATAATAGGAAGAAAAAGGCAACTTCTACAACTTGATTTTGTAGGTTGGGAAAACTGAGAGATTTCTTTATGTCTCTGAAGGACTTTAGAATTTTAAACTATTGAAACTCTAAATGACTATGTAGATTGAATTTAGACTGAGTGTCATTTGCTTTATGATATTGCCATAAATTTATCACACCCAGCTCTTGGAATATGGTTTCAATGAAAATGTTTACCATATTCATATAATTAAATATTTGGTTTGTAGTTTGTGGAACCATTCAGAAAGGATTGGCAGTTATGGCATAGTTGGAGGAGGTATGACATTAGGGGTAGACTTTGAGTTTTCAAAGACCTATGTCATTTCTAGTTCTCTCTCTCTCTCTCTCTCTCTCTCTCTCTCTCTCTCTCTGTCTCTCTCCATCCTATTTATGGATGAATTTCAAGCTCTCAGCTACTGCCCCTGTGCTATGCCCACCTGCCTGCTACAATGCATCCTGCCATCATGGTCATGGTTACTAACCCTTTGGAACCATGGGCCCCCAAATTAAATAATTTTTTATACATTCCCTTGGTCATGGGTGTTTTGTTAGCATTCACCACACCTATAATAAAGGGATGCTTGCCTCCTCTTCCTTCTCTTGATCTCTTGCTTCCTCTTGCTTCCCTCTTGCCCTCTTGGGTTCTTCCCTTCCCCCTCTAGTATTCTCTTCCCCCTCTCTCAATGTGTTCATGGCTGGCTTCCATTTTTCTACTCTCTCCCTCCCTCTGCCATTTTCTGTCTCTACTACCCTCTTAACTCTCCTCTACATATCTCGAATAAACTCTATTCTATACTATACTGTCTGTGTGGCTGGTACCTCAGGGGGAATGGATGCCTCATCATGGGTACACTGAGATATACCCTTCCCCCATACTTTACAACACCCCACAGAATATACCCCCTTTCTCATTATCCTTATATACACACATCAGTTTTGTCATGGCAAAATAATAGTAACTAAGAAAATTAGACTAGAATGGAAGAGCATACCATATATGAGCTATATATCACACTCTAAATATTTCATATTGAGTGGCAGAGCTACTAGATCTAAATCAGATGGGAGTAAAATTGACCACCTATGGATCCTAAATTTTATTTTGTGCTATGCAATACCCATTTCTAAATGCAAGAAGGTAAGCAGGCAGAACTCGAAGCAAACCATAAAAGAAGTCCAAAATGAGTTTATCTTATGCTTTAAAAATTATTTTGGAAGACTGTAACAATTTACTTAAGTATATAATATAAATGGATAGTTAATAGTAAATCATTGTAGTTGCTTTATATTTTGGCAAAGTATGTATCAGCAATTCTTACAGTTTCTTAAATTGTAAGATAGATTCCAATTAGGTATTATTAATGATTTTATTAAGTCAAAAATTCAATGATCATCAGATCTCAGAGTTAAGAAAATATCAGATATATATTGTTTATCAAAAGGAATACTTAATTTACCAGTTATTCTATCTTGAATCTGCAAATCATTGATTATTAGAAAAGAAATATTCATAGCAGATTTAATGTCTATAGAATACTACTAATAAAATACATATTAAATGCTATTCCCCATTATATTAATATGTTGTATTCTTTTATATAAGATTCACTTGAAACTGTGGACCCTTAGTTTTCATGTTGAGTTGAGAAGACTGAGACAAGCTGACTCTATGACAGGTTTCAACCTGGCAGTTCAGGAGATTAGGCCTACCTAGTAGATATAGTATTTTGATACTTCTTGTTCATTGCTTTCTAAAAGAAAATAAGACCATAATTTTTAAAACAATGTCTGTATCATGACCGTCATTATATTTCAATTATTGCTTTCAATGTATAAAGTTCTAGGATTCTTTCTTATACAAGAACTATTTTTATGATGGATAAAATGTATTTAGTATTTGTGCCAGAATATTATATTTTTTGGAATACAGAAAATTCCTTCATTACATACTACACATTACTATGCATCGAGTTGAGTACATCTTTTGTTTTGTTTTGTTTTGTTTTGTTTTGTTTTGTTTGACACATGGTTTCCCTGTATAGCCCTGGCTGTCCTGGAACTCACTCTGTAGAGCAGACTGGCCTCAAACTCAGAAATCCACCTGCCTTTGCCTCCCAAGTGTTGGGATTACAGGCATGTGGCACCACTGTCCAGTGAGTACATATTATTTTAATGAGAAATACTGTTATTAAATACAGCAACTCATATTGGGAAGAATAATCTGGCCTAACAATTAGAGCAGGGGATGTCTATGACTCTATTGCCTGCCTTTGGATCTCTTTCTCAAACTTGGACTGTCTTTTCTAGCCTTAGTATGAGAGGATGTGCTTAGTCCTGCTGTGACATGAACTAGAGTGGGTTGGTACCGATCAGGAGCTTTCCCTTCTCATAGGAAAAGGGGGTGCAGGAAAGGCATGAGGATGGGCCTGGTAGGAGAAGACGGAAGGGAGGATGTAATCAGGCTTCAAAGTGAATAAATAACTTAATGAGAAAAATAAGAAATCATTTGAATAATAAGAGTACATTCTACATTCTAATTAAATGTTTAGTAGGACGTTCTCAAGGTGTTGTATTGTTAATGTATTCTGTAAACAGGTAAAAACATGTAGTATGCAGGTTCCACACCACATAAAATAATGGTGATTTCAGCCAAAATGAAGGGGACAGAAAGAATACAAGAGCTTAAAAATAGTAAGAAGTGGCAGGATCGGGGATGCCCTCTGGCACAGCAGTGCAGTCTCCAAGCAGGGAAGGAGAGCAGCTACATGCACAGCGGCTAGCTGGGAAGAGATAGCCTTTGCATGTGGGTCCGACTTTGCAGAGCTGAGGACCCAGTCCAGAGGCCTCTGGCGGGGGCCTCCCGGTTTCCCCTCTGGACCAGGAGCACCCTCAGCCACTGCTCATGGTGCAGGAGGTCAGCTATACACGCAGCAGCCTGTCAGGAGGAGACAGCCAGCATAATCTGAATCCAGAGCTCATCAGGGCCAGAGTTATCCTCAGTTTGTAGCCAGCTCTTCTGACTCTGAGAAGGGTCGCTCCACCATCTTGGTTCCCAGAAACAGAGAGATCTGACAATGCCAGGTTCACAGGAGGTTCAAACAGCAAGAAGTGACAACAAGACCAACTAACTCCAGAGATAACCATATGGCAAAAGGCAAATGTAGGAACATTACTAACAGATATCACAGCAATATGGCAGCATCTGAACCCAATTCTCCAACCACAGCAAGTCCTGGATACTCCAACACACCAGAAAAACAAGATTTGGATTTAAAAGCACTGGTCATGATGCTGCTAGGGGAACACACACAAAAAAATAAGTAAATCCTTTACAGAAATGCAAGGGAACATGAAGAGGTTAGAAGCCTTTACAATGGAAACACAAAAATCACTTAAAGAAATCCAGGAGAATATGGATCAACAGACAGAAGCCAATAAAGAGGAAATGAAAAAAATCACTTAAAGAAATGCAGGAGAAATTGAGTCAACAGTCAGAAGTTATGAAAGAGGAAACACAAAAATCTCTTAAAGAATTACAGGAAAACACAAACAAACAAGTGAAGGAACTGAGCAAAACCATCCTGGATCTAAAAACAGAGGTAGAAACAACTAAGAAATCATAAAGGAAGAAAACTTTGGAGATAGAAAACCTTGGGAAGAAATCAGGGGGTCATAGATGCAAATATCAACAACAGAATACAAGAGACAGAAGTAAGAATCTCAGATGCTGAAGATACCATAGAAACCATTGACTCAACAGACAAAGAAAATGCAAAATGCAAAATGCAAAATGCTTGTAACCCAAAACATCCAGGAAATCCAGGAAACAATGAGAAGACCAAACCTAAGTATTATAGGTATAGATGAGAGTGAAGATTTACAACTGAAAGGGCCAGCAAATATCTTCAACAAAATTATGGAAGAAAACTTCCCTAACCTAAAGAGAGAGATGCCCATAAATATACTAGAAGCCTACAGAACTCCAAACAGACTGGACCAGAACAGAAATACCTCCTGTCCTATAATAATCAAAGCCCCAAACATACTAAACAAAGAAAGAATATTAAAAGCCGTAAGAGAAAAAGGCCAAGTAACATATAAAGGAAAACCTATCAGAATTAAACCAGACTTCTAACCAGAGACCATGAAAGTTAGATGATCCTGGGCAGATCTCATACAGACTCTAAGAGAACACAAATGTCAGCCAAGACTACTATACCCAGCAAAAGTCTCAATCACCATAGATGGAGAAACCAAAATATTTCATGACAAAACCAAATTTACACAATATCTTTCCACAAACCCAGCCCTACAAAGAATAATAGGAGGAAAACTCCAATACAAGGAGTGAAACTGCAAGAAGCAAGATATAAACCTTCTTTCATCAAACCCAAAAGAAGATAACCACACAAATATAAAAAATAAGTTCAAAAATGACAGGAAGTAATAATTTCTATTCCTTAATATCTCATAACCTCAGTGGACTCAATTCCCCAATCAAAAGATATAGACTAACAGACTGGATATGGAAACAGGACCCTACATTTTGTTGCATACAGGAAAAACACCTCAGTGTCAAAGACAAATACTACCTTAGAGTAAAAGGCTGGAAGACAATTTTACAAGCAAATGGTCTCAGGAAATGAGCCGGAGTAGCAATTCTAATATCAGATAAAATTGACTTTCAACCTAAAGTCATCAAAAGAGACACAGAAGGACACTTATTTCTGGTCAAGGGAAAAATCCACCAAGAAGAACTCTCAAATCTGAACATCTATGCTCCAAATGCAAGGGCACCCTTATTCATAAAAGAAACTTTACTAAAGCTCAAAGCACACATTGCAGCTAACACAATAATTGTTGGTGACTTCAACACTACACTATCCTCAATGGATCTATCAGGAAAACGGAAAATAAACAGGAACACAAGGAAACCTATTGAAGCTTTGGACCAATTGGATTTAACAGATATACATACATATATATATATATATATATATATATATATATATATATATATCACTTCATCCTAAAGCAAAAGACTATACCTTTTTCTCAGCACTTCATGGTACCTTCTCCAAAATCAACCATATAACTGGTAACAAGACAGACCTCAACAAATATGAAAAGATCAAACTAATCCCATGCCTTCTATCGGATCACCATGGAGTAAGAGTGATCTTCAATAGCAAGAAAAGACAACAGAAAGCACACATACACATGGAGGCTGAACAATATTCTACTCAATGATACATTAGCCAAAGAAGAAATCAAGAAAGAAATCAAAGACTTTTTAGAATTTAATGAAAATGAAGGCACAATATACCCAAATCTATGGGACACAATGAAAGCAGTGCTAAGAGGAAAACTCATAGCCCTGAGTGCCTCCAAAAAGAAATAGGAGAGAGCATACACTAGCAGATTAACAGCACACCTGAAAGCCCTGGAACAAAAAAGAAGCTAATTCACTGAGGAAGAGTAGAAGACAGGAAATCATCAAACTCAGGGCTGAAATCAATCAAGTTGAAACAAAGAGATCCATACAAAGAATCAACAAAACCAGGATCTGGTTCTTTGAGAAAATGAACAAAATAGATAAACCCTTAGCCAGACTAACCAAAGGGCACAGAGACAGTATCCAAATCAACAAAATTAGAAATGAAAAGGGAGATATAACAACAGAAACTGAGGAAATTCAAAAAATCATCAGATCCTACTACAAAAGCCTATATTCAACACAACTGGAGAATCTGGAGCAAATGGACAATTTCCTAGACAGGTACCAAATACCAAAATTAAACCAGGATCAATTAGATCATCTAAACAGTCCCATAACCCACAAAGAAATATAAGGGGTCATAGAAAGTCTTCCAACCATAAAAAGCACAGAACCAGATGGTTTTAGTGTGGAATTCCATCAGACCTTCAAAGAAGACCTAATACTAATACGCTTCAAACTATTCCACAAAATAGAAACAGAAGGAACACTACCCAACTCATTCTACAAAGCCACAATTACACTGATACCAATACCACACAAAGATCCAACTAAGAAAGAGAACTTCAGACCAATTTCCCTTATGAACATCAATGAAAAAATACGCAATAAAATTCTTGCCAACAAAATCCAAGAACACATCTAAACGATCATTCACCATGATCAAGTTGGCTTTATCCCAGGGATGCAGGGATGGTTCAATATATGGAAATCCATCAATGTAATCCACTACATAAACAAACTCAAAGAAAAAAACCACATGGTCATCTCATTAGATTCTGAAAAAGCATTTGACAAAATATAGCATCTTTTCATGCTAAAAATCTTGGAAAGAACAGGAATTCAAGGCCCATACTTAAACATAGTAAAAGCAATTTACAGCAGAGCAGTAGCCAACATCAAAGTAAATGGAGAGAAACTTGAAGCAATCCACTAAAATCAGGGACTAGATAAGGCTGCCCCATATCACCATATCTTTTCAATATAGTACTTGAGTACTAGCTAGAGCAATTCGACAACATAAGGAAGTCAAAGGGATACAAATTGGAAAGGACGAAGTCAAACTATCACTATTTGTAGATGATATGATAGTATATTTAAGTGACCCAGAAAACTCCACCAGAGAACTCCTACAGCTGATAAACAACTTCAGCAAAGTGGCTGGTTATAAAATCAAATCAAGCAAATCAGTAGCCTTCCTATAATCAAAGGATAAGCAGGCTGAGGAAGAAATTAGGGAAATGACTCTATTCACAATAGCTACAAACAATATAAAGCATCTTGGTGTGACTCTAACCAAATAAGTGAAAGATTTGTATGACAAGAACCTCAAGTCTCTGAAGATGGAAATTGAAGAAGACCTCAGAAAATGGAAAAATCTTCCATGATCATGGGTTGGCAGGATAAATATAGTTAAAATGGCCATCTTGCCAAAAGCAATGTACAGATAACACACAATCCCCATCAAAATCCCACTCAGTTCATAGAGTTAGAAAGAGCAATTCTCAAATTCATCTTGAATAACAAAAAACCCAGCATAGCTAAAACTCTTTTCAATAGAAAAAGAACTTCTGGGGGAATCAGTATCCTGGACCTCAAACAATACTACGGAACAGTAGTGTTAAGTACTGCATGGTATTGGTACAGTGACAGGCAGGTGGATCAATGGAATAGGATCAAAGACCCAGAACTGCACCCACACATTTTTGGCCACATGATCTTCGACAAAGGAGCTGAAAACATTCAGTGGAAAAAAGATAGCCTTTTCAACAAATGGTACTGTCTCAACTGGAGGTCAGCATGTAGAAGAATGAGAATTGATCCACTCTTATCTCCTTGTACTAAGATCAACTCCAAGTGGATCAAGGACCTCCACATAAAACCAGACACATTGAAACTAATAGAAAAGAAACTGGGGAAGACCCTTGAGGACATTGGCTCTGGGGGAAAGTTCCTGAACAGAACACCAATAGCTTATGCCCTAAGATCAAGAATTGTCAAATGGGACCTCCAAAAATTACAAAGTTTTGTAAGGCAAAAAATAAAGTGGAAAAACAATAGAAAGAAGAGCTGTGAAATGCTATTTGGTTGGCATTGTACCAATTCATTCATGATTTCAAGTCTGCCTACTGTGGGGCCCACACAGATAAGTGTCAGTAGTCAATTGATGATCAGTGAGTAAGCCTTGGAGTCCTAAACCTTGTTGCTGAACTGTGAGCAGCTGATGATCTGGGGGCAAGGCCAGATATTGTTTTGCTTGTGACCCACTAATGAGCTCACCATTCTAAAGGGATTTACAAGGCAATGGACTCAGAGAGTGCTATTGTCACTCACTGGGGTGAATAAGTAAAACAAAACAAAGGAAATAACACATAAATGTAGAAAAAAATCTCCTACATGTAGGAAGAGAGTAACTGAAGAGGGAAGAAAAATAAGAGGTCAGAGATAGTAATCATATGTCATCAAGTTTTGCAGATAGTGTCAAAGAACATATTTAATAAAAATATGGTGACAAAATTGTTAAGAATAAAATCTATCAGCACGGTTGAATAACATTTTTCTGAATAAGATAACAAAACCTCTACCATATGGACCAATCAATGTGCATCACCAGACATGAGCCATGCTTACCTGTAATCAATTGACTTCTAAAAAACATGTCACAGGCATTTGAATGTTTTGTTAATAATTTGTAGCATCCTATGTAACTTATTAGAATTTACATGAAGATTAACTATAAGCATTTTATACCTTATAAATATTAGGACAAATATCCAATAAATTATAACTTACATTTCCCTTTTGGAATAAACTATAATTATTCTGTAATAAACTAAAATATAATAAACTGAAAATATATTATATTTTATATATTATATGTAATATTTTATTATAACACAATATGTATTATATAATATAATATATCATATTTTAACTACATTTATTTTTTATTAAATTACATTAAATAAATATAATTACAATTCTATTTAATACAATTTTAATTATATTAAATTATATTTAATTTTCTCTCTATATATAAATATAATATATATTATATTTTCAGGATCATATAATGTTTACCTAATTGGCCTTTATAGTTATATTATTTCATCATACAAAGTAAAATTATGACCACACAAGTGAATTGATGGAAGTATGGTGAAATATTATGAATGCTTTTTTTTTCAGTAACAAGTAAAGGGAAATTCTACATTTATCTGAGTAGTAAAACCATAAAAACTGTGTAGAGATGAAACTACTAGCATGATGATTTTATTTCTATATCATTTTGATTTCTACATGGATCTAGGCTTTGCAACTCTTATAATTTTTTTGTAACAAATAAGAATTGGGATTGGCACACAAATATATGTTTTAAAAATAATATTGGATAAGTATTCAAATAACATACTGTAAATAATTTAGCAATTAATAATCTAGTGATCAGTAATAACCTAGTAATTATAGCATTATGGATATTGGTAATGTTCTGAAAATCTTGGTTACTATCATTTATACCATTTTTATTATCTCCAAACTTTCAGACACAAAAATATTTTTTATGTTGAAGTATCATTCTTTATAACTGGTGAAACTATAAGTGTTATACTTTTAAACCAATTTTTTATTTGTTTTGTCGAGACAGGGTTTCTCTGTATAGCCCTGGTTGTCCTGGAACTCATTGTGTAGACCAGGCTGGCTTTGGACTCAGAAATCTGCCTGCCACTGCCTCCCAGAGTGCTGGGATTACAGGTGTGCGCCACCACAGCCCGGCTAGTGTTATACTTTTAAATTTACTTTCATAATAATTTTTTCATAACCATACATTGAGAGTTGAGCCATGAGTATGCTCAGGCTACAGAAAAGGCTTGCATCTAGTGTCTTCCACTGTGGGAAAAAGAGGGTCTGGTTGGACCCCAATGAGATCAATGAAATGGCCAATGCCAACTTTGGTCAGCATATCAGGAAGCTGATCAAAGATGGGCTGATCACCCATAAGCCTGTGACTGTCCATTCCCGGGCTCACTGCAGGAAAAACACTGTGGCACGACAGAAGGGCAGGCATAGGGGCATAGGGAAGAGGAAATGTACTGCCAACACTTGGATGCCTAGAAGGTGACCTAGATGAGAAGGATGAGGATCCTGCACCAGCTTCTCAGGAGATACCAGGAATCTAAGAAGATTTACTGCCATATGTATCACAGCCTGTGCGTGGAAGTTAAAGGGAGATATTAAAAAACAATCAGATTCTCATGGAGCACATCAACAAGCTGAAGCTTGCTGTCTGACCAGGCTGGGGCTCACAGGTCTAAGACAAAGGAAGCACGAAAGCACCAGGAGGAGCACGTCAAGGCCAAGAAAAAGAAAGCATCAAAACACTGTCCAAGGGGGAAGAGACCAATTAATAAAGCTTTCTTAATTTCTGTACATAGTGGCTTGGCTGTGGTCTCACATGGATCAGTCATTAAAGTACAATAAGCATTTGTTCATTAAAAAGAAAAAAAGAGTTAAGGATAGCTTGCAGAAATAAATTTATACGATTCAATTTCAAGTCAAGATGTGACTAAAGGAGTATGGAAAAACAAAATCTCTGGTTACATGAAAAGAATAAAAATTATTCTGAATAATTCACATATGATTTATCAGCTTCTTTATGGCATTCTTAGTATCTTTATTTCTCAGGGTAGAGATGGCAGGATTCAGGAGAGGTGAGATGATGTGTAAAACACAGCTAGAAACTTGTCCACCCAAGTGATGGTAACTGCACAAAGATAGATGAAAAAGACTGGCCCAAAGAAGAGCACAACCACGACAATATGAGATGTACAAGTGGATAGTGCTTTTGATGAGCCATTTTAAAGTTGAACAGTTAATACAATGTAAGTATAAGACATCAGTAAGAGGATAAAACAAGTTGTTGCTAAAATGCCACTGTCAGCATTTATGATGATTTCCAGATTATCAGTATTCGTGCAGGCTAACTTCATCACTAAAGGAATATCACAGAAAAAGCTGTCTAGGGAGCTGTTTCCAGCCAGCCAGCGGCAGAACCAGACTCTGTCAGCTTTCCAGGTGTGCCGAAGCAGCCTGTGGAACTAGGTACACGAGATATCCCGAGTTAAAGACCTTCGGGGACTCAGGCCTAGAGCAGGAGCTGTGCACAGAGCAGTGGTTTGGGGGGCCCCAGCCAAGCCTGGGCTCTGTGCCCTGAGGGCAGACCCCACACTCCCTGCAGCCTCCACCATCTTCCAAAGTGCTTTGAACAAGCAGGCAGAACCAGGTACCCGAGAGATGCCGAATTTAAGACCTCTGGGGACTCAGGACACCAGACAGCAATCCCTGAGCAGGAGCAGTACAGAGCAGCTGCCCAGCAGGCAGAACCAAGTACCTGAGATATCTCCAGTTTAAGACCTCTGGGGACTCAGGCCACCTGCCAGCAATCTGTAAGCAGGAGCCCTGCAGGGAAGTGGTTCAGGTGTCACAGTCATGGGGAAATAGCCTTAGGAGCCCACAGTAGGTTCAAGCACCAGCTAGCAACTACAGGACCAACTAACACCAGAGATAACAAGGTGGCAAAAGGCAAACCTAAGATCGTTACTAACAGAAATCAAGGCAATATGGCAGCATCCAAACACAGTTCCCCTATAGCAATAAATCTTGGATACCCCAACACACCAGAAAAACAAGACTCAGATCTAAAATTACTGGTCAGGATGCTGAAAGAGGAACACTTACATAAATCTCTTAAAGTAATACAGGAGAAAATAGATCAAAAGCTAGAATTCCTTACAAGGCAAACACAAATAAGTCTCGGATACCCCAACACACCAGAAAAACAAAACTCAGATCTAAAATCACTGGTAAGGATGCTGATAAATGATCACTTAGATAAATCTCTTAAAGAAATACAGGAGAAAATGGATCAAAAGCTAGAAGCCCTTACAAGGAAAACACAAAAATCACTTAAAGAAATTCAGGAGAATATAGATCAAAAAATGAATGTCAATAAGGGGGAAACACAAAAATCACTTAAAGAAATACAAGAGAACATGGGTCAACAAGTAGAAGTCATAAAAGAGGAAACTCAAAAATCCCTTAAAGAATTACAGGAAAACACAAACAAGCAATTGAAAGATCTGAGCAAAACCATCCAGAATCTAAAAACAGAAGTTGAAAAAACTAAGAAATCACAAAGAGAGATAGAAAACCTTGGGAATAAATCAGGAGTCATAGATGCAAATATCAACAATAGAATACAAGAGATAGAAGACAGAATCTCAGATGCTGAAGATACCATAGGAGCCATGGATTCAACAATTAAAGAAAATGTAAAATGCAAAAAGCTGGTAACCCAAAACATTCAGGAAATCCAGGGCACAATCAGAAGACCAAACCTAAGGATTATAGGAATAGATGAGAATTAAGATCAACAACTTAAAGGGCCAGCAAATATCTTCTACAAAATTATGGAAGAAAACTTTCCCAACCTAAAGAGAGAGATGCCCATGAATATACAAGAAGCCTACAGAACCCCAAACAGACTGGACCAGAACAGAAATACTTCCTGTCACATAATAATCAAAACCCCAAGTGTACTAAAAAAAGAATATTAAAGGCAGTAAGAGAAAAAGGCTAAGTAACATATAAAGGAAGACCTATCAGAATTACACCAGATTTCTCATCTGAGACCATGAAAGCTAGAAGATCCTGGGCAGACCTCATGCAGACTCTAAGAGAACACAAACTTCAGCCAAAATTACTATACCCAGCAAAACTCTCAATTGCCATAGATGGGGAAACCAAAGTATTCCATGACAAAACCAAATTTGCCTGATATCTATCTACAAACCCAGCCCTACAAAGGATAATAGGGGAAAATTCCAATACAAGGAGGGAAACTACACCCCAGAAGAAACAAGATAGAAATCCCCTCTCATCAAACCCAAAAGAAGAGAACCACTCAGATATAAAAAAATAACGCCCAAAATGTCAGGAAGTAATAATTACTATTCCTTAATATCTCAACATCAATGGACTCAATTCCCCAATAAAAAGACACAGACTAACAGACTGGATACGGAAACAGGACCCTACATTTTGCTGCATACAGGAAACACATCTCAGTGTCAAAGACAAACACTACCTAAGAGTAAAAGGCTGGAAGACAATTTTACAAGCAAATGGTCTCAGGAAACAAGCCAGAGTAGCCATTCTAATATCAGACAAAATTGACTTCCAATCTAAAGTCATCAAAAGAGACACGGAAGGTCACTTCTTGCTAGTCAAAGGGAAAATCCACCAAGAAGAATTCTCAATACTGAACATCTGTGCTCCAAATGTAAGGGCACCCTCTTTCGTAAAGAAACTTTACTAAAGCTTAAAGCACACATTACACCTAACACAATAATTGTAGGAGACTTCAACACTCCACTCTCCTCAATCGACCGATCAGGAATGCAGACACTAAACAAACTAAACAAACTAAACAGGGACACAGTGAAACTAATTGTAGCTTTGGACCAATTGGATTTAACATATATATATATATATATATATATATATATATATATATATATATATATATATAACATTTCATCCTAAAGCAAAAGAATATACCTTTTTCTCAGCACCGCACAGTAACTTCTCCAAAATTGATCATATAATTGGTCACAAGACAGACCTCAACAAATACAAGAAGAGCGAACTAATCCCATGCCTCCTATCAGATCACTATGGAATAAAAGTGGTCTTCAATAGCAAGAAGAACAACAGAAAGCCCACATACACATGGAAACTGAACAATACTCTACTTAATGACACCTTGGTCAAGGAAGAAATAAAGATAGAAATCAAAGACTTTTTAGACTTCAATGAAAATGAAGGTGCAACCTACCCAAATCTATGGGACACAATGAAAGCAGTGCTGAGGAAAACTCATAGCCCTGAGTGCCTCCAAAAAGAAACTGGAGAAAGCATCCACTAGAAAATTAACAGCACACCTGAAGACCATGGAAAAAAGAGAAGCTAATTCACCCAGGAGGAGAAGAAGACAGGAAACCATCAAACTAAGGGCTGAAATCAATCAAGTAGAAACAAAAAGAACCATACAAAGAATCAACAAAACCAAGAGCTGGTTCTCTGAGAAAATCAACAAGATAGATAAAACCTTAGCTAGACTAACCAAAGGGCACAGAGACAGGATCCAAATTAACAAAATTAGAAATGAAAAGGGGGATATAACAAAAGAAACTGAGGAAATTCAAAAAATCATTAGATCCTACTACAAAAGCCTATACTCAACACAACTGGAGAATCTGGATGAAATGGACAATTTCCTAGACAGGTACCAAATACCAAAATTAAACCAGGATCAATTAGATCAGCTAAACAGTCCCACAACCCCTAGAGAAATAGAAGGGGTTAGAGAAAGTCTCCCAACCAAAAAAAGTACGGGACCTGATGGTTTTAGTGCAGAATTCTATTAGACTTTCAAAGAAGACCTAACACCAATACTCTTCAAAGTATTCCACAAAATAGAAACAGAAAGAACACTGCCCAACTCATTCTACGAAGCCACAATAACACTGATACCAAAAGCACACAAAGATCCTACAAAGAAGGAGAACTACAGGCCAATTTCCCTTATGAATATTGATGCAAAAATACTAAGTAAAATTCTTGCCAATCGAATCCAAGAGCACATCAAAACATCATTCACCATGTTCAAGTAGGCTTCATCCCGGGGATGCAGGGATGGTTCAATATATGAAAATCCATCAATGTAATCCACTACATAAACAAACTAAAAGAAAAAAAGCCACATGATCATCTCATTAGAGGCTGAAAGAGCATTTGACAAAATTCAGCATCCTTTCATGCTAAAAGTCCTGGAAAGAACAGGAATTCAAGGCCAATACCTAAATATAGTAAAAGCAATATACAGCAGTCTAGTAGCCAACATCAAAATAAATGGAGAGAAACTTGAAGCAATCCCACTAAAATCAGGGACTAGACAAGGCTGCCCTCTCTCTCCATATCTTTTCAATTTAGTACTTGAAGTTCTACCCAGAGCAATTCGACAACATAAGGAATTCAAAGGGATACAAATTGGAAAGGATGAAGTCAAACTATCACTATTTGCAAATGATATGATAGTATATTTAAGTGACCCAAAAAACTCCACCAGAGAACTCCTACAGCTGATAAAGAACTTCAGAAAAGTGGCTGGTTATAAATCAAGTCAAGCAAATCAGTAGCCTTCTTGTACTCAAAGGACAAGCAGGCCAAGAAAGAACTTAGGGAAATAAGACCCTTCACAATAGCCACAAACAATATAAAGTATCTTGGCGTGACTTTAACCAAACAAGTGAAAGATCTGTATAACAGGAACTTCAAGTACTTGAAGAAAGAAATCGAAGAAGACCTCAGGAGAAGGAAAAAATATTCTATGCTCTTGGATTGGCAGGATCAATATAGAAAAATGACCATCTTGCCAAAAGCAATCTACAGATTCAATGCAATCCCCATCAAAATCCAAAATCAATTCTTCATAGATCTAGAAAGAGCAATTCTCAAACTCATCTGGAGTAACAAAATACCCAGGATAGCTAAGACTATTCTCAACAATAAAAGGACTTCTGGGGGAATCAATATCCCTGACCTCAAACAGTACTACAGAGCAATTGTGCTAAAAACTGCATGGTATTGGTACAGCAAAAGGCAAGTAGATCAATGGAATAGAATTGAAGACCCAGAAATGAACCCAAAGACTTATAGTCACTTGATATTTGATAAAGGAGCTGCAACCATCCAGTGGAAAAAAGATAGCCTTTTCAAAAAATGGTGCTGGTTCAACTGGAGGTCAACATGCAGAAGAATGCGAACTGATCCACTCGTATTTCCTTGTACTAAGATCAACTCCAAGTGGATCAAGGACCTCCACATAAAACCAGACACACTGAAACTAATAGAAAAGAAACTTAGTAAGACTCTGGAGGACATGGGCACAGGGGGAAAGTTCCTGAACTGAACACCAATAGCTTATGCTCTAAGATCAAGAATTGACAAATGGGACCTCATAAAATTACAAAGTTTCTGTAAGGCAAAGGGCACTGTCAGAAGGACAAAACAGCAACCAACAAATTGGGAAAAGATCTTCACCAACCCCACATCTGACAGAGGGCTAATATCCAATATATACAAAGAGCTCAAGAAGTTAGACCCCAAAGAACCAAATAACCCTATCAAAAAATGGGGTACAGAGCTAAACAAAGAATTTTCACCAGAAGAAATTCGGATGGCTGAGAAGCACCTTAAGAGATGTTCAACATCCTTAGTCATCAGGGAAATGCAAATCAAAACAACCCTGAGATTCCACCTCACAACAGTCAGAATGAGTAAGATTAAAAACTCAAGGGACAACAGGTTCTGGCGAGGATGTGCAGAAAAAGGAACACTCCTACACTGTTGGTGGGATTGCAAGATGGTAGAATTGTTCTATAAATCAGTCTGGCGGTTCCTCAGAAAATTGGTCATGACGCTCCCAGAGGACCCTGTCATACCACTCCTGGGCATATACCCAGTGGAATCCCCTGCATACAATAAAGACACATGCTCCACTATGTTCATAGCAGCCTTATTTATAATAGCCAGAAGTTGGAAGGAGCCCAGATGTCCCTCAAAGGAGGAATGGATACAGAAAATGTGGATACAATGGAATACTACTCAGAAATTAAAAATAATGAATTCATGCAATTTGTAGGCAAATGGTTGGATCTGGAAAATATCATCCTAAGTGCGTTAACCCAATCACAAAAGAATACGCATGAAATGCAATCACTGATAAGTGGATATTATTGAGCCCTAAAGCTCTGAATACTCAAGGCACAATTAGCAAATCAAAAGATTCCCAAGAAGAAGGAAGGAAAGGACCCTGGTCCTGAAAAGACTGGTTCAGATTTGTAGGAGAGTATCAGAACAGAGAAATTGGGGGGGGGTGATTGGGGAATGGGTGGAGGGAAGAGGACTTATGGGACATATGGTGAGGGGGGAACTGGGAAAGGGGAAAGCCTTTGGAATGTAAACAAAGAATATAGAAAATAAAGAAAAAATCTAAAAAAAAAAAAAAAAAGCTGTCTAGGATCCAAAATCAAGAGCATCTGACTAATGGCATGCACAAGTCCAATAATCAATGATATCACAACGAGCCAGATGTACTTCTGTCTGTCTATGATGCTACTGTAGTGGAGTGGCCTGCAGATGGACACATATCAGCCAGAGTCCATTGTTACAGGAAGTACCTTCTCACTTCCTGCAAACAAATGTACATAGAGGATCTGGCTCATGCAGTCCCCAAAGGAAATGGTTTTATTTTCTTTTAGGAGATCTATGGTCAGTTTGGGTGTATTTACTGAAGAAAGGCAGAAATCAACAAATGAGAGATTAGCTAACAAAACGTACATGTGAGAATGCAGATGCTTATCAATGATGATAAATATCACTAAAAAGAGGTTGCCTACCGCGGTCATCAAGTAGAGGGCACAAAATGGTTGTAAGAGGAAGATCTCAAGTTCTCTTGAAGTACAAAGTCCCAGAAAAATAAACTGAGAAAACACAGTATGGTTAGTATCCTCCATTAAGTTAAAGACACTATTGACCTACAGAGAGAGAGAGAGAGAGAGAGAGAGAGAGAGGGAGGGAGGGAGAGAGAGAGAGAGAGAGAGAGAGAGAGAGAGAGAGAGAGAGGTGAACCAAGATGTCCTGTAATAGAAACAATAACTTTTTGCTAAGGATCAAGGAAACAGAAATAATGCTAACTGAAATCTTAGCAACTTATCCATCCCAAGTTTAAAGTATCCTTTTTTTGTGTGTTTGCATATTTTGTCTTAGCTGGGAAGGCTCCTTAATGTAGAATTATGGGTCAACATTTTTCACACATCAGAAAGACAATAAGTATAGTTTCTAAATTAGTATACTGTATAAAATATTACTAGCAGATATTATCCTTATACTTTCTAAGTCCTAAATCTACTTTTCTACATGTAATCAGAGATATTTTCCTCCTACAAATATCTGAGATACAGTTGGAGCCTCTTGACCATCATAATTCCAGAATGAAAATCTATTGACATATTTCAAACATAAAATCAAAATTCTAGTTCTAGATCGATTTTTGGCTGCATATCAATACACAGAATAAACCAAGTTTTCTCTAATGTGTTGAGAATATCTTTCAGGCAAATAAATTGAGAAGGCAGGTGCTGAACATACATTGTCAGCATTATCTTTTCTTGAATTTTGGACTGATCCATAGAAGAATAACTTTGAATAACATATATTTCTAGTCCTGGGTTGTCACCTTTTGTCTTGTACTAACTGGCTTCTAACACTAAATGGCTAGGTTTCTTATAATAGTTTCAACACTAATTTCATGAAAGCTTCTTATGCTTTCAATCTTTTCTTTCTTCCTTTTCTTCTTTTTTCCTTTATTCCTCATCTTTATTCCTGTATATTTTCTTTATTATTTTTATGCTTGAAATTTGAATATTAAAACATCAGTCTATTAGCAGATATTGTATAACATCTCTTGTAAGTACCTTAAAAACATATTGTTTTGAAAATAATTTTTATTGATTTTCCTCTGCAAATTGCTTCAGTGAAGTTGTAATGATGGAATACAAATACATAACTGTCTTTAAAGCCTCCAGTATTATTTCCAGACTAGTAGATAATTGAAAAGGAGCTTGATTTTGAACAGTCAAAGAAAATGAATGATATTTGTAAAAATAGGCACTTTACTTTTTAAAGATAAAATATAAACATTGTGCTTACTTATGAGTTTGTGTAGTTTTATTGTGTTCAAATACAGTGTTCTTAACTCTTGAATATCTGTGGCATTTTCATCACTTTTTTTTATTTTGTGAGTTATTAGTGAATTATGATTATTCTCAACACATCTATTTTTATCTCCCTCTAATCTTTATTAACTACTTTCCTACTGCATTGCTTGTATTTTGAGATAATAAAGAATCCAATAATACAAAGATAATCAGATAACATTAGAGTAAGTTTGTTGTTCTGTGAACAAAGTTTTTCCAAGCAGAGAGACTTGGGACTTGTAAGAGTACAGTAAGAAATCCTTAGACATGAGCATGTAAAATTGCTTTAAGTGTCCATCAGTCTCAATGATTTGTTGGAAAGGAAAACTTGTACTGTAACTTTGTGAAACACAACAATTACCAATCCATAATCCACTGTAAAACCATCAAGGGAGTTAAAAAATAAAACTTGATCCTAAAATAAATGAACGGACCTTAAATGAGTAGTTGCAATGAAATACAACAGGGATTTTATGGTATATTCACATTACAGGAATCAGCTCATAAATAGTTCCTTCCTCTTGACTCATTTTCCTCTGATTCTTCCTAGAACTTGAAGCTATTTTATTGTCATTCCTGCTGTGACCAGTTTTGACAAGAGAGTTTCACCTCAGAATAGCTCATATACACGGACAACAGTTATGTCTGCCTTGGAAAGATTCCTGTTTGTATATTAAACAGAACCAAGCAATTGTAAAGGTGCTTGCTTTCAAAACTGGGGAACTTTGGGGTTCCCCAGCCTCCAACTTCTGAATTTTATTCAAGAATTGAATAAAATAAAGAAAATAAATTCCTTTCACTTAAATACTAAAAAATACTTAGTCATTTTTGCATTAGTATTTTATATTTTTTGAAAACATACATGCACTAAGATGAATCATATGGAGCAGTGTGTTGCTATAGCAGGTAAAGTCACTAGCTGTCAAACCTGATGACCTGAGTCAATTCCTGTTACCACATGTTAGGAGAGTCCGCCTCCTTCAAGTTGTCTTCTAACCTTCATACATGTGTTATTTCATGGGTGGTAGTACATATATAGACTTGTCTACACAATGGACACACACACAGACACACACAATGTAATATTATTTTTTAAAAATAAAGAATTTTGTCTTTATTTTTACAGTTCATGTATACATTTGGACAACACCAGGAAATGACAATAGCACCATTTTTTTTTCTTCCTGATTTTATTTTTTATAAATGATTAGCCCATAGCTATGGCTCATAGAAACAATTTTAATATAGTTTCTACAATTTATGTTTTTTTTAAAAATTCATTTTATGGAGAATACTAACAGTGATTACCATTATGTTTTGATTTACATAAAATTAGTAAAATTTCATTTTACTACCTTACATAGACACTTAGTGTGCATTAAAAGCATCTCAAATCTAATTTATACTTTTCACTATATAACACCACGTTATTAATTATCCTCATTTTGTTCATTAATTCTCTAGACTAACCACATAAATCTGGATTTTTTATAGACCCTAAACGTTTTTTTTCATGCAGTCTTATACTGATGTTCACATTTCTATTACTTTCTGTTTATCCAAAGTTTCCAAAGTATGCATATAACTGAAAACATACATTTCTCTCTCTCTCTCTCTCTCTCTCTCTCTCTCTCTCTCTCTCTCTCTCTCTCTGTGTGTGTATGTATATATGTATACATGTATGCATTATGCATGTATGCATTTCTTCTTGTAGCATCATGCCATCCACATTCAATATTGGTATTATATTCTCCCTTTTCCATTGACTCTAATTCAAAATCAAAAGAAAAGTTGGTCTTGAGAAAAATTATTGTTGACCAAGAACTGGAGGGTCCACAAAATTCAAATTCAGAAACCACAATGTTATCTATTTAACTCATTGGCTTGAAGAGAGGAGTGGATTCAAAACTACCTGTTGATAGAAAATGACAAAAGTCACACCCCGTGATCATAAGGCATAGCATATCGTTGTTGATCCCAATACTTTGTTCTTAGATGAAATCATGAAAGTTAGAGATAAGAGGATTGAGTGAATATAAGAAAGTGATGTGTGGTGAACTTGAGATAACATGAGAAGTGATGGGAAATAGCAGAGTAAAGTTGCTCATGTCTTTACTAGAAATACAAACAATGTTGAAGCATGAGACTCATAGGTTCAAGGTCTTCCTAGCCTACAAAATGACCCTTTTAGAATAAATCCTTGAAAAGAAAGAACAAAAGCTGCTAAAACATCATACTGAGGAAAGAAAATGAGCTGTGTCTGTTCCAGAAGCATGTATTTTGTCTTTTCTTTTATTCACCTTGACTCTCAAAGACATATTTATTTCTCCTGTGCCTTCTCTTCTATGAATTCTTCCATATAGTGATAGCAATTTCTGTTATATTTCATATTAATGCTTTACTTGACAAACTGAACATTGTGCCTGTTTTATCTAGTATGTGTTTTTGCTTGTTTGCTTTTGCACATGTTACAGTGCAGATAAGATACAAATATTGATATCATTCACAACAGTTAAATATTAATACAATATTGTAGACATGGCCTTATTATTTGTGCATTGTTTCCTATGAACAGACTACAAATAGAGGAGCAAATTATAAACAATGCTAATGCGAACACATAACTTACACTAAAATATTTTTCTGCAAGAGACAATATGCCTACCATATTATCTCACTTAAACACCACAAAATTAACAGTGCTATACTTTTATATTCATTTTATACATGGAGACTGGATTTTAGAGAGGTGAAATGTGAGAGTAAATCTTGTATAGATAGCTAAAAAGTATAGTAATTCATACTCCTAATTATTATAATATGTTCTTAATGTTCAGCCGTTAAATGTACGCTATATATTTTTCCAAAGAGATCTATCAACTAAATTTGATGTAATTTCTATGTTTTATTTTTAAACTTTTAGTATAATACTTTCTTTTTGGTTGTTTCCTTTTTGGTTATTGTTGTTCTAGGTTTTTATTTTTATTTTTATTTTATTTAATTGTTTATCACATATTTTTCTTTTTTACATTTCAAATATTTATCCCTTTCTTGGTTTTCCCTCTGACAACCAGCTATCCCATCCCCCCTTCCCCTGCTCACCGACACTTCCAATACCTCTTCACTGTCCTGGCATTCCTATACACTAGCACATCAAACCATCACAGTACCCAGGGTTTCCACTCCCACTGAGGTCTAACAAAGCCATCCTCTGCTACATATGCAGCAGAAGCCATGGGTCCCTCCATGTGTACACTTTAGTTATTGTTTTAGTCCCTGAAAGCTCTGGGGATACTGGTTGGTTCATATTGTAGTTCGTCGTATGAGGATGCAAGCTCCTTCAGCTCCTTGGGTTCTTTCTCTAGCTCCTCCATTGGGGACTCTATGCTCAGTCCAATGGTTGGCTGAGAGCACCCACCTTTGTATTTGTCAGGTACTGGCAGAGCCTCCAGAAGAGAGCTATATCAGGCTCCTGTCAGCAAGAGCTTGTTGGAATCTACAATAGTGTCTGGGTTTGGTGACTGTATATTGGATGGATCACCAGAGAATGCAGTCTCTCAATGGCCTTTCCTTCAGTCTCTGCTCCACACTTGGTCTCTGTATCTCCTCCCATGGGGATTCTGTTCCCCCTTCTAAGAAGGACCAAAGTATCCATACTTTGGTCTTCCTTCTTCTTGAGCTTTGTTTAGTCTATGAATAGTATCTTGGGTATTCCAAGCTTCTGAGCTAATATCCACTTATCTGTAAGTCCATACCTTGTGTTCTTTTGTGATTGGGTTACCTCATGCAGGATATTTTCTAGCTCTATTCACTTGCCTAAGAATTTTATGAATTCATTATTTTGAATAGCTGAGTAGTATTCCATTGTGTAAATATACCACATTTTCTGTATCCATTCCTCTGTTGAGGGCCATCTGGTTTCTTTCCAGGTACTAGCTATTATAAATAATACTGGATATTATAAATAAGGCTGCTATGAACATAGTGGAGCATGTGTCCTTATTACATATTGGAGCATCTTCTGGGTATATGCCCAAGAGTGGTATAGCTGGGTCTTCAGCTAGTGCTATATCCAATTGTCTGAGGAACTGCCAAACTGATTTCCAGAGTGGTTTAATCAGCTTGCAATCCCACCAGAAATGGAAGAGTGTTCCTCTTTCTCCAAATCCTCTGCAGCATTTGCTGCCTTCTGAGTTTTTGATCTTGGCAATATTAACTTGTATAAGGTGGAATCTCAGGGTTCTTTGGATTTATATTTCCCTGATGATTAAGGATTTTGAGCATTTCTTTAGTTGTTTCTTAACCATCTGATATTCCTCAGTTGAGAATTTTTGTTTAGCTCTATATCAGATTTTCTTTTTTGTTTTTTTGGTTTTTTTATAATTCTTTTTTTAAAATTTTCTATATTCTATGTTTATATTCCAAAGGCTTTCACCTTTCCCAGTTCCCACCCACCATACTTCCCATAGTTCCTCTCCCCCCCCCAACTATTCCCCAATCATTCCCCCTCCCCCCTCGGTTTCTTTACTAAACTGGATGCAATCTTTACAGGCCCAGGGTCCTCTATACCAGATTTTTAAATAGGGTTATTTGGTTCTCTGGTGTTTACCTTCTTGAGTGCTTTTTATATATTGGATATTAGCCTTCTATTGAATGTAGGATTGGTAAAGATCTTTTCCCAGACTCTTGGTTGCTATTTTATCCTATTGAGAGTGTCCTTTGCCTTTTAGAAGCTTTGAAATTTTATGAGGTTCCATTTGTCAATTCTTGATTTTAGAGCACAAGCTATTGATGTTCTATTCAGGAAATTTTCCCGTGCCCATGTGCTCCAAGTTCTTCCCCACTTTCTCTTCTATTATATGCAGTGTGTCTGGTTTTATGTGCAGGTCCTTTATCCACTTGGACTTGAGCTTTGTACAGGAAGATAAGAATGGATCAATTTGCTTCCTTCTACATGTTGACTGCCAGTACCATTGTTAACCCAGTGCTATTTGTTGAAAATGCTGTCTTTTTTCCACTGGATGGTTTAGCTCCTTTGTCAAAGATCAAGTGACTCTAGGTGTGTAGGTTTATTTCTGGGCCTTCACTATTATTACATAGATCTTACTGCCTTCTTCTATAGCAATACCATACAGTTTTATCACTATTTCTTTGTAGTAGAACTTGAAGTCAGGGATGGTGATTCCACCAGAGGTGCTTTTATTGTTCAGAACAGCTTTTGTTATCCTGTATTTTTTGTTATTCCAGATAAATTTGGAATTTGCTCTTTTTAACTCTTTGAAGAAATGAGTTGGAATATTGGTGGGAATTGCATTGACTGTTTAGATTGCTTTCTGCATGGTGGCCATTTAAACTACATTAACCCTGCCAATCCATGTACATGGGAGATGTTTCCATCTTCTGAGATCTTCAATTTCTTTCTTCAGGAACCTGAAGTTCTTATCACACAGATCTTTCATTTGCTTGGTGAGAGTCACACCAAGGTATTTTATATTATTTGTGATTATTTTGAAGGGTGTCATTTCCATAATTTCTTTCTCAGCCACTTTATCCTTTGAATATAGAAAGGCTACTCATTTGTTTGAGTTAATTTTAAATATTTTAATTTTGCTGAACGTGTTTATCAGATTTAGGAGTTCTCTTGTGGATTTGTTCAGGTCATATAAGCATGTGATCATATCATTTGCAAATAGTGATACTTTGACTTCTTCTTTTCCAATTTCAATCCCTTTGACCTCCTTTTGTTGTGTAATTGCTATGAATAGTATTTGGAGTACTATATTAAACAGGTAGGGAGAGAGTGGACAGCCTTGTCTAGTCCCTGATTTCAGTAGGATTGCTTCAAGTTTCTCTATATTTAGTTTGATGTTGGTTATTGGTTTGCTATATATTGCTTTTACTGTTTAGGAATGTGCCTTGAATTCCTCATCTTTCCAAGACTTTTATCATGAAGAAGTGTTGTATTTTGTCAAAAGCTTTCTCAGCATCTAATGAAATGATCATGTAATCTTTTTTTTGACTTGATTATATAGCAGATTACATTGATGGATTTCTATAAATTGAATTATCCCTGAATCCCTGGGATGAAGCTTAGTTGATCATAATGGATAATCATTTTGATGTGTTCTTGCATTCAGATAGCAAAAATTTTATTGAGTATTTTTGTATTGATATTCATAAGGGAAATTGGTTTAAAGTTCTCTTTCTTTGTTGGGTCTTTGTATGGTTTAGGTATCAGAGTAATTGTGGCTTCATAAAATGAATTGGGTAGTGTTCCTTCTGTCTCTATTTTGTGGAGTAGTTTGAAGAGTATTGGTATTAAATATTCTTTGAAGGTCTGATAGAACTCTGCATTGAACCTATCTGGTCCTGAGCTTTTTTTGGTTGGGAGACTATTAATGATTATTTCTATTTCTTTAGTGGTTAAGGGATTGTGTATATCAATTATCTGATCCTGATTTAACTTTGGTATCTGGTATCTGTCTAGAAAATTGCCAATTTCATCAAGATTTTCCACTTTTGTTGAGTATAGGATTTTGTAGTAGAATCTGAAGAGTTTTTTTGGCTTTCTTCAGTATCTGTTGTTATGCCTTCCTTTTCATTTCTGATTTTGCTGATTTGTTTACTGCCTCTGTGCTCTTTGGTTTGTTTGGCTAAGGGTTTATCTATCTTGTTGGTTTTTTTCAAAGAACCTGTTCCTGGTTTGGTTGATTCTTTGTATAGTTCTTTTTGTTTCTACTTGATTGATTTCAGCCCTGAGTTTGATGATTTCCTGCCATCTACTTGTCTTTAGTGTATTTGCTTCTTTTTGTTCTAGGGCCTTCAGCTATCCTGTTAAGCTTATTGTATGCTCTTTTCAGTTTCTTTTTGGAGCCACTCAGAGCTATGAGTTTTCCTCTTAGCACTGCTTTCATCGTGTCCCAAAAGTTTGGGTATGTTTATGCCTTCCTATTCATTAAATTCTAAAAAGTCATTAATTTCTTTCTTTATTTCTTCTATGATCACATTATTCTTGAGTAGAGTGTTATTGGGTTTCCATGTGTATGTGCACTTTCTGTTGTTTTTGTTCTTATTGAAGACCAGCCTTAGTCCATGGTTATATGATAGGGTACATGGAATCATTTCAATCTTCTTATATCTGCTGATGTCTATTTTGTGACTGAGCATATGGACAATTTTGGAGAAGGTACCATGAGGTGCTGAGAAGAAGGTATATTCTTGTTTTAGGATAAAATATTCTATATATATATATATATCTGTTAAATTAATTTGGTTCATAACTTTTGTTAGTTTCACTGTTTCTCTTTTTAGATTGTATTTTCCTGATCTGTCAGTGGATGAGAGTATGGTATTGAAGTCTTCCACTATTATTGTGTGGGGTGCAATGTGTGCTTTGAGCTTTAGTAAAGTTTCTTTTATGAATGTAGATGCCTTTGTATTTGGAGAATATATGCTCAGACTTGAGAGTTCATCTTGGTAGTTTTCCCTTTGATGAGTATGAAGTGTCCTTCCTTATATTTTTTGATTACTTTAGGTTGAAAATAGATTTTATTTGATATTAGGATGCCTACACCAGCTTGTTTCCATAAACCATTTTCTTGGAAAATTATTTCCAGTCTTTTACTCTGAGGTAGTATCTGTCTTTTTGCCTGAGGTAGGCTTCTTGTATGCAGCAAAATGTTGGGTCCTGCTTTAATATCTAGTCTTTATTTTTTGTCTTTTTATTGGAGAATTGTGTTCATTGATATTAAGAGATATTAAGGAGTAGGATTGTTGCTTCCTGTTATTTTTGTTATTAGACATGGGGTTATGTTTGTGTGGCCCTATTCTTTTTGCTTTGTTAAAAGAAGATTAATTTCTTACTTTTTCTAGTGGGTAGTTTCCCTCCTTTTGTTGGTGTTTTCCATTCATTATCCTTTGAAGGCCTGGATTTGTGGAATGATAATGTGAAAATTTGTTTCTGTCATCTATGTCCTTTAGTGACATGATCTCAGGTAGGCTGACTACATATCAGGGCAGTCCTTATTACCAAGAATAACTGATCAGTGGAGAGTAGACTCAATGGAGAAAGAAGGTGGGAAAAAGCAATGTGAATGCTGGGTGAGAAGGATGGGAAGGAAAGGAATTGTAAGAAGGAAAATATATTAAAAACTTGAAAAAGAAATTAAATTGGTATAAATACCACCAATTTATAGTCAATTTATATTAAACACAGAATAATAGGAGATACAAAACACTGACCTCCATATAGCTTACAGATACACATTTTTGTAACATGTATGCACGCATATGTATACATCTCACATAAATACAAAATAAGGAATAACATGGGTTAAGTTCATTATTTGTTCTGTGATGATTTCTTCATTGTTAAATGCATGTATCAACACTTCTTACATTTTAAGTCTTAAATTTGTTGTATCTTATAAATTTAATTATTTATAATTTAATTATTTTCTTTAATTAAATATATTTATGTACTTTTCAATTTTTGTCAATTATTTTATTTCTTTTTGCTTTTCTTTATATACCAAGTATAGTGTCCCTTCCTTCCCTACTTCCCAGCCATCTGCTCCACGAGATCCACTGCTTCTTAATTTTTCTTAAAAGAAAAAGACCAGGTCTCCCATTTATAGCAATCAAATATATCATAGCAAAATACAATAAGACTAGGCATATATCCTTTTATCAAGGCTAGATGAAGCAAATGTGTTGGACAAAATGGGTTTCAAGAGATGGCAATTGAATCAGAGACATCCCAAATTCCACTACTAGGAGTCCAACAGAAATCCAAGTTAAACAACTACATCATGTATGTACAGCGTGTACTGCATACCCATGAAGGCCTAGCAATTGGTACTTCAAGTCTCTGTGAATACTTACTAGCTCTGCTTATTTGATTCTGGGGGCCTTGTTCTCCTGGAATCCTACACACTTCCTATACTTTCCATCCACTCCATCCTGAGTTCTGCCTAAATTGAAACCAAAGGCATTTGGTGGAGCCCATGCCAGGTGGCTGTCTAGATGTCAAAAAAGAAGGAGGAGGAGGAGGAGGAGGAGGAGGAGGAGGAGGAGGAGGAGGAGGAGGAAGAGGACAGCTCAGACACTTCTAGCAAAACTTGATAAGATTAACAACAACGACAACAACAACAACAAAAACAAAGTGAAATGAATCCCAGTGATAGTTTGCTTGGCTCATAGAGCACTTCTTAGCCCAATCATCATCAGAATGCAACTAATTAGAGCGGAGACAGACACTCACAGTCAAACATTAGTCAACTACTTTTAATTCAGCCTGGTACTTGAGACAAAGGCAGAATGACATCATATGCTTTGTCAGAATTTAAAGGAATAGTTTCTGTGCTAGAGAGGTAAGTCTCTTATCCTATAAAACCACATGAAACTTGTGTTCCCTTGTTTATATTACTATTGGTGTTCTGGTATTGCAGGAAATATAAAAAAACCCTCCAGTTCCCATGCTCCATCCAGCTACTTTCTGTCAGCCAACTCCCCAGTGAGGGTTGGAGCTCTTCAGTTCCCTTCACTGCCATGTGTGCCCCACACAACAGCCATCCACTCCATGGTCAGCCTCCACAATGCCCAGCAACCTGGTAGAAATGAAACTCTATAAAGTTATAGTTAACAAATAAGATTTATATATCAATAGAATTTCACTTCCCAAGATGCCAATACAATAATTTCAGAACCAATTGATTATGATAAAAGTTGTCTACCTAGATTAGACAAATTATCCCAATTATTTTATCCTTATGATATACTAACTGCCTGTGACTATTTAAAACCACTCAGGATCAGGATCTGCTTCCTGTCCATATACCTCCATCTTGGCTTCTCACCTCTCCTCTGAGTCAGTCTCTATTCCTGCAACTCTTCGTGCCACCTCCCCTTTCCCTGTTCTATCACAGGCCTCCTGCTGTACTAATATTTTAATGTAATTGGGCAGGGAAAATCCTGTCACATTCTGGTTCTTTGAACTTCCACTAGAATGGCCTGGTCTGTAGTCTATAACATTCTAGGTATTTTCTATTCAAAGTTCTAAATTCTTCAGTTAGGTTTCCAAAGTATAGCTACATGGTGATGGTGACCAGTGATGGCCCTATCTCTCAGTACCAATTTTTCTCTAATAAATAATTTCTCAGTGATATTATAATATATTTTAAATATGCATATAGTATCTCAGTGTTATTATAATATATATTATAAAATACATAACAAAATAAAATTAAAGAATAAAAGATTTGAGTCATGTATTGTTGAAATATTCCATCCTGAAAGAAAGGCTGTGAGGGCACAAGCGTGGTATAACTGGCTGTGCTGCATTACAGTCACGAAGTATGGCAGAATGATTTTATTTCATATCTTGCCCTTTCATCATCCTTGTTTGTTCTTTCTTGTTTTATGTTGTTTTTAAACCTGGGTAACTAACTAAAGGATAGTTTCATTGATATTCTGGGTTAAGACTACCCTGCTCAGGGCTAAAGGGATGGCTCAGGAGTCAAGAGCACTCCAGAAGCCCTGAGTTCATTTTCCAGCAGCCACATGGTGGCTCACAACCATCTGTAATAGTATCCGATGCTCTCTGCTCTTTACTGGTATGTCTTTTTGATGTTGTTGTTGTTGTTGTTGTTGTTTTGTTTGTTTGTTTGTTTTTTGAGACAGGGCTTCTCTGTAGTCTTGGCTGTCCTGGAACTCACTCTGTAAAACAGGCTGCCCTTGAACTCAGAAATCCGCCTGCCTCTGCCTCCTAAGTGCTGGGATTAAAGGCATGCGCCACCACCGCCTGGCTGGTATGTCTTAAGACAGCTCATTGCACTCATAAAATAATTAAATAAAATTTAGAAAATAAAAAGATTTCTCTGCTCAGATAAATGATAAATGTTTCTAAAACTACCTCAAAGATAAAGTCAGATATGTGCTTCCATAATGATTCTAAATTTCATTATTTTGATAACAAAGATTAGCAATCATATTTTGCCTATCATGAAATAATAGGTTTCTTACTTAACTTTCATTATATCATAATTAATTAATTAACTAATTAATTAATTAATTTTTACATCTTAATCACTGATGCCCCCTTACCAGGCTTTCCCTTACAGAGTACTTCCCAGCATTCCCCCTCTCTGTCTTCTCTGAGAGAATGGGTCCCCTAACATATCCCCCACCCAGTCTCAAGTCTCTGTAGGATTAGGTACATCCTCTACCACTGGGGGCAGCAAAGTCAGCCCTGTTGGGGAATGGATTCCACAAACAGGCAACAGATTTAGGGACAGCCTTTACTCCAGTTGTTGGTGAAACCTCACAAAGACCAAAGGGCTACAAGACACATCTTCTATATATGTGTCAGGGACCTTGTGTGCTCTTTGGTTGGTGGTTCAGTCTCTGAGCACTCCCAAAGTTCCAGGTTAGTTAATTCTTTTGGTCTTCCTGTAGAGTTCCTAACCTCTTAAGGTCCTTCCATCCTTCTTCTATCTCTTATATAAGACTCTGTGACTTCTATACAATGTTAGGCTGTTGGTCTTCTGCATCTGTTTCAGTCAAATGCTGGGTGGGATCCTCTCAGAGGACAGGTATACTAGGCTCTTATTTGCAAATATAACAAAGTGTCATTAATAGTGTCAGAGATTGATGCTTCCCCATAGGATTGGACTCAACTTGGGCCAATTATTGGTTGGCCATTCCATGAATCTCTACATTTCTTATAGACAGGACAAATTTTGGATCTAAATTTCGTGAGTTGATTGGTGTCCATAACCCTCCACTTGAGGGCCTGCCTGGCTACAGGAAGTAGCCTATTCAAGATATATATTCCCACTGTAACATATTTCAGCTAATGTCACCCATATTGACTTCTGATACTTTCCCCATTCCGGGTCTCTAGGACTTCCTAGAGATTCCCCCATCTCAAACCCAACAAATGCTTATTTCTATTCATTATCTCGGACTTCTGGCCTTCTTTGCTGTCTTTCCCCACATCTGATACTGCTTCACTGCCTCTGCCTCCCAAGTGCATTAAAGGCATGTGCTACCACTGCCCAGCTTATTCCCCCTTTTAAGTGAGACTTAAGTATCATCACTTGGGACTTTCTTCTGCTTAGCTTCTTTGAGTCTGTAAGGTTTATCATGTGTTTCCTGTACCCCATGACTAAAATCTACTTATCAGGGAATATACACCAAACATATCCATTTGAGTCTGGGTTACTCCACTCAGGATGATGTTTTCTATTTCTATCCACTTGCCTGCAAATTTCATGAAGTTGTTCTTTTTAATAGCCGAATAGTACTCCATTGTGCAATTGTACCATATTTTTTTGTATCCATTCTTCACTTGAGGAACATTGGGTTGTTTCTGGTTTCTGGCTACTACAAATAAAGCTGCTATGAACATTCTAGAGCATGTGTCCTTGTATGGTGGAGCATCTTTTGGGTATATTCTCAGGAGAGGTATGGCTGTTTTTTCAGGTGAACTGTTTCCAATTTTCTGAGAACCCACCAGATTGAATTCCACAGTAGTTATATAGGTTTGCAATCTCACCAGCAATGGAAGAGTATTCTTCTTTCTCTATATGCTTGTTAGCATGTCCTGTTTGTTGTTTGAGTTTGTTTTTTATTAGGTAATTTCTTTATTTACATTTCAAATGTTATCCTCTTTCCACATTTCCCCTCTGAAAACCCCCTATCCCATACCCCTCCCCCTGCTCACTAACCCACCCACTCTCATTCCCTGTCCTGGCATTCCTCTACACTGAGGCAAAGAGTCTTCACAGGTCCAAGGGTCTCTCCTCTCATTGATATCCATCCAGGTCATCCTCTGTTACCCATGTAGCTGGAACCATAGGTCCCTCCACATGTACTCTTTGGTTGGTGGTAAAGAGTCTGGGAGCTGTGAGGGGACTGGTTGGTTCATATTGTTGTTCCTCCTATGGGGCTTCAAACCTCTTCAACTCCTTGGGTTCTTTCTCTAGTTCTATTGTTTAAGATTTTATCTTAAGCATTCTGATTAAGCATTTGATAAAATCTCAAAGTCATTTTGGTTAGATTTCCCTGATAACTATGTGTGTTAACCATTTCTTTAAGTGCTTTTTGGCCATTTAATATTCCTCTGTTGAGAGTTCTTTGTTTAGCTTTATACCCTATCTTTGAATTGGGATATTTGGGTTGTTGGAGAATAACTTCTTGAATTTGTATGTATATATATTACATATATATATATATATATATATATATATTTGGATGTTAGCACTCTCAGTTTTAGGGTCAGTTAGTTTTAGTTTCATGAGGTTCCATTTATTAAATGTTGATATTAGAGCCTGAGTTGTTTCTCAGAAGGAAGTGTTTGTTTCAGTTGATCCAGAAACATAAGAATCTTATATGACAGGAAGTATGGATACCAATTGTAGGCTTAATGGCAGAGGCAGGAAGCTAAAAGTTCACTTCTTCAAACTCAAGATGAATTCAAGAACAAAAAAACTCTAGTAGTTCCAGGTTTTAATGCCTAAAACCCACTCCCAGTGACATACACTCCCCAGCAATTCTGTACCTCTCCAAAACCTTCTCATAGAGTGGCACCAACCGAGTACAAAATGTTCAGCTACATGAGTCTTTAGGTGACATTCTTATGCAAAAAACATCCCATGGGTAGTGATGGAGATCTTTGAATTTATGTTCTACCATTTCCCTAACTCTTTATAGGTGAAAATACTTAGCTGTATTTCTTAGATGGTTTAAGTCTAAAATTAAAACAAGTATGTTTGAAATGAGTATCTATGTCTTCTTTATAATACTTAGTTAAATAAGATGGAGGCAAGATGTCTCCGAGAATAGACTTTTTTTGCTGTGCAAGTCTAACAATCTAAGTTCAACTCCTAGAAAATTGGGGAAGGTAGAAGGAGAGAATTGGCAGAGTGACCCTATGACTTTCTCTATTTATACTATGGGAAAGTCCCATACATCCATATACAGTAAGTACAGACAAATAATTTTAACCACCTTATCATTTTAAATAACTTTATGGCAAATTCAAACATGCAAACATCACATACAACTATAAAGCACACTGAAATTCATCAATTATGTGATCAAAATTTGATGCAGATTGCATACATAATGGTATTATGTTGACAGTATTTTTTTGTAATATCTCACACTTTCAGCAATTGGTCATATAAGTATAAACTGTTTGGAGTCACTTTGATTAAATACATACAGTAATAGTTCAGGGAGTAGTAATCTCTTTATTCCTTATTGACAAAGAGAATAGTTTTGACTGCCAGGTGACAACCAGGAGTTACTAATCTCTATAATTTCATAAGTAATTAGCACTCAGTATCACTCTTAATAGAGAAATCCCCAAGAGGTGTCCAAGATAATTATTTCCAAGATTTTGGTTTTTTTTTTTTTTTACAGTGTAGAGAATAGGTGATGTTGGACACCAGTGGGGCAATTGCAGAAAGGAAGATAAGTCAGACTGTTGAGAAAACTATCTTTACATAATATCAGTCTCTTCATAAGCATACGTCAAATGGGAAGAAAGTCTGACCAATGGGAAGATAAGTCAGACTGTGGAGAAAACTATCTTTACACAATATCAGTCTCTTCATAAGCATATGTCAAATGGGAAGAAAGTCTAACCCTTGGGAAAAGTGTGATTTTGGTAAGTCATTTCTGATATTCTTCGTTTAGGAAACACTTAAAATATTTCCAGTTATTTATTTTTGCCAATACCCAGTTTGTAGTGGGCTAAGAATTGCTTGAGTTTTTATTTTTTTTAATTTAGAGCCCAATTTATGTGTTTTCTTCACCTGTCCCATTCCATGGGTTTTCATATCTATATCAGAAGATCATCAACAACCAAATAAAATATAGAAATCATAAAAATGATAACAATTCAAGTGAAAAAAACATAATGAATGCATGGGTATTGTAGAACTCAGATTTTAAATATCTGAAAACTAGTCTCTATAAAAAAAAGGGGAATAATATCTCCCAGGAATGATCTCTCTAATTTATTGACAAATTTAGAGTGGTCAAAACTGAATTCATATACAATAACAAAATTTGACTCAATAGACTTTGTGTGTGTGTGTGTATCATTGGTCTCTGTGTTTATAAAACTACATTCATGTACACATACATTTAATAATAATAAACAAAGAAAAAGAGACTATCAACTTGAGGGGGTGGTACTGGAAGAATTTAAGGTATGTAGGTGAGAAGGATTTGAGGAAGGAAAGAGAAGAGGCAAGTGATATCATTCTACTTCAATTAAAAGCATATTTTATAACTAAAATCATCATGGCACTCTAAGTGCAGACAGATAAAACTCAACAACCAATCTGCTGGCAAAGTATATCATTAAAAGCTACTAAAATATTACTCTATATGTCATCATTATCTATTACTTGTTTTCTACTAAATTGGGTAAATATGAGTATATCCATAAATATGTACATAAATATTAAAATTCAGAGTATTGTATTGTTTAGCATTGATAAAAGAACAATCAATATAGGAAAACACTACACATACAAGAATATTGTTTATGGAGTCTAAAAAAGATAATTCAGTTTCATTTCCTTCATTAGTATTTGTTAATATAAAACCAGCATTGGAATTTTACAATGATAGTTTAATAGATTATTGTTTTTCATTAGGTCTTGTACAATATTGATAGCTCCTTGGCAAGAGAAGGGTGAAGTGGTTGTTTTGTTCCCAACAATCAATTTGTATGTGAAATATTTCTTTCATAGTTGCATATTTCATAGTTACTGAGCATGTATATTGGAACTTAAGAAAAGTGTAAGTAGCAAATATCTTAAAGAAATCTCACACACAAACATGTACTTTATAATATATATATTGCCATACATATAAATATTCTATATATTGTGTGTGTGCTTTTATAAATATATGTTACACAGAGCTCATTTGAACAACAGACTCATTGCCTATAATATCAAGAAATACATTGTTTAATAATTCACACGAAAAAATAGAAAAAGAAGACAATTCATGGAACATTGTACTCTGGATATTAGAAAGGTTTAATGATTCTTACATGTGTATTCTCTTCTATATATTCCCTATGCATTATTATGTTAATTGTGTACCCTCTTTTTAAGCTATTGCAGTTTATGGCTTCAATTTTTAAAACTAACATTGTATTTATCACGTGGAAATAAAACATTTTGAAGATTATCATTAAAAGATTTTTGATAAATCATGGTGATCAGTATGTATCATGAAGCAGATATAATGTATTTTACACCCATAGTTGTATAAACTAGTAGTGTGCTACTTATATAATATTAGAGGAAACAATATAAAAGGCATTAGCTGTAACTTGATTCTACTTTTCAATGAAAAGGATAGTTTGCCACAGGTTTGCAAAGAAATGTACTTGCTCTATTAAATATTAATTATTTTCATTTGTTGCACATTGCTATCGTGACTTCCTAAACTTGTGCAGAATAAACTCAATAAAATAAAATGTGATAAAGAGCACAGGGATGAGTCCAAGATGACTCAGCCCTACACAAAGAACAAAGGGAAGAAAGATATGCTGAGAGTTGGAGACATACTTTTTGTCAGGACAAACACATCAATATGTTATTCAATACAAAATGGTCTGTTTTTACAAATTATATATACAAGAACTTTATACAGGCTGAGCAATCTCTATTTAGGAATAAAAATGTTTATATACATATATGCACTTAACAATCACTGAAAAAAGAAGCCATGAATTTGAAAGAGAGCATGGATGCTTGATGCCCCAGAGAAAGCAGATGCTTGAATGGTGAGGCAGGAGTAGGATAGTCTGTAGAAGAGCACTCTAATGGAGGAAAAGGGGAGAGGGGAGAGGTAGATGCAATGGAGGGGGTTGTGGAGGGGTATCTGGGAAGTGGAATATCATTTGAACTGTAAACAAATACAATGATTAATAAAAATGGATAGAAAAAGAAGGAGTATGTTAGAGGTTTATTAAACGACTTGTAGGGAAAAAGTGAAATTATGTAATTATATTATAATTTCAAAACATAAAAGAAATAATTAAAACAAAAATATAATCCTGGAAATCTTCAGGTTTACTAGAAACTGTCCTCTGCAAAAATTAAATCTATCAAGGAAGACAAACTCTTTGTTGTATAATCAGGGTATCTTCATATATTTGGTAAATCTTCTAAGGTGCATGAATTTAATTCTCTGTTACCATGCTTCTAAAGCAGATGGCTGTGTTAACTGATGTCTTCAGAACTTTCTATTTTTTTCTTCTTCCTCTTCATTTTCTTCTTCATTTTTAATGTACCCTCCAATCCTTAGAAAACAGTGATGGAAATTAATTGTAGAGATACTGTCAGGCATCTCATTGTTTATATGATGATTCCCCTCATCTAGACATATCAAAGGATAAAAGATGATAAGCCCAGAAGTAGGAAATTGCCAAAAGAATTACTAAATGGAAGAGAATCTATAGAATGATTATCCACCAAAAAGCTTGAGTAATGTGCATTCAATTAGTTGAAGTACCCTGCCTGTGTTTTGAGGTGAATCATTGGTGCTCACTGGATGTTTAACTTTACACTTATCAAAGGCTGAGTCAAAGAATAACTATGCTTACAGGTTTATGTAATTTATCTTATTCTTTAAAACAACATAGTTGATCAGTATAGACATAACATAATGAGAAAATTTACTAATGATAGATACATTGATAATAGATGATATATTATTCTTATCAAGAAACTACAGCATTAAAGGTTATAGATATACTCAATATTTTTTCAAGATACATGAGTTTTTGCAACAACTTGCGATCCATATATTCTACTGCTAAGTTTGAAGTAAATATGAATTTTTAGAACTCATATTTGAATATATGTTGTGCTGTTCTTGACAAAACTATTCCAGTAGGTATTTGCAGCATAATTATTAATCAGTTTAGTTGAATAAATAAATTCAATGATGTATTCTTATAAATAAATAACTGGGAAATTGGTTTAATGATTCAATCTTGTACCTGTATATATCTTATATGATTTTCTATAATGCTTCATCACTGAGGTTTTCATAACACGTACATTATAAATTTAAGCCTAAATTTTGACTTACTGATGTTATGGATATTATATTACAAACAGTCAATGAAATTATTAAGCATGCTTTAAAATTTTATCATACTTCTGACAATTTGTACTTAACTTCAATGTAATTCCCCACAAGTTTCTGAGATTCAATCTCATTTTTGTTATATAATGTCATTATTCCTACTAACTAACTCAGACCATTTATTTAAGAAACCACATGGATTTTTGCGATTTCACATTACATTATTTCTTTATTACTTCCAGGTAACATGAGTTTCTTGAAAGAGGATGTATGTAACAGTTACACCTAGTGCATCTTTTCTTGGAGAGTTACTCTTGACTCATGAACCTTACCATGGGCAAAAATGTCACACATATTTGGATTTCCCTTTATATTTATGCATTATTTTCAGGAAAGTTTCAGTGTAAATGTCTGATTCTACACAGGTAGTATCTTACCTCATACTTCTGGTTGATAATTTTTCTTTCTTTGCAGGTTATTTCTGAAGACATACTAAATAAAATGGATGGAAACAATCAAACAGTTGTGTCTGAATTTATACTCCGGGGACTTGCCAACTCAAAGAATATTCAGGTCTTACTCTTTGTGATATTGTTGATGCTTTATATTCTCATCATGTGTGGAAATATTGTCATCATAATCTTAATAACTACTGACCCTCATCTTCATTCCCCCATGTACTTCTTGTTAGCCAACCTATCATTTGTTGATATGTGGCTCTCCTCAAACACCACTCCTAAGATGATCACAGATTTTCTTAGGGAAAACAAGACCATTTCCTTTGCAGGATGCATGTTTCAGGTCTTTTTTACCCATTGCATTCCAGCAGGAGAGATGGTGCTGTTGGTGGTAATGGCTTATGACCGCTATGTTGCCATCTGCAAACCACTCCACTACTTCACCATCATGAACCTGAAGAGATGCACTGGGTTGGTGTTGACTTCCTGGACAATTGGTTTTACACATGCTATCAGTCACTTGGTAGTGATTGTGAAGCTACCTTTTTGTGGTCCCAAGGAAATAGACAGTTTCTTTTGTGATCCTCCACTACTAATCAAGCTATCCTGCATGGATTCCCATGATTTAAATACTGTAATGAATACTGAATGTGGAATTGTGGCTATAACCTGCTTTATACTGTTGCTTATTTCCTACACATATATCCTTATCACTCTTCACCAGACTTCAAAAGCTGGAACGTCTAAGGCTATGTCCACATGCACTGCACACATCACTGTAGTAATGATCTTCTTTTTGCCCTGCATCTTCATCTATGTGTGGCCCCTCAGTATCACCTGGTTGGACAAATTTCTTGCTCTATTTTATTCTGTTTTTACACCTCTCCTAAACCCAGCTATTTATACACTGAGAAATAAAGAGATGAAAAATGCTATGGAAAGACTCATTGGCAAATATCTGGGTCCCAAAGGAAATTTTTAATATCTAAAATTGTCAACTTATTTCTTCACACAATACTGACTGTATTTAAAGCTTTAAAACCAGAAAATATTGTTTTCATTTAAGATTTTATCAGGCTTTCAATAGAGACATAAATTAATATTTTAAAGAAAATATGGAATTTACTGATGAACTATCAGTTTATTGTGAATCCTGCACTTTAAAATATAAATACGCATGCATTTTCCACATGAATTCTATCAAATTATTCTTCCATGTTTTTAATAAACTCATACATAACATTTTGACCAAATTCACATGTTTAATGTTATGCTTAAAATATTACCAATTTTTACCTGAGTATTGTTCTGTATATACCATATATGCCCCAAATTCTTATGTTTTATTGCCAAATGACCAACATCATAACTCTTGTTTTATCTTAACTGTCTACCAAAATACTAACAGTATGGACAGAAAAAATTTTACAACGATGAAACAAAGAGATAAACTTCACAAGAAACAAAGACTAGCAGTGAAATTTACTCTTTTGTTTTTTCAGAGGCATTTGAAAATATAAAGTATATTAAAATATATGAAAAAACTTAGGTTTTAAAGTTTTATTAATTAATTAATTTGTTTAAATATTTATTTGATAATTCTTTTATTATATTTCAAATGATTTCCCCCTTCCTGAATCCTCCCTCCCCGAAAGTCCCATAAGCCCTCTTCCCTCCCTTTGTTCCCCAATCCACCTCTTTCCACTTCCCTGTCCTGGTATTCCTCTATACTTCTGCACTGAGCCTTTCCAGGACAAGTGGCCACTCCTTCCTTCTACTTGGGCTTTATTTGATATGTGAATTGGGTCTTGGATATTCTAAGTGTCTAATATCCACTTATCAGTGAGTGCATACCAGGAGTGTTCTTTTAAGACTGGGTTATCTAATTTAGGATGATATTTGCCAGTTCCATACATTTGTCTGAGAATTTCATGATTGCATTATTAATGACTGAATAGTACTCCACTGTGTATATATATACCATATTTTCTGTACCCATTCCTCCATTGAGGGACATCTCAGTTCTTTCCAGGTTCTGGCTATTATAAATAAGGCTGCTATGAACATAGTGGAGCATGTGTTCTTATTGCATGCAGGGAAATCTTCTGAGTAAATGCCCAGGAGTTGTATAACAGGGTCCTCCAGAAGAGTCATGCCAAGTTTTCTGAGGAACCGCCAGACTGATTTCCAGCTTGCAATCCCACCAGCAGTGGAGGATGTTTCTCTTTCCCCACATCCTCACCAACACCTGTGGTTTTTAATCTTAGCCATTCTGACTGGTGTGAGGTGAAATCTCAGGGTTGTTTTGATTTGTATTTTCCTAATGATTAATGATGTTGAACATTTCTTAAGGTGCTTCTCAGTCATTCAAAATTCCTCAGGTAAAAATTCTTTGTTTAGCTCTGTACCCCATTTTTAATAGGGTTATTTGGCTCTCTGGCGTCTACCTTCTTGAGTTCTTTGTATATATTGGATATTAGCCTTCTGTCAGATGTAGGGTTAGTGAAGATCTTTGTGCAATTTGTTGGTTGCCATTTTGTCCGATTGACAGTTTCCTTTGCCTTTCAAAGACTTTGTAATTTTATGAGGTCTCATTTTTCAATTCTTTATCTTAGACCATAAGCTATTGGTGTTCTCTTCAGAAAAATTTCCCCTGTACCCATGTGTTCGAGATTCTTTCCCACTTTCTTTTCTATTAGTTTCAGTGTGTCTGATTTTATGTGGAGGTCCTTGATCCACTTGGACTTGAGCTTTATACAAGGAGATAAGAAAGGATCTATTTGCATTCTTCAGCATGCTAACCACCAGTTGAACTAGCTATCTTGTTGAAACTAGCTATTCGTTGAAAGGTTATCTCTTTTTCCACTGGATGGTATTTGTCCAGAAGCTTGGAATATCCAAGATACAATTCACAGCACAAATGAAGCTCAAGAAGAAGGAAGACCAAAGTATGGATACTTTGGTCCTTCTTAGAAAGGGGAACAAAATACCCATGGGAGGAGATACAGATACAAAGTGTGGGGCAAGAGATTGAAGGAAAGTCATCCTGAGACTGCCCCACCTTGTGATCTATCCCATAAAACTTTCACCAAACCCAGACACTATTGTGGATGCCAAGAAGTGCTTGCTGACAGGAGCTTGATATAGCTGTTTTCTGAGAGGCTCTGCCGGAGCATGATAAATACAGAAGTTGATGCTCATAGCCCACCAATGGACTGAGCACAAGGTCCCCAATGGAGGAGCTAGAGAAAGGAGTGAAGGAGCTGAAGGGGCTTGCAACCCCACAGGAAGAACAACAATATCAACCAACCAGAGCTTCCAACTAAACCACCAACCAAAGAGTACACATGGATGGACCCATGACTCCAGCTGTATATGTAGTAGAGGATGACCTTGTTGGATATCGAATGGAGGAGAGGCCCTTGACCCTGAGAAGATTTGATGCCTCAGCATTGGAGAATACCTATAGTACAGGGAATTGGGAGTGAAATGGGTGGTTTGGTGAGCATAGGGAGGGGGGATGGGATAGTATGTTTTTGGAAGGGAAACTTGGAAAGGGGATAATATTTGAAATGTAAATAAAGAAAACATCTAATAAAAAATAGAAAAGAATAAATAAAGAAGCACAAATGTTCAGATGCATGCCAAAATGATCAACACAGAGCACTGTTACATGTGGTTGAATTATAGGTCAAAAACTGAGGAGGTCAATAATAGCACAATGATATTTGACTCAGGCTAGTAACATTCTATCTTTACAAACTCACAGAAGTTAAATATAAGCCGATGAACTTTGAAGAATAAATATTTCAGATTTATTTGATTTTAATTTGTGTGTGTGTGTGTGTGTGTGTGTGTGTGTACAGGCATGACTAAGTGCTATCCACTCAATTTAGATTTTGAGTACTGAGGCCTATTTTTAACCACTGTGTCATCTCTGAAGTCATAGCATTATAGAATCGTTAACACAGGAATGACTATTTCATTTTCTGGGGATTTTAGTGAAGAATAGTGGTACTTCAAACACAGATAAACAGGCAGTTGTTGTTTGAAAACTGGAAAGGAGGAGAGTTTCAGATGTTAGAATAGACAGCCTGTAGGCAAAAGGCATAGATCACATATTAGTTAAGAGTGCTATTTTATGGTTCAGACTGCTTCATCCACTTCAGAAATCTGTAGTGTGCACTGGGTCTGTAAGCCGACATAGCCCTCAGTTGCTAACCCTGAAACTATTTCCAATTGGTGACAACTCATAAATAAAAAACTAACATTTTCTAAGGGAGTTTTCCTGGGGAAACCACTACTTTTAAGGATATAAGTCATGTATATACCATGACTTCTAGTTCTGACTTCTAGTTCTGTGCTTTTATGGGAAACCTTGGTGTTCTTTGCTTTTATATGTTTTCTATATCTTTTCTTTCTGCCTTGACCTATTCTAATTTGTGTATTTTTATTTTCTTATTTTGTTTTGTTATTATGCCTTAGCACCCTGTTTATTTTCTTTTTTATTTTTTTATTTAATTTTTATTTTCTATATTCTATGTTTACATTCCAAAGGCTTTCCCCTTTCCCAGTTTCCCCCCCCCCACCATATGTCCCATAATTCCTCTCCCCCCAGCTATTCCCCAATCATTTATTTTCTAATGAGAGACAGAAAGGATAGGAGATCTGGATAGGAGGGGAGGTGCAGAGCAACTCAGGTTAAGTAGAGGGAAGGGAAAACCTAATCAGAATATATGGTATACAAAATTCAATAAAAGGAAAAAGAAGAATGTAAATATTGCCTGGGAAGATGACAGCCTCTTTCTTCAGACTCCTAATCTACTCTCTATGGTGTTAATTGCTTTTTATTCTTTCAACCCCATGTCAGTGCTTTTTTCTCAAATGTTTCTTCTCCCCTTGTGTCTCCTTAAGTTCCATGAATCATATTGTTTATATGTATGTATATTCAGTCTTTATTTTGACTTTTTCTCAATCTTTAATTTCAAGCTCAGATATTAATTCTTGACCAAGCAAAAGTTAGATTACTTGTGTTTATAGGGGATAGTATCTTACTTTAGTATTAGAATACTGTGCTGGCCATTTACTTGCTGGGTCGTGTCCATGAAAGGAAGATCACCATCAGTTGATAGTTTCTAGGGACTCACAGGAAGTAGAGAATTGGAGGTTTTGATGATAATAGAATTCTTCAAGTAGATGAATCAATTACTGTGCAATTAAAGTATGAAAACTTAACTTTTAGTAATATAGACTTTAGATGATAACCTTAAATTTACTTGATGGTTAGCTTATTTTAATGTAACTATCATCAAATCTGCTTGACCACTTTACTAGTACTTCTAAAGTGCACATAGGAAATTTTGTAGGAGATGCAGTAGGCATGGCAACAAAATAATATGAGTTTGCAAAATGAAGAACCACTCTGGATTCTTATCTTGCACTTGAAGTGATTCTAAATTGCAGCATCTATATAATATCCTCTAGGGTAAATCCAGTAGAAACTAGTGATATGTCACTTTATGACAATAACTCTGAAACTTCTCCACTGAACAAGTTATTCACATTCAGATTCAAAGTCTGTCTTTTTCTGAGAGAATACAACTGAAATAACTGGTGACACTAGTGCTAAATACAGAACAATTTATTATGATGATTCATTTATTCACCCACAGAAATTTGCAGCTCATTTCTGAGCATGAAAGGCTGATATTATGTCTTCATTGTGTTCAAATTATCAAGAAGTTAAAATAAAAAATTCATTCATTCATCCATAGTGCCTTTTATTTTAAAAAGTACAAAGGTGTATTCTACTTTCTCAAGGAAACAAAATCAAGGCATAAGTAGTTTCTTGGAATGCATATAGGTTATGAGGTAGGTGACCTGTGCAGTTGGCAAGTTTAAGTAGCATGTGCCTCAGTGGAATCTTCCAATATACGGTTAGATGTACATTGTCAGAACTCCCACACTAAATATAGTCAGCAAAATCTGCTACGATCAGCTCCTTTGCTTAATCTTTGAATTGCTATTCTTATATCTTTGTTTCTTAATGTATAGATGACAGGATTCAGGGCAGGGGTGATAGCAAAATCAGCAATGAACAGGTATTTGTCAATAGATGATGTAGGGAAAGGCCATACATAGAGAAACATGCATGGAGTAAAAAACAGAACAACCACAGTGATGTGAGCTGACAGAGTGACAAGTGCTTTTGACAAGTCCCCTGAAGACCTTTGCCAGACTGTGACCAAAATGAAGACATAGGAGAGGAGAAGCAAGAAGAAGGTCCCCATGCTCATGAAGCCACTGTTGGCAGCCACAACAAACTCAAACTTGTCTCTGTCTGTGCATGCAAGTTGTATGATTCGTGGGAAGTCGCAGTAAAAGCTGTCCACTTTGTTAGGGCCACAAAAAGGCAGGTTTACAACAAAAGAGAACTGTGACAAGGCATGGACCACTCCAGTGACCCAGCCAGCAATTACAAATGAAATGCATATTCTAGGCCTCATGATGCTCAAGTAGCGTAGAGGCTTACAGATTGCCGTGTACCTGTCAAACGCCATGGCTATGAGTAGCACCATTTCCACTCCTCCCATAATGTGGATAAAACAGATCTGAGTCATGCAACTGTGGAAAGAAATTACTTTGTGTTCTTTCAGAAGATCTGAGATCATCTTAGGAACTGTGGTAGAGGAAACCCACACATCATTCAAAGATAGGTTGGCCAACAGGAAGTACATGGGTGAATGTAAGTGAGAGTCAGCCATTACCAAAATGACAATGAAGAGATTTCCCAAAATGATTCCTATGTAGAGCAGAGAGAATGTTATCATGAGAAAAACTTTAGTTTCCCAAGAACTAGAGAGTCCTAGAAGCACGAACTCGGAAACTCTGGAGTCATTGAGTTGATCCATTGGCATAAACAGTTTTAGTTCACTTGATGTGAGGAAAGGATAAAAAATTGTGGCCTATGGTATAAAAGGACATTTTACAATTATGGAAAATACAAACATGAATAAGGTAGAGTGAGGCAAATGGGGCTCCTTCTTTTTATTCTGTGACTAGATATTTTCTTGTAGATTAGCCTTTCAGTATCTAAATATTTTCTATGAACTCTTTTCTAGATGTTTTCAATGTCTTATCAGTTCAGGTGACACAAATACTTTTTGATTACTTTACAAATCATACTTTCATGAATGTATTATTCATGAGATAATTATTTCAATGGAGAAATGGAGATTTATGCTCAACATTATTTTTTAAACACATTCCATCAGTAAATACTTCATTAGAAGAATTTTGTAAAATTACTATAATACTTTGATGGACTTGCTTTAGTTGTACTTATTCACAGGTACACTGTTTTTTTTAATACATGAAGGTGGTGCACACACATTTAAGGCATCCTTTTCGAAATTCCTACTTCCTTGCTTATAATCACTGAATATCCCTATTCTCAAGCGATATCGAGTTTTTGACATTTTATACCTACAATGAGACATTGAACACATTGCCTATCTCTGACATTTTCTTTAACACAGTGTTCTGGACTTTTTCTGCTATGCTGTAAAATGATACGACTCATTTCTTTGTATGACTAATATTTAATTGTTGGCTGATTCCACATTTAGGCTACTATAAAGAGCAATCACAAATATAAACAACATATATTTCTTACATATCCTGAATTTGCCTTCATAAGGTACAACCCAAGGAAAATAGTGGATAAATATAGGCAAAAATTTTTTGAACTTTATGAGGGTCTCTATGATTCAATATAACTACTATGTAAACATTCTTACCAACAATTCATAAAATTGAACTTCTACCCTACTTTAAATGAATATTTGTTACTTTTGGAGTTTGATAATAGCTCTTCTAAAGCATGATACTGTTATTTTGTTGTAGGTTTAAGATATGTTTGTCTTATAGTATATGGTATTGAACACAGAATTTTATGTATTAATTTCATTTTTAATGTGTATGAGTGTTTTTTCTTCATATCTGTATGTGAACCAAGAAGAGCACTTTAAATGCATTGGGATTAAAGTTTCTGCACAGATGGCTGTAAGCAACCTCGTGCATACTGGCAACTGAAGCTGGGACTGCTGGAACAGCAGCAAGTGGTCTTATCCATTGAACCATGTCTCCATCATCAATAGTGAATATTTTTCTGTATGTTAGTTCACCTCTCCTTTACATTTTGCTTTCATAGCCATGCACTTTTGTAATCCTATCCAAAGATATGAGTATACCAATGCTACAAATTATATTACCATTTTATTACAGTGTCTCCATACTTTGTGACATTCATATGTATGTTCTATTTGTGTAAAAGAAAATTATCGTGGAATTTACCTACACAAATTCAGTTTTTTCCAAGACTGGACTTATTATTTGTGTAATGGACCTGGCTGTTCTGAACTCACATTGTAATCTAGGCTGACTTCATGGAGCTCCTCCTGCCTCTGTCTCCTGAGTGCTGAAATGAAAGACATGTACCACTGCTACCTAGTGATGTATTTTTTTTAACATTTATCTCATGAAAGTCTTATCACGGACCTGCTTAGACATCAATGTTCAGTAATTATATATTAATTTATGTCATTTATTATGTATTTCTTTTGTATGGAGATTTTTAACACACCAACTAATTTATTTATACTGATGTAAAATTTTGTCTATATCTCATATTCTTCATCTCGAGTTATATATAATAAAATATCTCTAAACACAGATTGATAATATTTCAAGTCCTGAAGTTACATATAGAAATTCAGGATGTGGTTTTTCATGGTTTTGATGGCAGTGTTATTCTATTCTTTAAAAGACACTCTAGATTACCCAAACACTCAAACACCCTCCAATGTTATGTACAATGCATAGTATAAACTCATAATATAAAAATCTCTGAACTGGTATCCCCTGCAACTAGTCTTCTCCATCATTCCTTTTCAATCCCGCTGTTTATTCAATGATTCCTACCAACTAAATTGCCATAGGTAGCTTGCTTCTTGAGAAAAAAATGTATTTTGGATATTTTCTATAACTATTGGTTTTTACTTACTGTTTTTACAGTATTTCTCTACAGGATTAAGTCCTTAATTTGTTTTTGTGTATTTCCCAACCTTTGAATCCTTGGCTTCAAGAAGCTGTTATAAGCTTTTTTTTTTTTATTAGACTGCAGGAACATGAGGTCTTTTGGTGCGTGGTACATGTAATAATATTTATATTTTTTATTGTAAAATGGGCATGTGATGCTGAATTAGTATCTCTTCTAAAATTCATTTCCATTCGATCAGAAAAACAACCTTCATGTGGCCAAAGTACTACTTTTATTTGTGTAGTTAATGCTACTGCTATTCCTAAGATAGCAACAGCTATGATTTTGTAATGTCCATGTCTTACTACAGCACAGTGGAACTGTCTACAAGCCCAGTACTCAGTGTGCATGCTGAGCAATATCATCAAAGCCAAAGCATTTTTCTTCAAGATTTCTTCTAGTGATGTGATAAAAGTAAACTCTGCTTTTTAGTATTTCTTACAAACTAGGTTTTCTCTAGATTGCAGCTAAATGCATTTTGGCCTTTTCTTGGCCAATATTATTCAAAATTGTCTGTAACATTTTTCTTACATTTTGTTTTTATACAATGACAATTTCTTATATGCTAATGCTTAATATTTGGCCCAATTTACTGGCACTAGACCTCTTCTGTTTATTTTTCTTAGCATCAAGACACTCAGTTAAAATAGTATCTACCTACAAAATTATTTGCCTGTTGCTTTGTTTTTAATCCACAAGTAAAATATCTAAAGTTAAATATGATATACTCATGGAAACATCTTTCTTGAGTTTCTAGTTCATCTGTAAAATATGAATTCATAATCACATAGTTTAATTAAAACTATTGTTATCTTTATCATTCTCGGGGACACACAAGAGGAACATGCCCAAGATTTTGGCTCATGACATCTACTTCCAGATTGATAGGTTTTACCTTCAAGCAATTTCAATTGTTTGCTTTTTGGTACCTGCTGTGGCTGCTTTTGGTTTCCTTTCTTCACAGTTGTCCATATTGAATACAAAGAGTGATTACATTGTTTTTCCCATGGTCTGGTTAATTGTAGTATGTTTCCAATTAATATCACATAGCACTGCTGAAAGTACTTGATGAATCAAAGGCCAGAGCATATCATATAAAATCCTAAAAAGACATTATCGCATTGTAATTTAATATATTATTTATAAATTATTATAAATTTTGTTAAGTAATAAATCAACACATCCACTAATTGTAATAAGTTTTGCAGACTTCATATTGAACAGAGTGCCTTGTACAAGACAGTCAAGGTTTCCACAAGGGCTGAACCCTGCCCAGCTATGAACTCACTATTGAGGTAATTTGCTAAACAATTGTTACCATAAAAATCCAGACATTATTCATGAAATATTATGACAGGATTATTATTTATTGTAATTGAATTCAATAATTTAGGATTATACACAAAATAAGAATGATTAATAAAAGAAATCAACTGTGAGCATTATGGGCTAATAATGTTTGATAAATAAAGAAAATTTAGCTCAGGAATAATTGGAAGAAAAAAAGAATCATTTGAAGATCACAGAGTAACTTGGTGCAAGAAATTAAAGTCAAGTAAAGAAAAATATTCAAGCTATTATTTTCATTTAAACATACATACAACATAATTAAAATAAAATAAAAGTATAACATTTATTTAAATAACAGTTTATGCATTCACTTGAAAAATTTGATCTTCTGAATCATATTAAAAACTAAATAAAATATGAGGTCTAACCCTACTAAAGGGGAAAATGAATGATAGTCATAAAATAAGAATTACCTCAGAAGTAATCTTGGGACCACTTACAGGGATAAGTTTGTACGCTATGCCTCAGGGCCTTTTGCAACATTACCATTCAGTTTCCATTTGAGACACAGAGATCTTGAAATTATATTTATGAAACTGTGATAGATTAAACTAAAATTAAAATGAAAAGTGGAATAAGCACATTAAGAGTTAGATAACTATGAGATAATTTAAATATGTAGTGATTTATTACAGATATTTTGGAATATGAATGAATAATAAAAATCATAGCCCTTACTGGTTGTTATTAAATGCAGGTCAATTATTAGAACATGGACTTCTGAGGATCTTATCAAATGTACTATTATATCAAAATATCTCCAGGTGATTAGAAGTCTCTAGATCAAAATATTTTCCAGAATAGACATATATTTATATTGAAAATTATATATATATATATATATATATGTGTGTGTGTGTGTGTGTGTGTGTGTGTGTGTCTGTGTGTGTGTGTGTGTGTCTGTGTGTCTGTGTGTCTGTGTTTCTGTGTCTGTGTGAGTCTATGTGTGTCTCTACTTGTTTGTTTGAGTGTGTCTGTATGCTACATGTATCTAGAAGTGCATAGAGGCCGGAAGAGTCATCTTTAAGAGCAGTATTATTCCTAACCACATCTGTTTGGCTTCAGAAATTAGTTTTAAACTTTGGGATAAGATTTTATTTTAAAGTTAGAAGTTTCAGAAACCAGTTCCAGCTTGTTTTATGATACTTCCTAAATGTATGATAACCCTGTGGCTGCTGTGGGGCTAAATTACTTCTCAGCCTCAGTGATGGGAATATGAGTCACAGTGAGTCCAGCACGTAAAGGAGGTTGCTTAAAAACTTTTAAAATCTTATCCTGCCATTTTATTTTGTGTATCTATATTTAAAGGAATTGAGATTGCAAATGCTAGAACATATCTTTAAACTTTTTTTACTTTACTATTTATTTCTGAAAATATAAGTTAATTAGAAGTACAGTAATTATTCAAGAATATGAGAAGATCAAATAGATATTTATTATAGAAATAGGTTTATACATTGTGGAATCTGTTGTAATTAGAGAAAGATGTTTCATTGTAGAGTTGGGGAGGAGATCTAATATTGTATGGTAGGAGGGCAAATGTATTGTGCCCAAATACATATTGAGGATTTATCTATAATTTTCACTAATTCAGGGAATATAGGTAACTCCATCTAATTGTATCTTATCTCTTTAACATGAAATTGATTTGTATACTAAGAAAAAATATTGCTTATTTATAATTTAAAAACAAATGATATGAAAATTAGCACTAGAAAAATTTCATATGAGCAATTTCCATCCAGGCCAGTCTATATCCTCCATCTTCAATTACTTACTGCGTTTACAATAGGTTACTGATAACCTGTTTTCTCATCTGTACAGTTAATAAGAGTTACTACCTCATATTTATTTTGAGAACAAAGCAAGTTGAAACAGAATCAGATGTTCTACACTCCAGCACTAAACAAGAATTCTGACACTAAAGAAGTGTTGTGACTTTAGTGCTAATTAGCAAAGAGACCTAGAATGTGTACAGTTGCAGGCTCTCATGTCCAGAAATGGATAAAGCAAGATGTTTTACTATGTTTGAGTAAGATGTTATACAAAGACAAACTAGGTCCTCCTTCATTATCTTAATTTTCAGAGAGTAAAGATTTAAACCACTTCAAGTAATATTTTAACAAAGAGAAAAAATGTTAGATGTCCAGAATGTGAAAGAATTAATATTAAAGATATTTGGCAGAATAAAAGCAATTCATGAACTAAAATGAATAAATGGAGAGTGTATGGGAGAATAAACAGGAAAGAAACAAGGAGTTAGGATAATTAAGAAAGCATATCAGTAAAATGTATTGGCTTTCTACCATGTGTGCAGGCTCAGGTTCCATCCTCGATACTAAGAAAAGAGAAACAGAATTTAACTTATTTTAGTTCAATACTACTTCTCATGAACATAGTTGTAAACACCTCTTATTTGTGAAAGAAACCAAGCATCAGGTCTAGAGGAAAGCACAAATATTCATTTATAATATTCATTTCTTTACTCATGAGGTGACTGCCACTTTTGACTCTATATTATACAAGAGAAGTACAAGCTACCTTTTCCCTTAAAATTATTTTAGGACAAATAATTAGTTCTCTTTTTTTGTTTTAAAACTCAGGGAGAATATAAGTAAGTATAAAATAATATTCATATTAATATCAATAGGTACTAGATAAAATCATCTCTAGAATTCAAATTGTTCTATTTAAAATTTCTTTCCCTATCTATTTAAGGAAGCATCTTTATTTTCATCATTGTAGATGGTAAGTCTTGCTTTTCTTAGTCATATTTGTAGAAAGCAGAAGATCTATAATATATAGTAAGGGTTGTTCGGCTTCTTGTAGTTACTTTGACCTGGAGAAAACTAAGTCATAAGGATGAGAGAAAGGGTGCATGTGTGTGATGCATGTGAAAGTACATACACACACAGACACACACACAAACATACATGATTAACAAAGTTCACACTATTATTTTAAAAAAGTGTCCATTTTTGTCATCATAGTTCAGTTTTTGTTACCCTGTTGATGTCAATGGCTGAAAGTATCTGCATTTACTACTTAAGTGCTAAAAGAACTATTTAAATTTAGATAATATCAATGCCAAATTGTATATGAAGTCCATTGTACTCCAGATTAAATCTATGACTGTATCACTCATGAATTTCTGTGTGTGTGTGTGTGTGTGCATGTGTGTTTGTGTGTGTCTGTATCACTCATGTATTCCTGTGCATGTAAAACTTTAGCTAATAAGATATCACTGGGATAGAAAATGTATATTTGTACTTGATACTCACATGAATTACACAATTAGAACTCTAAGATCCATATTTAGAAGTATAAAATGCCACAGGGGTAAATTCTGAAATTAGCTGATTAGACAGAATTTGATGCTCCTAAATCAAATAGTTTGTCAAATACTTACCTTTACAAATTGCCTTTGAAACCAGTTTTTTCGTGCTAATGAAAGTTATTTTTGTTTGAACTCATTTTTACCCTGACTGACTTTAATGAGAATTTGTTCTCAGTGTAAAATGTGGTACAGCATTGCCTCCTTTTAGATAATCTTTGCAGTTCTGTGTTTTAAATAGAACTCCAACTTGGAAAGGCTTTCTTTAGCATTTTCCTGGGGGAATCTCATAGCTACCTAATTTCTCTGAATTTAGCTCTCTAATGACTCTGCATCTTCATCCAAGTCAGATTTCTGATAGGTTAGCAAAATGCATAAATAAGAAAATGATGAATTAAAATGTGTTTTTAAAAACTGCCTCAAAGTAACAGGATGCAAAATAAAGTAAAAAAAAAAAAGAGTAGCTCTCTTTTATTCAAATGATAAACAATCAGATAAAAATTCAGTAAATAATATAGTATGTAAAGTTCAAGCTAGAGCAATAAGACAAGTAAAGAAGATAAAGGGGATAAAAATTAGAAAAATAAGTCAATGTATCACTATTGACAGATGATATCATAGTATACATAAATGACCCCAAAACATCTACCAGAGAAATCCTACAGCTGAAAAATATCCTCAGCAAAGTGACTGTATGCAAAATTAATTTAAAGAAATCAGTATTACTCCTTATACAAACAATAAGCAGGCAGAGAATGAAATCAGTGAAACAACATCCTTCACTATAGCCACAAATATTATAAACTATCTTGGTGTAACTCTAACCAAGTTAGACCTGTATGTCAAACAAGGGAAATACCTGTATGACAAGAATTTCAAGTCTCTGAGGAATAAAATTAAAGACAACGTCAAAGATAAAAACATCTTCTATCTTCTGAATTGGTAGGATTAATATAGTAAAAACATTCCACCAAAAGCAATCTACAGATTCAGTCTAATTCCCATCAGATTTCCAACAATACTTTCTTTTACTAAATTTGAAAAAACAATACTCAACTTCATGTGAAAAAACAGAAAACCCATTATAGGTAAAATGATTATGTACAATGAAAGAACTTATAGAGGTATCTCTATCTTTGATTTCAAGTTGTATTACAGAGCAAAAGTAATAAATATCACATGGTACTGGCAAACAAAACAGACAGGATGATGAATAGAATTGACAAACAAAACTCAGAAATAAGTCTACCCTTGGGTACTTGATTTTTGATAAGTCAAACCTATATAATGGAAAAAAAGTAGCATCTTCAACAAATGTTGCTGTTCTAACTGGATATCAGCATATAGAAGAAATCAAATAGATTTCAACATAAAATCAGATGCGCTAAATTTAATGTAAGAGAAAGTATGGAATAGCCTTGAATGCATTGGCTTTAGAGACAACTTCCTGGACAGAACACAAACAGTTCAGGCTCTAATATCAGCAATTAATAAACGGGACCTCAGGAAATTGGGAAGCTTCTATAGGCATCGGACCAACTCAAAGGGAGAAAGCAGTACACTATAGAATGAAGGAAATTTTTACCAAATTGCCACATCTTACCGAACATTGAAACTCCAAATATATAAGAACTTAATAAATTAGATATCAACAAATAAAATAACGCAATTAAAAATGGGGTACAGATCTGGAAAGAGATTTTTCAACAGAGGAATATCTAAATGCTGACAAGCAATTAAAGATATATTCAACATCCTTACTCATCATGGAAAGGCAAATCAAGAAGACCCTGACCTTCTATCTTTTTCTTTGTCATTTAGCAGTTTTTATTTATTTATTTTTATTAATCATTTTGGTCCTTTATATTTCAAATGATATCCCCTTTCTGGTTTCTCCATTATAAACCCCCATCCCATCTCCCGTCTTCCCCCTCTCCTTTGCCTCTATGAGGGTGTTCCTCCATCTACTCACCTACTCACTCCCACATCACTGCTCGAGTATCCCCCTATGCTGGAACATCAAGCCTCTACAGGATTAAGGGTCTCCTGTCCCATTCATGCCAGATAAGGCCATGCTCTGTTACATCTATATCTGGAGTCATGGGTCTCTCTATGAATACTCTTTGTTTGGTGGTTTAGTCTGGGAGCTCTGGGTGGTCTGGTTAGTTGATATTGTTCTTTCCACAGGGTTGAAATCCTCTTTAGCTCCTTTAGTCCTTTCTCTAGCTCTTCCACTGGGGTCCCTGGGATCAGTCCAATGGTTGACTATCAGCATCTACATCTGTATTGGTCAAGTGCTGGTAGAACGCCTCAGAGGACAACCATATCAGGTTACTCTCAGCAAGCACTTCTTGGCATTGTCAGTAGTGTCAGGGTTTTGTGTTTGCATATGGGATGGATCCCTAGGTAGGGAGGCCTCTATATGGCCTTTCCTTCAGCCTCTGTTCCATTTTTGTCCCTGTCTTTTCTTTGGACAGGAACAATACTGAGTTAAAATTTTTGAAATGGCTTCTATCTTACAGCTGTCAGAATGGCTAAAATAAAAATCTCAAGAGATACCTCATGGTTGTGAGTATGTACAGCAAGGAGAATACTGTTACTTGTGGGAATGCAAACTTCTAAAAACCAGTTGGATAATCAATTTGACTGTTTCTTAGGAAAATGGTAATATATCTAGCTCAAGATCCAGATACATATACCACTCTTAGGCATATACCCAAAAGATATTCCACTATGCCACAAGGACACTTGCACAACTATATTCCTGGCATCTTTATTTATAACAGTCAGAAATGGGGAACACAGATGGCCCTCAGACAAAGAATGGATGAAGAAAATGTGGTTTATTTATACAATGGAGTATTACTCATCTATCAAAACAAGGACATAATGAAATTTTCAAGAAAATGGATGAGACCTGAAAATAGCATCCTGAGTGCAGTAACTCAGAAAAGAAAGGCAAACATGCTTTTACTCACTTGTAAGTGAATATTAGTAATAAAGTACAGGATAATCATGCTGCGAATGATACACCCAAAGAAGCTAAGTAACAAGGGGGTCCCAAGTGGGGAATTTGAATGTTGTGGAGAAAGGGAATAGATTAGACTTAGCGGATGAGGGAAAAGACAGTGTCCAGAGGAGATGAGGATAGAAACATGAAGGATAAGGTAGGGGAGGTTGAAGGGAGCAAATACTAGGAGAGACAACTGGGATTTGTGTGTGTGTGTGTGTGTGTGTGTGTGTGTGTGTCAGGGGGGTGAGGGCCTTCTTGGAGACAAACTAGAAACCTTAGAAAATGAAAACTGCTAGGAATTTATGTAGGTGATCCTAGATAAGACTTCCAGCATTGGTGGATATGAAGCCTAAACTGGCTATCTCCTATAATCAGACAATACCTCCAATAAAGGGATTTGAAAAATAACCCAGCTACAAAACCTTAAGCTCACAATTTGTCTTCCATGTGAAATGACCATGGGTAAAAAATGCATTTGATGAAAGGGCCAAATGATGACTGACACAGTTTGAGACCCATGCAATGAAAGGAAGCCCACCACTGGCTAATCTTACTGTTATATTTGCCAAGAGGAGCCTAGTGTAACTGCCATCAGAGAGGCTTCACCCAGAAACTGAGTTAAATTGATGTAGAGACCCACAGTTGAACACTAAGCAGAATTTGGAGAATCCTGTGGAAGATCGGGAAGAATTGAAGGAGCCAATAGGGTGAAGGACACCCAAAGTAAACCTACAGAATAAGCTAACATGGGCCCATAGTGATTCATAAAAACTGAACTGCCAACCAGATAGCATGCCTGGGACAGACTTAGGAACTCTGCCCTTATAACACCTTTGTCTTCATGTGGAACTCCTAACAGAGGAGCAGGGTGTGTTTCTCTGACCACATTGTCTATTTTTGTATCACTTATTCCTTTTTTTATTGGATATTTTCTTTATTGCATTTCAAATGTTATCCCCTTTTCTGCCCTCTCCCCCAGAAATCCCCTATCCCACGCCCCTCCCCTGCTTCTATGAGGGTGCTCCTCCAACCTCCCAACCACTCCCACCCCCACACCTTCACATTCCCCTATACTGGGGCACTGAACCTTCACAGTACCAAGGGCCTCTTCTCTCAATGGTGCTGGACAAAGCCATTCTCAGCCACATATGCAGCTGGATCCATGGGTCCCTCCACATGTACTCTTTGGTTGATCGTTTAGTCCCTGGGAGCTCCGGGGAAGGGGTCCAGTTGGTTGATATTGCTGTTCTTCCTATGGGATGGCAAACCCCTTCAGCTCCTTTAGTCCTTTCTCTAACTCCTCCACTGGAGACCCTGTGCTCAGTCCAAAGGTTGGCTGTAGCATCCAGCAGCTACCTTTGAACAATTTACTAGGTCATCTGGAAGGAAAGCTGGGGCTGGGAATGGAATGACAAGAGAAACATGGAACCAAGACAAGATTTCCTGCTAAGGTTCAAAGTTTACTGAAGGTCTCCAAATATATATAGGCGGGGCAAGACCCCTCCCCAAAAGCAGGAAACAGGTTTGCAGAACTGGTTCTGCCTGCTTCAGAGGAGGCTAGCTTCAGGCTAGTGTCCTTGGAGAACAATGGGCTTTACCTTTGTCTGAGAGCTCCACCTTAGGGGGGAAGCAGTGGCTAGCAGAGTTTTGAAACTCCCACTCAAAAAGGTTGGGGGGAGGGCACAGTTGGCTGCGAGCAGCCTCCTCTGTATTTGTCAGGCTCTGGTAGAGCCTCTCAGGAGATAGTTATACAGGATACTGACAGCCTGCACTTCTTGACATCCACAATAGTGTCTGGGTTTGGTAACTATATATGGGATGGATCACCAGGTGGGGCAGTCTCTGAATAGATTTTCCTTCAGCCTCTGCTCCACACTTTGTCTTTGTATTTGCTCCTGTGATTATTTTGTTCCCCCTTCTAAGAAGGCCCAAAGCACTCACAGGTCTTTCTTCTTCTTGAGCTTCATATATTCCTTACTCTTAAGTGGGATGCCATGTCTAGCCTCAACTGAAGAAGATAGGCATAGACTTACTAAAACTTGATATGCCAGGGCTGGCTGTTACGTATGAGATGCCTTCCCATTTTGAGGAGTTGATGCGGAGCAAGTGACATGAGTAGGAGGGACTGGGAAGAGATGAGGGAAGAGAAGTTGCAATAAGGATATAAAGACAATAAACAAATTAATTAATAAAACTTAAAATAGTCAAAATACAAAAAAAAAACCTGTTTTTATTCTGTGATGAGAATACACCATTTTCTTGTGGATAGTATTGCAAGTTGAACTAATAGGTAAACTTCAGTCCTAGGTGATAATCATAAGTTCAAAATAGATGGTCAGTGACATCTATGTTAGGTGTCTATTTTTTAGGGTATATATCACTGAGTGAATGACTTAAGTATATTTTTGACCTGTTTTTTTGTGATTCAGGTAAAGTGGGTCTCATTGTTGCAAAAATTTAATTGATTGTGAATTGATTGAGAATTAATGGATTGTGAAGGTCAATCTAAAATTATTGTTAAGTGATGAAATGATAATGTAAAACTAATTTATCATATATATTAAAGTATATTATATGTGTAGCATAATTTAAATAGAATAAAGTCAATTAACCAGATGTATTTTAGCAATTACTGCAGATGTCTACTTACTGTGTCCATCCTTTTCCAATATTATTGATTGTAGAGGCAATATTATACAACTGGTTTTGTCTTCACTAGTTAATGATCCTATGCAGGCATGAACATAGAATGGCCAACAGGGTGAGAAAGAACACAGCCTGAAAGATGACACTACCAGAGTTTAAGCTGTGTTTGAGAAGAAGTGATACTACCTTCTTGTTTAAACTTTAGAATGTGTTTATTCCAATGAAACTGACCTCAAATCTATCAAAATGTAGTTGATTATCACCATATTAGACAAGCCACAACTGCACTTGTGTCCATGTCTTGCCTGTCAATTGTTTTTTAAAAAAACATACATTTATGTGTATTTGTGTATATGCATGCCAACACACACTGAGGCCAAAGATGCAATAGGACTCTCTGAGCAGGAGTTACAGACTGTTATGGGCCATTTGATTGTAGGAATTGAATCCAAGCTCTCTAAAAGCAGCGAGTACTCTTTATAACTGAATCAGGTCTCTAGCTCCAGATAGACAATTTTACAAATCAGAGTGAAAACAGATGAAGTAAAACTAGTAAAAGTTAGAAGAAAGTTAATTATTTAAAATGATTACTGTCAGATGTAGGTTTGGGGAAGATTTTTTTCCCAATTTGTTGGTTGCCCTTTTGTCCGATTGAGAGTGTCCTTTGCCTTACAGAAACTTTGTAATTTTATGAGGTCCCATTTGTCAATTCTTGATCTTAGGGCATAAGCTATTGGTGTTCTGTTCAGGAACTTTCCCCCTGTACCCATGTCCTGAAGGGTCTTCCCCAGTTTCTTTTCTATTAGTTTCAGTGTGTCTGGCTTTATGTGGAGGTCCTTGATCCCCTTGGAGTTGAGCTTAGTATAAGGAGATAAGAATGAATCAATTCGCATTCTTCTGCATGCTGACCTCCAATTGGACCAGCACCATTTGTTGAAAAGGTTCTCTTTTTTCCACTGGATGTTTTGGGCTCCTTTGTAGAAGATCAAGTGACCATAGGTGTGTGGGTTCATTTCTGGGTCTTTAATCCTATTCCATTGATCCACCTACCTGTCACTGTACCAATACCATGCAGTTTTTAACACTATTGCTCTGTAGTATTTTTTGAGGTCCGGGATATTGCTTCCCCCAGAAGTTCTTTTATTGTTGAGAATAGTTTTAGCTATCTTGGGTTTTTTGTTATTCCAGATGAATTTGAGAATTGCTCTTTCTCACTCTATGAATAACTGAGTTGGAATTTTGATGGGGATTGCACTGAATCTGTATATTGCCTTTGGCAAGATGGCCATTTTAACTATATTAATCCTGCCAATCCATGAACATGGAAGAGTTTTCCATTTTCTGAAGTCTTCTTCAATTTCCTTCTTCAGAGACTTGAATTTCTTGTCATACAGATCTTTTACTTGTTTGGTTAGAGTCACACCAAGATACTTTATATTGTTTGTGGCTATTGCAAAGGGTGTCATTTCCCTAATTTTTTCTCAGCCTGTTTATCTTTTGAATATATGAAGGAAATCAGTCTGGCCGTTCCTCAGAAAACTGGGTACAATACTTCCAGAGGACCTTACGTATACCCAGAGGATTCCCCATCATGTAATAAGGATATATGCTCCACAATGTTCATAACAGCCCTATTTATAATAGCCAGAAGCTGGAAAAAATACAGATGTTCCTCAGTGGAGGAATGGATACAAAAGATGTGGTACATATACACATTGGAGTACTATTCAGCCATTAGAAACAATGAATTCATGAAATTCTTAGTCAAATGGATGGAGCTGGAGAACATCATCCTACGTAAGGTAACTCAATCTCAAAAGAACACTCATGGTATGCACTCACTGATAAGCAGATATTAGCCTAGAAGTTTGGAATACCCAAGACACAATCCACATATTAAACGATGTCCAAGAAGAAGGAAGGAGTGGCCACTGGTTCTGGAAAGGCTCAGTGCAGCAGTGCAGGGGAATGCCAGAACAGGGAAGTGGGAAGGGGTAGATGGGGGAACAGGGGGAGGGAAGAGGGCGTATGGGAATTTCAGGGAGGGGGAAATCCAGGAAAGGGGAAACCATTTGAAATGTAATTAAAGAATATATATAATAGAAAAGGAGGAAACCGGAAAAAATGATTTCTGAATTTAAATACATCTATAGACACACACAATTTAAGATTAATCTGCCTTCATCAGAGAAGTTTCTTATTATAGTTTATGGTGGGGCTAAAACTTGGGAAACATTAACCCAGAAACTCATAACTGGTAATTAGTAATAGGAGTGCTCAGTCCTTCATGTAACATCCTTTTATTCCTCTTCAGTACTCAGGTCGTATTGCAAAAGTGGGTGGCACAAAGAATTAGGTAAGATGATTGGGAGATGTGCAGCAAACAGACATCTTGTGAACACGACACAGCTCTTGCACTCATGAGCTTATTGCAACTGTTGTTATCTGCATAAGAACTGCACAGAACTGAGCCCATCAACATCAAGGACGGGGGAAGGGGCCTCAATATTGAAGATTAATGCTTTCTGGAGGAGCAGATGTCATCTTCTTCAGTGTGTAGATTATAAAGCATTAGTGGTTAAATCAGAGTTACCAAAAATTTATCTTTATTGTATCAAGGAAAGATATCAAAGTCCTTCTTATTGGAATTGTTTATCAAGAAGTCCAGACTTAAATTTTCTAGTTCATGCTTACTGTGTCTTCCATCCTTTATTTGTTGTGAATCTGATTCTGTGCTTATCCAATGATGTTCTTGCAACCTGTTTGTCTCTATGTCTGTTTGTCTACTCCTATGTGTGTCTATTTCATGATTTGTGAATGTGAGTGATCTGATTGCCATATCCAACAAAGGACTTCACTTTATATTTCTGAACAGCATAGAAACTATCACATGGTGAGGGAATGGGATACTTTACAAAATTTTTAAAACGTTTTATCAGAGCTTAAGTTACTGTCTCAAATTGATCCCATCTCACCTAGAAAACAATCATCATTTAATTATCAACCAATAATAATAAATGGCTGCTTTCAACCTTTATTGTTGATTTTAGGCAGTTAATTTCAACTTCTGTATTTGCTGCTTCCAGCAAGACATGCAATTGTCTGAATCAGAGGAATGGGAGAACAATTTGAGATTGCAGTTTAGGTTGCAATAGTTGTTTACAAGGGAAGTCCAAGGCAAGTAAGGTTGATTGTTACAATGTTCTCTTAAAGGCAATTAAAACAGTTTAGTACACAGTAGACTGGAGACTTTAAGTCACTTCAAGGTTGGCAGTGAAGGCCAGGTAAAGCTCTAATTTCTTAGAATATAAGATACTTTCAGAATTTATTTAAAATATTACATTTCTTTCAATTTGTCAGTATAATGTAAGAACATTTTCAAATTATCCTGAATCGACATAGAAACTTAATATGCTTTACTTACCAAAATATATGTGTAATGAGATAAATATTTTTCTTAAGAAATACAGAATTATATCACCATATAAAATCAATTTTGCAAAAATATACTGCAGATGGACATTTATTATTTTCTTTTTAGCTTTTGTGTGGATAATAAATGCATAGTTAGCACATCATACATAATAAACTCCACTTAAGCATGCCATTATTGCTGATTTAGTTGAAATATACTATTCAATAAAAATGCTGAATAGGATAATAAAAAATAGCAGTCTTCAGCTATGATTATAGGAGAGCAATCAGAAGATGCGTTTTGTGTTTCTGCAGATTAGGATGATTTCCTCAGATTGAATATCTGAGAAACCAGTCTTTTCATTGCAACTTTCATGTCTTTGTTCCTCAGTGTGTAAATGGCAGGGTTCAGAATGGGTGTAATCATGAAGTCCAGAATGGCAAGGAATTTATCCACTGGCACTGTAGGAAATGGCCACATGTACACAATGATGCATGGTCCAAAGAACAAAATTACCACGGAGACGTGAGCAGAAAGTGTAGAGAGGGCTTTGGACAAATCACCTGATGATGAATGTTTTCTTACAATGAACAGGATAACAATGTAGGAGATTATCAATAAGAAGAAAGTGCCTGTGGAAATAAACCCACTATTGGCAGTAACCATGAACTGCATTTTCTTGGGATCTATGCAGGCCAGTTTGATAAACTGAGGAAGATCACAGTAAAAACTATCTATCTCATTAGGACCACAAAATCTCAACTTGATAATAAACGCTAATTGGGCCATTGAATGTAAAAAGCCAATAACCCAAGCACCAGACAGAAACATAAGACACATTCGTGGGCTCATGATAGTCAGGTAGTGGAGGGGCTTGCATATGGCCACATATCTGTCCCAGGCCATGGCTACCAGCAACACCATCTCAGATGCCCCAAGGACATGAAGGACAAATATCTGGAAGACACAGCCCTGGAATGAGATGGTATTGTGTCCAAAGGACAGGTCAGAAATCATTTTGGGAATAGTTAAGGTGGAAAGACATAAGTCAATAAGTGCGAGGTTTCCCAAAAGAAAGTACATAGGGGAATGTAAATGTGAGTCAAAGGCTAGTGTTAATACAATAACAGTGTTTCCCAGCACGATTGCTACATAAAATATGATAGAGAAGGCAAGGAAGTAATGTTGAAGTTTTCTAGATAGTGAAAGTCCCAGAAGCACAAATTCAGACACCTCGGTATAATTTATTTTAAGCATTTACTTTCTCTTCTGTTTCCTAAGGTATTGAAAACAAAAGAATTGTGAAAATAATTTTATCATAAGTAAGTTGTTTATAAAACAATTCACAATATTTTTTTATTAAATTAAGACAAAATAGTTTTTTTTTAATTATTGCTAGAAAGTATTGACTATTCCTTAACTCATTTATCTGTCCAACTAATAGTCTGTAATTATATACTATATGTCTGGAATTAGGTCAGATTCTTAGGTGAAAAACGGATTGTTCATAAGGAACTAAATAAAATGCAACATCTACTATTTTAATACATTTAAACAAAAGCATAATGTAGTATCTCAGTTGCATGAGTCACTACAGTCACATACACTTTGATAATAGTCTTGCTACTACTCAAGAGAATGAGAAGAATTTCAACCTTTTTTATCGGTCCATACTAAGAATTGAGAACAGTAGGGTGTGAGGAAGAGTGATGGAGATCAGACAGGAGGAGAAGCCAAACTTATAATCTTGGATACCTTATTAGATGTTTATTTTGTATTAAAACTAATAATAAGCTTTTGTAGTATACTAAGCAGTTTGATTATAATTACTACTTCCTAACGATCAAGTGGAAAAATAGAATGTAGTTGTGGTACAAATGGAGAACTATATAGTGTTAGGGGAGCTAATAAATTCCTATTCTGTGCTGTAACAAATAAAACTTGCAAATAGTATTTGCTTCTCATCATATATCTAGTTGACTTCGTGGGATGCTTTAAAGCTCAAACAGAACTAGGGATGCAGAGATGATTCACTGGGAATAGTTATTGGTCTGCAAACATAAGGACCTGAGTTCTGATTCCCCATCCCCTGCTTAAAAGTTGAGTGTAGTAGAATATGTTCATATCAGTGCAGATTGTACAGGGACAAGAAGATCTTGGATGTGCCAATCTTCCTTTTAGCTGGAAAAGTTAGCTCAAGGTTCAGTGTAAAATCGTGTCTTAATGTAATAGGTAGAAACCATAGAGTATGACACACAATGCTGATTATTGTAATTGATTGTCCTACATATGAAATCCCCATTTTACAGTCACCTGCAAAGTCTGCTTTAAGCTTTGGTATCACTAGCATTTCTCACAGCATCTCTCTATTTCATGCTTGGACACCTGCATGAAAGACTTGAGGCAGTCTGGCTGAGCACCCTCCAGGTTATGGATATCTAGTAAGTAAAGGGAAATACTTCAGAGGAGATGTCAGGAGGCTCCACCATATGTGCACTAAGTGGAAACTTTATATTGTGCATAACAAATGAAATAGATCAGTACTGGGTTATTTAGCACACTGATATAAATAGCAAGAGATGCCTTTTATAAAGGTCCTATGGTCAAAACTCTGAAGAAATGAAATGCTTTCAACAAATTTAAAATATTTATATTATAGAATCCAAAGTATATACATATTCAGTATGTTTTCAACTGTGCAAATGGATCAAATAGTCTATGAAACTTCAATTACTTTAATTTTTAAGAAAAGCAGCACTAACAGTGTTCTCTGCATCACATAAAAATACATTACTTAGATGTTTTGATTTTACTTTCTAAGTATTTACAATTTATTACTGATAATATTGTTTCATGGGAAGAACCATATAGTCATAATTCATTCAGAATATTAATATTTATGACATGGTTAAAATTAAGAAAAGGAGTCTGACTGGAACAATAGCACAGTTTTTATAAAGAATTCAAAGCAAAATGAACACATACAGTTAGCCAGTTAAATAGCTCTTGTGTCCATCCTCATCAATCATTCTTTTCCTGTTTTCCAATAAGATGGGAAGAAAAGGAGGGATTTGGAAAGGCAGGAACAATAGTTTAGCAAATGATTTCCACTATTTTTTAAGGTTTCAAAATAAAATCTCATTTTGTACACTGTGTATGCACTACAAATTAATAGATTTTAAAATGTATTATTACAGAAGTCTTAAATATATGACACATATATATTCACACCTAAAACATAGTTGACAATTTTCAATAGTGATATCACTATATAGGATATGAGTATATATATATATACAATGAAATATTATGAATCTTAAAACTAACCTGAATAGTCTAGAGGGATTCTATATAACTGAAAAACAAAAGAAAGAATGAAAATAGTAATATGTTAATTTATGAACATGTTTGAATTTAAATATTCTCCAAGAAGAAACATCAAATCATACCCTTCCACTACAAAGAATGGTCTCAAAAACAAAATTCGTCAAAAATGTAAAAATTTACATTTATGAGGAGTCCATCACTTTATAAACAGATCAGTTATTTGATTGATCCTAGAATAGGATCATGAAAGAAAAAAGAAAAAGAGCCAAGGGGAAAGGGGCCTGGTCAAAGAGAGGAAATATTAGGGAAGATATAATAAAGCAAGACAATGCTATAAAGGTCACAATGGAAGGAATTAAAATAATAATTAAAGGCCAGGTATCTTGCTTCCTTTGGACTGACCTACCATGAAGACTAAGTCAGAAAAATCAGCCTCAGCTATACAACAAGCAATACTAAGTAATAAGTGGTAGCATGTGAATGGAGTATTTCCTGAATCTTCTTGTACCTACTCTCTGTATGAACCCTCAGGCAGCCACTATATTCAGAATATCTCTGTGTAGCAGGCAAGCACCTAGACCCTGGTGGACTATTGTCCTTTTCCCTGCATTCGTTAGCCATTTTCTTCATAAGATCATCTCATTGCCAACATCTTCATTAGTTTCTAAAAAGTTATAACCAAATCACAAAATTGTTTTATGAATCAGGATGAAATCTAGGACTATATAGAGAACTATAACTTCGAAATTTGCTTTGAGTAACCCAGTATAAATAAATGCTTATTGGGAGTATATGAAGAAATAGCAAAGAAGATAGGGAACTTTGAAAGTAACAGGGATACTGTACATTGGCTATGCAAGGAAAATAAGTGCTAACTTTAGTGTACTATTAGTGTTCACTTACCTAGCATCTTCAAATACCAGAAAGCAGTATTTACACTGTTACTCTCTGTTTTAGAAAGTGTATTCCTCTTGGATGCTGAGTATTTAGTACTTCTTACCAATGCTCTAGCTATCTACATCCTGACAACAGCATTTGGTGAGTACACGATGGCTGGTGATCTAAGTTTCCAGATCATTTACCATGGGAATTGTGTTTCTGAATCCCATGGCCTTAAAGAGAGAAATTCTAGTTGTTTTTGTAAGCATTTGATGAGAAAACAAAGAAGCAAAATACTTTGAAATAAAAGCAACATCTGAAATTTTATTACATAATATTAATTACACATAATTTTGGACAATATTATTGAAAATCATATAGCTATAAACGAATACATTATAATTTTCTTCTTTTGTAAACATATTAATTGGGTGAAACAACGAATTAGATTATGACATTCTCATATGTACATGTACCTTATAATATTAACTCCTTCCATTAACCCTTCTCTCCTTCTACTCCTACAATTTTCAGCTTCCACATCCATTATCACCCCTCATTTTATTTTCATATCACTATATCTAAGCCTAAATTTCACATATGAAACAAAGGCTTGTATTTGTGAGTTTGACTTATGTCATGATAATATTTTGTTCCACTGGAAAGAAAAGCAAGGACTCTTACAAGGAGCACTGAGGCTAACTTTTAGCTTAAAACCTTATGCAATTAGTGTTTCTACTTTAGAGTCACCAATATTATTAATTAATGCATATCTTTTATATAAAACTTCACAGTCTATACAAAGACAAAGATTACCAAAGTAGTATTATCTATTATTGAATCCCAGTTGTTTCATCTCTATTTCCTAATGGATAGTGTATGTGAAAGCCCACACTGTCTATTCTTTCTATCATTTTTATAACACACAAGTAAAAATTCATACCTATTATGATTTTAACGTCTCTCAACACTTATTTTATTTTTTTCTTTTATTGTATTTATTTTATTTTTTTATTTTATTGTAGACCAAATAAGACCTAAACTGGAGTACTTTAAATTAATATTAAACTTGTTAATTATAATACTGTTTTGAGTTAAAGTATATTTTTACCTAGTATAAAGTGATGAAAAAGAAAAAGATGAACATACCTAAAGAACACAAGTGTTCTTAGCCAAAAAGACAAGAGTCAATACTCAAGAAATCATTTTGAAAAATACTTTTAAAATCTAAAATGAATGAATATTATGTCACAGTGTACTCAATATTTTCTCATTTATTTTTGCTGTTTCTTTTAGTACTAAAACCTGAACTCAGGGCCTTATGCAGACTTATGTTTAGTTCTTTATTTTTTTAATTTTAATATATATTATTTATGTTTATGTGAGTATGCCTTCATGAATTTATGTTCATGACATATGTGCAAATGCCCATAAAGGCCAGAAGAAAGTGACAGATCCTCTAGAACTATACTTTGGTCACTGTGAGTCACCATATTGTGCTGGGAGGCAAACCTGGGTTATCTATAGGATCTGTGCTCATTATGTACTGCTGAAGCACCAATCCCACCTTATCTGGTTGTTTGAAATTTAATTTCTTTTCAAAGAAAATAACATAATATAAAATCACTAATTTTTGCTACATAATTCAGTTCTACCTAACGCATTTACTATAATGTATAAATGATTACCTCTCTCAAATACTAACATATTTCTACCATCTAAAAATAAATGTAGATTCCACCAAGCACCCATTTTTGAGGACTCTACTCCTAGCACTTAGAAAATTCTAATGTACTTTCTGGTTTATATATGTATGTATAGTGAATATTTTATATAAATATAATTAAGACAATATGTAAATTTTTGTCTGTTGTCTTTTCCTTAGCATTATGTTTGCAAAGTTTAGTTAAACTGAGACATATATCAATATCTTGTCTTTGTATAGGTTTATATTATTTCTTCATTCATTATCTCATAACGATGAAACTGAGTTGATTCCACTTTTGGTTACTTTGTATGTTGCTGTGAAAATTCATCTGTCTGTCTGTCTGCCTGTCTGCTTATCTGTCTCTATATTGAATAATAAGCATGGCAGCCCATGTCTATAGTCTCATCTTGTGGTGGGTAGAGTAAGTAAGTAAAGTGAAGTGAGTCTGGTAACATAATGTATTGAAGCAACTCTATATTAAAGTCCATGTGCCAATCTCCTAAACCATAAACAAACAAACAAAAACATTGTTTTTAAATATTTGTTTTCAATAGTTTTGGTTAGCACAGGAGTGGAATGAGTGGATCTTAATGGAAAGTTATGTTGACCCTCTATTTTTTCTATTACAGGGGACTATAGTCAGGTTGGTGTAAGTACAATGGGATACAAAATATGGCAAAAGAAGAAATTGGGCAAGTGTGTGAAAGAGTAGTGTTTTTATCTGTTGGTTTGTATGTTTGATTTTGTTTATAAAGACAGTGTTTTGTTGTGTTTATTCACCCAGCCTAACCTTCAGTTCCGGGTCCAGCTTCATATTTGAGTGATGTGATAAAAATCCTTCCAGTCTATGCCTGTAAAGGCTGAAGTTTTGAGATTGAATACTGACTTTGTGGTACTGAGGTTGAAATAAAACTCCTCCCATATGTTAGTCAAGCACACTGACACTTAGTTACAACACCAGCACTGACTTCATTTTAACATTTAGTATTTGATATGTATTTACTTACTTTAAATTTTAAATTCTTTGACAATTCCATACATGTATACACTGTATTTTGATTACATTCAATTCCTATTATCCTGTATTACAATACACTTGCTCATACTGGAAGCATTTCAGTTCCTAACTTTCCTGGTTTCATGCCATTTATTATAATAATTTGAATTTAGTATGGCTTTCTTACATTTGAAGCCTGGGTTGCTTCACTCAGGATGATATTTTCTAGTTTTATCCATTTGCTTGAAAAATTCTTAATGTCCTTATTTGTAATAGCTGAGTAGTATTCCTTTGTGAAAAACAAATTTTGTTTATACATTCTTCAGTTAAGAGATTGTTGTATTCCATAGCTCCCTGCAGCTACTGTGAACTGGTTCCCGCAAGAGAAACTGAGGGGGATGGATGTGGAAGCGGTGAAGAGAATTGAGTCAAGGCAACATCGCAGGTCAAGACCTAAGTTTTAATAAATGTTAGGCAATATATAGCTTGGGAAAAATCCTCCCCCCAGGCTTGAGGTGAAGTCCATGTTCTTTGCTGGCTCCAATCTCAGCAGGTTGCTTGCTGAGATCAGAGAACTGCAGGTTTAGCAGATCCAGAGTGCTTTTAGGTGAGGCTGCCCATGGCTTCCAGGTAAGAGTAGAGAGCTGTGTTGTTCAATAAAGAACAAAGGCCAGGAATTTCACAGGCTGTGAACTGATTATCAGAGCAGAGGCTGGAAAGCCAGCTCAAATACTGGAGGGGGAAGGGACAGGGATAATTAGCTTGTTTCTAGTTTCTGGCCATTATGAGTAAAGCTGCTAAAAACATAGTTGGGCAAATGTCCTTGTGGGATGGTAAAACATCTTTAGGGTATATGCTCAGGAGTAATACAGCTGGATCTTGAGATCAAACTATTCCCAATTTTTCTGAGAAACTACCACATTGATTTCCAAAGTGCTTATACAACTGTGCACTCCTGTCAATGAAAGACCCAAAAAATGAGGGCGCCCCAGCGCCCCACTCCTCGGAAGGCAACACCCCAATCACTCCTGAGAAACAGCTTTGATGCAACAGCAAGAGGATTTTTATTCCAGAGGCTCTGGGGTTCACAGTCGTACACCACACAGGGGTAGAGGACTGTGGACCCCAAGTGCAGAAGCCGGACAGCTTTTATAAGTTCATAACAAAGCATACTCATCGCAAGCCAATCGATTTGTACCACTCCATAGCTTCTAAGCCAATCAGTTTAAATTATTCAAGCCCACGCTCCAAGGACCTATCAGTTTTCTATAGAAGCCAGATAGCAACTATGAGCTCATTTCCACTTACGTGGCCAGGATCATGTACTCAAGGCCTTTTCGCTTAGTTTTTAACAGAGAACAAGGTCTGGAATTTGAGGTGTTTAGGGCTTCTTAGGAGGCTGAAGTTAGAGCTGTATTTTTCATCCTTTCATCAGCAGTGCTAGAGTGTTCCTCAAGATCTTGCTCCACATCCTTACCTACATATGCAGTTTCTTTAATTTTTGGATCTTAGCTATTCAGGTATGGGTAAGTTGGAAGCTCAGAGTATTTTTGATTTGCATTTCAATGATGACTATAAATATTGAATATTTCCTTAAGTGTTTCTTGGCCATTCAAGATTCATTTGTTGAGAATTTTGTTTAGCTCTTTATCCCCATTTTAAAAAACTGGATTATTTGGGTTGTCTAACTTCTTTAGTTCTTTATATATTTTGGTATATAAACCCTCTGTCAGATATAGGGTTGATGAGGATTGTTTCCTAATCTGTAGACTGTAATTTTGTCCTATTTTTCAGAAGTTTTCAGGAAAACACGTATAATATGTACTCATTTATAAGTGGATATTAGCCATAAAGTACAGAGTAAACATACTAGAATCCACAAATCCATCGAAGCCAAATAACAAGGATGGTAAAGGGCACTATGTTTGAATCTTTCTCAGAAAGTCAAATAAAATAGATATAGATCAAGGGAGGTACTGAGTGGGAGAAGTGAGGAGAAAGGAAGTAAGGTGGGGGAGATCAGATATAGAGAAAAGAGGGGAGAGAATGGAAATCACTGAGGGGGCCTAAATATCAGCTCATGCCAGAGATGTGGGAAAGGGTGAGCTGGAGGCACCAGGGTGTTGATGCTAGCCACTCCAGTTATAACTCCTAGCAGTGTGAGATGTGGATCCTGAAGTGGCCAGACTTTCAAAGAAGAAATAATGCCAATACTCCTCAAACTATTCCACAAAGGAGAAACACAATGAATATTGCTAAACTCATTCTATGAGGCCACAATTACCCCAATACCTAAACCATATAGTTAACAATGAAAATTTCAGAGCAATTTCCCTTGTGAATATTGATGCAAAAATACTCAATAAAATATTCACAAAAATGAATCCAAGAACACATCAAGGACATCATCCATCTACTATTATAAAGTAGGCTTCATCCCAGAGATGCAGGGATGGTTCAATATATGAAAACCCCTCAATATATTTCACCATATAAACAAACTGAAAGAAAAAAAATCACATGATCATCTTATTAGATGCTAAAAATTACAAAACCCCTTCATAATAAAAGTCATAGAGAGAACAGGGATACAAGGTATGTACCTAAATATAGTAAAGTCTATATTCAGCAAGCCAATAGCCAACATCAAATTAAATGGAGAAAAATTTAAGCATTTCCCCTAAAATTGGGGACAAGACAAGGCTATCCACTCTCCATCTATTGCTTCAATATAGTAGTTGAAGTTCTAACAAGAGCCATTAAACAACTAAAGGAGATCAAGGGGATAAAAATTGGAAGGTAGGGATTCAAAATTCTCTATTTGTAGATGATATTGGAGTTACATATGTGACCCCAGAAGTTCTACCAGAGAACTCCTATAACTGATAAATACCTTAAGGAAATACTGAGTCATGCATGAAGGGCAAGTATGTCATAGTTTCCTGTGCCTATAGCAAGGGCAGCAGGATGTGGACCTCCAAGAATGCTGACATTTGCTATGGATGTTGGGCTTGTTTATATACATAATTTACTTTATGTTCCTTCTTTGAGAGATGCTCTCTTCATAAAAGTTAATGACTCCATGATACTTAGAAATAGTTCAAGTCCAGGTCCAAGGAAGTATCTGATGTCTTCAGCAAAAATGGTAAATTCTTTGACTTTTATGACAGCCATTAAGGCTGTAGGAAAGAACTCTTAAAACAATAGTTCAATAATATATAATTTTTCACCTATATAAAGTATAAGGATGTAGTATAAATTATGTGTGGGTCATTACAAGCCTAAAAGAATAGAGGCAGGTACACTATGCATCAGCTTGTCAAAAGATTTTAAGGAAAGAGATAAGGAGTTTGGGAAATAGTATTCTCAGGGCAAGATCCCGCCCAGGTAAGTTTATTGTTTATTGTTACAAATGTACACAAATTCCTGAGTTCAATGTCAGCCTATGACAGAGCTAGTTTAGGCCTGGCCTTGGCAGGAATGGTGATAACCAAGCTAGATTCTACCCAACTAGCTTATTGTCTGTGCTTACAATGGCAGCCAGATCTCCAAATTCTTTGCTATGTTTACAAAAATGTACTTATTGTCTTTTCTGAGAATCAAGGTGTTAAGGCCATAAACTAATTAATGGAATAATGAAAAGGAAACCTGAGTAAAGGATTTAATTAATATGTAAATAAAAGACTAAGTTTTGGGCCAAAAGTCCTGAGCTGACAACCCAGCAGCCTGTAAAGCCAACTCAAGCAGAACACAGTTCCTACAGAACCCATGATTGACTTCAAGTCATTCTTTTTTTTTCAGTGACATTATTGATTTATTTTGCACTTAAATTTAAAATGAGATTTAAATATATACAGATAATACTTATATAACGGATCAAATCCTACTAAAACATTATATGCCAGACATTAAACTAAAACTTTTACTTATTACTCAAAAGACATATACAAAGCAAAACATAGGTCCTGGCTATATTTTTAATGATCTGGCCACCTGTAGCCTAAGATAGCCTCTAAATTGTGTACAAGTATGTCTTTTGAATGTCTAATACTCTTAATACTACCTCCAAAGTACTTATAGTACATGTGTACACCACCATATCCAATTTATGTGGCTCCAGTGATGTCACTGTGGGCTTTATGCACATTAAGTAAGCATTGCTGCTGTTCCAGAGGACTTGAGTTTGATTCACAGAATGTGTATTAGGAAGAGGGCAATAATTTACAACTCAAGATACCTGGTATCTGATGGCCTCTTTCAGCCTCCACAGGTACCTTTACACATCGGTTTAAAATGCACAAACATAAAACAACAACAACAACAAAAAAAAAACAGGTAGATAGATAAAAATGAACTTTTTTATTATTTTATTTTATTTTATTTTATTATTTTATATATTCCTTGTTTACATTCCAAATGATTTTCCCTTTCCTTGTTCCCCACTCCCCATAAGTCCCATAAGTCTTCTTCCTTCTGCCCCTTCTCCAATCATCCCCCTGATATTTCTCTGTCTTGGTAATCCCCTACAATGTTGCATCAAGTCTTTCCAGGACCAGGGCCTTGTCCTTCCTTCTTCTTGGGAATCATTTGATATGTGAATTGTGTTTTGGGTATTCAGAGCTTCTGGGCTAATATCTACTTTTCAGTGACAGCATTCCATGTGGGTTCTTTTGTGATTGGGTTACTTCACTTAGGATGATATTTTCAAGATCCAACTATTTTCCTAAGTATTTCATGATTTCATTGTTTTTAATTGCTGAGTAGTATTCCATTGTGTAAATATACTACATTTTCTGTATCCATTCCTCCATTGAGGGACATTTGGGTTCTTTTCAGCTTCTGGCTATTATAAATAAGGCTGCTATGAACATAGTGGAGCATGTGTCCTTATTGCATGTTGGGGAATCCTCTGGGTATATGCCCAGAAGTGTTATAGCAGGGTCCTCCAGAAGTGTCAGGCCCAGTTTTCTGAGGAACCACCAGACTGATTTCCAGAGTTGCTGTACCAGCTTGCAATCCCACCAGCAGTGGAGGAGTGTTCCTCCTTCTCTATATCCTCATTTGTTAAGGTACTTCTCAGAAGGTAGACACCAGAGAGCCAAATAACCCTATTAAAAATGGGGTACAGAGCTAGCCTTCAAGTCATTCTTTCACCTCTCCTAAACACCCCTTTATCAACACCCCCCTGCAAGCCTAGGTTGATTCCTGGCAAGCAAAATGGCTAGATACAAAATTAACTCTAACAGTCAGTTGCCCTCCACTACACAAGGGATAAACAGGCAAAGAAAGAACTTAAGGTTATGAGTATCCTCTTCCAATGAGGCCAGACAAGGCAGTCTTTTTGAAGGCCCAGGAAAGGGGGATGCTGGCAGGAATGAGGTAGGGGTGGGTTGGTGTGTGGAGGAGCAGTCTCTCAGAAGCAAAGATGATGGAATGAAGAACTTGGAGAGAGGAGACCAGAAAAGAAGACCACATTTGAAATGTAAATAATTAAAATAATTTTTAAGTGAATAAATATGACCAAAAGAAAGACCTACTATTTTATGTATTTATCCTACATGTCCATATTTATAATACTGCTCTTTAGAGTATTAAAATTTTTAATTGCATATGCAATTAATTAATACATAATATCATTAATATGCATAATAAAATTTCCATGGTAGGAATAAAAATTCTGGCTTTCAAACATGGAAAAACAAAAGAAGCTAGGAAAATATTACCTTTCATGGACGCCACAAATAATATGAAATATCTTGGTATAAATCTAATCAAATAAGTGAATTGCCTGTGTGAAAAGAACTTCAAATTACTGAAGAAAGAAATTAAGGAACATATCAGAGATGGAAAGATTTCTCTTATTTATGGATCAGTAGGATTTATATAGTGAAAATGTCCATCGTCCTGAAAAGCAATCTACAGAAGCAATGCTCTTCAAGATTCCAACACAATTTTTTTTATAGCAAAGCTTATTTTTCACCTTGATTGTAGTATTCATATACTGGTATTTTTGTGTGATTGAATTCATCAGAATATACAAAAACATGCATTTTATAATAAGTTCTACAGCAGTCACATTAGGTAAGCAAGGAATACATGAATATAAAACCATTCATTTATAGAGGAGATAGTAAATTGACACTCAGCATGAAAAATCACAGCTTATAAATATAAGTAACTTTAAAAATAAGAACAAGAGCTGTCAATAAGTAAAAGGTCTGAGATGATGTCCCTAAACTTTCTCTTGCAGTTTTCTGTTTTTTGTTAGATATTTTCTTTATTTACATTTCAAATGATATCCCCTTTCATGTTTCCCCTCCAAAAAATCCCATATCCCACCCCATCCCCCTGCTCAAAAACCCACCCACTCTTGCTTCCCTGTCCTGGCATTCCCCTATATTGGGGCATTGAGCCTTCTCAAGACCTAGCGCCTCTCCTCCCTTTGATGTCTAACAAGGCCATCCTCTGCTACATATGCAGCTGGGTCCATGGGTTCCTCCATATGTACTCTTTGGTTGGTGGTTTAGTCCCTGAGAGATCTGGAAGTACTGGTTGGTTGATATTATTGTTCCTCCTATGGGCTGCAAGCTCCTTCAGCTCCTTTGGTCCTTTTCTAGCTCCTCCGTTGGGGACCTTATGCTCAGTCCAATGGTTGGCTGAGAGCAAAGAAAAAGAGCTTCAGACCAATTTTTCTTATGAATATTGATGCAAAAATACTCAATAAAGACTTATTTTATGTGAGTACACTGTAGCCGTCTACAGACACACCTGAAGGGGGCATCAGATCTTATTACAGATGGCCGTGAGCCACCATGTGGTTGCTGGGATTTGAACTCGGGACCTCTGGAAGAGCAGTCAGTGCTCTTACCCACCGAGCCATCTGTTATGTTTTGTGTAGTAACACAACATCTGTTGTGTTTTGTGTAGTAACACAAATTGTTACTACTCAGCCATTAAAAAACAAAGACATCATGAGTTTTGTAGGGAAATGGGTGGAACTAGAAATTATCATCCTGAGAATGTAACCTAGACCAATAAAAGACATGCATGGTATCATCTCAATTATAAGTGCATATTAGCCATAAAATACAGAATGAGCATGCTATAGTCAACAGACTCAAATAAGCCAAATACCAAGGAAGGCCAAGGGCAGATGGCTTTCTCAGAAGTGGGAAAAAGACATATAGGAGTTCAATGGAAGGAGTGAACTGGGTAAAAGAGGGAATGGAAAAAAGTGTAGGGCTGGGGGTAGGAGATCATATGTAAGGAGAGAAGGGGAGAGAGAAGGGAGATTGGTGGTGGTGGGACATTCTCTAGGAAGTGCCAGAGAACTGAGATTGGGGGATACCCTAGATGATCTACAGGAGTGACTCTAGCCAAGACTCCTAGCAGTAGGAGTTATAGATCCTGAAGTGGCCACTTCCTATAGCCAGATAGGACTCCCAATGAAGGGATAAGGACACCATAATATCTTTGACCCAAAATGCTTCCTACCTCCAAGATATGCAGGGAGAAAAATGGAGCAGAGAGTGAGGAAATGACCAACTAATGACTGCACCAAATTGAAACCCATCATACGGGCAAGAACCAATCCCTGATACTGTCAATGATACTTTTATATGCTTGCAGACAGAAACCTAAACTTACTGTTCTATGAGAGTCTCCACCAAGCAGCCAATGGGAAGAAATCCAGAGATTCATACTCAAACATTCAGTAAAGCTTATAGAATCTTACAGAAGAGTTGGGAGAAAGACTGAGAGACCCAAAGAGGATAGGGACTCCACAGGAAGACCAACAAAGTAAACTAACATGGGACCCTTGTGGGTTCCCAGAGACTGAATCAACAACCAAACAGGGATAACATGCTGATGCTAGACACCCTGCACATATGTAGCAGATGAGCAGCTTGATCTTCATGCAGCTCCTCCAATAATTGGAGCAGAGCCTTCACTGAAACTGTTGCCTGTTTATAAATCCAGTGCCCCTAAATAGACAGTCATGTCTGGTCATATTAAGAGAGAAAGCTGCTTGTCTAGCAGGTATTTGATATGCAGTTAGTTTTGTGTGTGTGTGTGTGTGTGTGTGTGTGTGTGTGTGCATGCACAAATGTGTGTGTGAATATATATGTATGTATGTGTGTTAATGGACAGTTAATACCCAGACTGGTGGTTCCCCTTCCCAGAAAAGAATAGGGGAAGGACTTGTGTGAGGGGATACTGCCAGGAGAGGGAGGGCTGATATTGGTTTTTAAAGTGAAAAATAGAATGTTAAAAATGTGTAATTGATGTTGGTATAGTGATAATATTATTTTTATTTATTTTCTTCTATTTTTGAGAATTTTATAGATATTGTTTTATATTATTTTTCTCTAACCCTTCTTTGTTACTCCTACTACTCAAATTTATGACTTCTTTCATTACTCTTGTTATGAACACACACACACACACACACACACACAAACATGCATGCATACTCACATGCACATACACACATACACACATACATACAGAAAAAATCCTGCTGAGTCCACTTAGTATTTCTTATATGCATACATATTTGAGAATGATAAATTACAATTGCACAACCTATTGTAGGCCCTGTTATAGCCTGATATTATCAAGTCTCTTTCCTTCATCAGCCATTTATTGCCTATAGCTATTCATCTGAGGGTGGCAATTGTAGGATTTCCCCAATCCACACTGTTTGTAAACTGGTGTTATTTTGCATATCTTCCTTGGATGACCATATTATTTTTTTGGTTGTCAATTCCCTGTTATATATATAAACAACATTACTCATAGCAGAAACACTAGTATTCTGACTCTTAAACTCTTTCTGCTCATTAATCCTTTGTATTGCCTGAGCCTTTAATATAGGAATAGTGTTGGGTACCTCATGGTGTATTATTCTCTGTATGTCCACCAGTTGTTGATTTCTGTGATAATTTGTATCCTATTTTAAATCTAGATATGTTAGACATAATACATTGTTCATGCTAGCACAGATACTTTTCTCCACTTCTAGATATTTCCATATTTTCATATCTAGATGAACTCCCAAAGATAGTAAGTTACTGTTTTGAGAAATGTAATGTAGCATCTACAGAAATGTGTCAGTTCAGTCCTTTAATATATTAGCTCTTTGGAAAATGCTCCAAATGTAAGGGCACCCTCATTTGTAAAAGAAACCTTACTAAAGCTCAAAGCACACATTGCACCTAACACAATGATTGTGGGGGACCTCAATACTCCACTATCTACAGTGGACCGACCAGGAAAACAGAAACTAAACAGAGACATGGAGAAACTCATCGAAACTTTGGAGCAATTGGATTTAACAGATATATATATAGAACATTTCACCCTAAAGCAAAAGACTATACCTTTTTCTCAGCCCCTCATGGTACCTTCTCCAAAATCGACCATATAATTGGACACAAGACAGATCTCAACAAATATAAAAAGATCGAACTAATCCCATGCCTCTTATCAGATCACCATGGAGTAAGAGTGTTCTTCAATAGCAACAAAAACAACAGAAAATCCCCATACGCTTGGAGAAAAATGCTAAAGAAATGTTTTAAAGCCATGTTTAACCATTTTGACTTAAAGCTTACTATTGAATCACCACCTTATTCTTGACTGAATGACAGATGGATATACTGGTAGCTGGTCTTCTCAATTCTGAAATTGTAAGGTCTCAAAGATACAAGCTATAGATGGAAGAAAGTTTCCTTCTCAAGGGCCTACTTTTCAGTAAATATATATCTTATGCTTTTACATGAGCCTTAGGCACAACAGAGAATGGATTGCTTTTCCTTACTTTGATAATATTTTTGAATGTTGTTATAACTACGGGCAATGTTTGATTCATGAAAAATATTTGGTCAAGCACTGTGTTTCTCTGATAAAATGTGATTTATACCTACATATTTCTTTTCTTTTTAATTTAATATGGATATATTCTATATTTACATTTCATTTCCCCTTTTCTGGTTCCCTGACCCCCAAAGATCCCACATGCCCTTTTCCCTCCCCCTGTTCCCCCATCCACACCTTCCCACTTCCCTGTTCTGGTATTTCCCTACACTGATGCGTTGAGACTTTCCACCACCAGGGTCCATGCCAACCTTCTTGTTGGACATCATTTGGTATGTGGATTGTGTCTCTGGTGTCCCAAGATTCTAGGCTAATATCCACTTATCAGTGAGTGCATACCATGGGTATTCTTTTGAGACTGGGTTACCTCACTTAGTATGATGCTCTCCAGCTCCATCCATTTCTCTAAGAATTTCATGAATCCATTGTTTCTAATGGCTGAATAGTACTCCATTGTACTCCACATTTTTTGTATCCATTCCTCCATTGATGGACATCTGGGTTCTTTCTAGCTTCTGGCTATTATAAATAAGGCTGCTATGTACATATTGGAGCATGCATCCTTATTGTATGCTGGGGAATCTTCTGGGTATATGCCCAGGAGTGGTATGGCTAGGTCCTCCGGAGGTATCATGTCCAGTTTTCTGAGGAACTGCCAGACTGAATTCCAGAGGGGTTGTACCAACTTGCAGTCTCACCAGCAGTGGAGGAGTGTTCCTCTTTCTCTACATTCTCGCCATCACCTGTTGTTTCCTGAGTTTTTAATCTTAGCCATTCTGACTGGTGTGAGGTGAAATCTCAGGGTTGTTTTGATTTGCATTTCTCTAATGACTAATGATGTTGAACATTTTTTAAGGTGTTTCTCGGCCATCCAAATTTCTTCAGGTGAAAAGGTTATTTGGTTTTCTGGGGTCCAACTTCTTGAGTTCTTTATATACATTGGATATTAGCCCTCTGTCAGATGTAGGGTTGGTGAAGATCTTTTCCCAATTTGTTGGTTGCTGATTTGTCCTTTTGACAGTGTCTTTTGCCTTACAGAAGCTTTGTAATTTTATGAGGTCCCATTTGTCTATTCTTGATCTTAGAGCATAAGCTATTAGTGTTCTGTTCAGGAACTTTCCCCCTGAGCCAATGTCCTCAAGCGTCTTCCCCAGTTTCTTTTCTATTAGTTTTAGTGTGTCTGGTTTTTATGTGGAGGTCCTTGATCCACTTTGAATTGAGCTTAGTACAAGGAGGTAAGAGTGGATCAATTCTCATTCTTCTGCATGTTGACCTTCAGTTTAGCCAGCACCATTTGTTGAAAAGGCTATCTTTTTCCCACAGGATGTTGGGATGTTTTCAGCTCCTTTGTCGAAGATCAATTGGCCATAGACGTGTGGGTTCAATCCTATTCCACTGATCCACCTCCCTGTCACTGTACCAATACCATAAAGTTTTTAACACCACTGCTCTGTAGTATTGCTTGAGGTCTGGGATACTGATTCCCCTAGAAGTTCTTTTACTGTTGATGATAGTTTTAGCTATCCTGGTTTTTTTTTTTGTTATTCCAGATGAATTTGAGAATTGTTCTTTCTAACTCTATGAAGAACTGAGTTGCGATTTTGATGGGGATTGTGTTGAATCTGTATATTGCTTTGGGCAAGATTGCCATTATAACTATATTAATCCTGCCAACTCACGAGCATGGAAGATTTTTTCCATTTTCTGAGGTCTTCTTCCATTTTGTTCTTCAGAGACATGAGTTTTTGTCATACAAATCTTTCACTTGTTTGGTTAGAATCACACCAAGATACTTTACATTGTTTGTGGCTATTGTGAAGGGTGTCATTTCCAAAATTTCTTTCTCAGGCTGCTTATCCTTTGAGTATAGGAAGGCTACTGATTTTCTTGATTTGGTTTTTTTTTTAATTTTTATTTTCTATATTCTATGTTTACATTCCAAAGGCTTTCCCCTTTCCCAGTTCCCACCCACCATACTTCCCATAGTTCCTCTCCCCACCCAACTATTCCCCAATCATTCCCCCTCCCCCCTCGGTTTCTTTACTAAACTGGATGCAATCTTTACAGGCCCAGGGTCCTCTCCTTTCTTCTGGGAAATCATTTGACTTGCTAATTGTGTCTTGAGTATTTAGGGCTTCTGGGCTCATTAATATCCACTTATCAGTGATTGCATTTCATGTGTATTCTTTTGTGATTGGGTTAACTCACTCAGGACAATATTTTCCAGGTCTAACCATTTACCTACAAATTGCATGAATTCATTATTTTTAATTGCTGAGTAGTATTCCATTGTATAAATATACCACATTTTCTGTATCCATTCCTCCTTTGAGGGATATTTGGGCTCCTTCCAATTTCTGGCTATTATAAACAAGGCTGCTATAAACATAGTAGAGCATGTGTCTTTATTGCATGCAGGGGAATCCTCTGGGTATATGTCCAGGAGTGGTATGCCAGGGTCCTCTGGAAGTGACATGCCCAATTTTCTGAGGAACCGCCAAACTGATTTCCAGAGTGGTTTTACCATTTTGCAATCCCACCAACAGTGGAGGAGTGTTCCTCTTTCTCCACATCCTCGCCAGCACTTGTTGTCTCTTGAGTTTTTAATCTTAGCCATTCTGACTGGTGTGAGGTGGAATCTCAGGGTTGTTTTGATTTGCATTTCCCTGATGACTAATGATGTTGAACATCTTTTTTTTTAATTTTTATTGTCTATATTCTATGTTTACATTCCAAAGGCTTTCCCCTTTCCCAGTTACCCCCCACCATATGTCCCATAATTCCTCTCCCCCCCCATGCGCTTCCTCACTCATTCCCCCCCCCACGATTTCTCTGTTCTGAGTCTACAATACTGGATCCAATTTTACAGGCCCAGGGTCCTCTTCTTTTTTTCTTCTTGAGAGTCATTTGACTTGCTAATTGTGCCTTGAGTATTTAGGGCTTCTGGGCTCATTAATATCCACTTATCAGTGATTGCATTTCGTGTGTATTCTTTTGTGATTGGGTTAGCTCACTTAGGATGATAGTTTCCAGATCTAACCATTTACCTACAAATTGCATGAGTTCATTATTTTTAATTGCTGAGTAGTACTCCATTGTATAAATATACCACATTTTCTGTATCCATTCCTCTTTTGAGGGATATCTGGGCTCCTTCCAATTTCTGGCTATTATAAACAAGGCTGCTATAAACATAGTGGAGCATGTATCTTTGTTGTATGCAGAGGGATCCTCTGGGTATATGCCCAGGAGTGGTATGCCAGAGGAACAGCCACACTGATTTCCAGAGCGGTTTTACCATTTTGCAATCCCATCAACAGTGGAGGAGTGTTCCTCTTTCTCCACATCCTCGCCAGCACTTGTTGTCTCTCCAGTTTTTAATCTTAGCCATTCTGACTGGAGTGAGGTGGAATCTCAGGGTTGTTTTGATTTGCATTTCCCTGATGACTAATGATGTTGAACATCTCTTAAGGTGTTTCTCGGCCATCCGAATTTCTTCTGGTGAAAATTCTTTGTTTAGCTCTGTACCCCATTTTTTGATAGGGTTATTTGGTTCTTTGGGGTCTAGCTTCTTGAGTTCTTTGTATATATTGGATATAAGCCCTCTGTCAGATGTGGGGTTGGTGAAGATCTTTTCCCACTTTGTTGGTTGCCGTTTTGTCCTTCTGACAGTGTCCTTTGCCTTACAGAAACTTTGTAATTTTATGAGGTCCCATTTGTCAATTCTTGATCTTAGAGCATAAGCTATGGGTGTTCTGTTCAGGAACTTTCCCCCTGTGCCCATGTCCTCCAGGGTCTTCCCAAGTTTCTTTTCTAATAGTTTCAGTGTGTCTGGTTTTACGTGGAGGTCCTTGATCCACTTGGAGTTGATCTTAGTACAAGGAGATAAGAGTGGGTCAATTCGCATTCTTCTGCATGTTGACCTCCAGTTGAACCAGCACCATTTGTTGAAAAGGCTATCTTTATTCCACCGGATGGTTGTGGCTCCTTTATCAAAGATCAAGTGACCATAAGTCTGTGGCTTAATTTCTGGGTCTTCAATCCTATTCCATTGATCTACTTGCCTGTTGCTATACCAATACCATGCAGTTTTTAACACAATTGCTCTGTAGTACTTCTTAAGGTCAGGGATATAGATTCCCCCAGAAGTCCTTTTATTGTTGAGAATAGTTCTAGCTATCCTGGGATTTTGGTTGCTCCAGATGAATTTGAGAATTGCTCTTTCTAGATCTATGAAGAATTGAGTTGGGATTTTGATGGGGATTGCATTGAATCTGCAGATTGCTTTTGGCAAGATGGCCATTTTTACTATATTGATCCTGCCAATCCAGGAGCAAGAAATATTTTTCCATCTTCTGAGGTCTTCTTTGATTTCTTTCTTCAAGGACTTGAAGTTCCTGTCATTCAGATCTTTCGCTTGTTTGGTTAGAGTTACACCAAGGTACTTTATGTTGTTTGTGGCTATTGTGAAGGGTGTTATTTTCCTTCTTTCTCAGCCTGCTTGTCCTTTGAGTACAAGAAGGCCACTGACTTGCTTGAGTTAATTTTATAACCTGCCACTTTGCTGAAGTTGTTTATCAGTTGTAGAAGTTCTCTGATGGAGTTTTTTGGGTCGCTTAAGTAAACTATCATATCGTCTGCAAATAATGATACTTTGACTTCTTCCTTTCCAATTTGTATCCCTTTGACTTCCATATGTTGTCTAATTGCTCTCGCTAGAACTTCAATACTATTTTGAAAAGATATGGAGAGAGAGGGCAGCCTTGTCTAGTCCCTGATTTTAGTGGGAATGCTTCAAGTTTCTCTCCATTTATTTTGATGTTGGCTACTGGTTTGCTGTAGATTGCTTTTACTATGTTTAGGTATGGGCCTTGAATTCCTGCTCTTTCCAAGACTTTTAGTGTGAAAGGATGCTGAATTTTGTCGAATGCTTTTTCAGCATGTAATGAGATGACCATGTGGTTTTTTTCTTTCAGTTTGTTTATGTAGTGGATTCCATTGATGGATTTCCATATATTGAACCATCCCTGCATCCCTGGGATGAAGCCTACTTGATCATGGTGAATGATCGTTTTGATGTGCTCTTGGATTCAGTTAGCAAGAATTTTATTTAGTATTTTTGCATCTATATTCATAAGAGAAATTGGCCTGTAGTTCTCTTTCTTTGTTGGATCTTTTTGTGGTTTAGGTTTTAGCGTAATTGTGGCTTCGAAGAATGAGTTGGGCAGTGTCCCTTCTGTCTCTATTTTGTGGAATAGTTTGAAAAGTATTGGTGTTAAGTCTTCTTTGAAGGTCTGGTAGAATTCTGCACTAAAACCATCTGGTCCCGTACTTTTTCGATTTGGTTTTATAACCAGCCACTTTGCTGGTTATAAAATGCACTCATTAAATGCTAATTGATTTTTTATTGATTTGATGATAGAAAAATATTCATATGTTTGACACTTTCTCATCATGGACTTGCTTCATCATTGCATAGTTATAGACTGCACAATATAATTCTACATTAGCAACTTTGATTATATACAATTATGAAAGTACAGAGATGGCACACGGAGGAGCCCTGGAACAATCAATGCCAAGAGTAGTGGCAATAGATTGGTGTAGATACAGAATATTTTCATATAGTTACTTGTATATTTATAACCTTTAAATTTTTTTCTTAGTTCTTGGAATCTTCCCAAACAAGTTCAACTCTTCTGCAATCAATTTTCTCTTCTCAATCCTAGGACATTAATTACCTATGTTACTTTTATAGTTTACCTGCTCACATTTTTCAACTAGAAAAGAACATAATTTTTTACCATGATTATGACATTTTCTTATTTAGATGGTGGATGATGAACTAACATGTTATAAGAAAACAGGATTTGACATTGTAGAGATATTTGATGAAGTGTGTCCAAGCAATTGAAATTGGGATAGTTCAAAAGGAGGCAGAGAAAGTAAAGAGGAAGAAGTGAGAAGAAGCAGAGATAGGAAGGAAGAAAACCAAATGAAAGTGGAAGGACAGATAACTAGGAGGTATAAAACTGTAGAAGAAATTTTCTATATTCTGAATTGAATTGAATGTATTATATATTCATCAAATATATATTTATGTTCATTAATTTATTATATAAATATATATATATTCATTAAAATGAATTCATTATAAGAATTATCTAGTTTGCTCATAGGAAACCTAATAAGCTTTCTCATATTATTTCCTCTGATTAGGCCGAAGTGTCTTCTACTCTTGAATATATGGAACATATTTTTCTTCTAAAAGTTATAGTTTTTCAGTTCATGGCCTCTGAGAGTCAGAAGGAAATTACAGACATGCTAGAGATGAAGGACTCATCTGATTCTGAAAGCACATAGCACCTCTGTCCTTGTCTCTGAGAATTAGGGTCTTCTAATTTGGAAGTAAATTAACACTTGACTAGTCCAAATATTCACCCACATCTTGTTTGGACTCCCTCCATACTGACTTCCAGACTTCAGATTTTCACAGGGTAATTTGTGTTTTTTAATAGAAATTTAATGTTACTTAGTAAATTTTCCATCTAAGTCACATTTTAGCCCAAATGGGCTAAACTGTAGATTTTTTTTTCTGAACTCTAGGCCTCCCAATTCACTGTAATTGGTATATTTTAGGTTTTTACTAATTTTGTACAGAATTCATAAAGTTTGAAATTTATGATTAGAGAATATTTTTTATCACACGCTTCTCTTGAATCCCGTAATTTCACGCAGCCAAGCTGCAATCCAGGCGAAGGCTGTGTGATATTTACTGGGGAAAGCCTTGTTTGGCAGGGCTGTCCAAGATGAATGCCGCTGTGGGCCTCCTTGGCTGCAGATAGAGCTGAGCTGAAATTTCTCATGGCAAGCTGTGTAACCCTTTATCTGACCTGTTCTTTTACTTATGAGATGTCCCTGCCAGCCGGAGGTGCGAGCATCCAGGCGTGACAGTTCACTCAGAGTTTATTCTTTGAACTACAGTACTGGCCATGATTTATCCTCTGGAGATCCATTGCTTTGCTTTTAATCAGCTGTACAGTTATTACTTAGATACATTAAAGAATTAACCTCCCAACAATTTATATTATTTGTATGGTTAGCTGGCTTTGGCACTCTGACATGGAAACCTTCAGTTAAGTAAAGTTTCAAAATAAGCCTGAGAAATTCTCACAAGAAGATAAGCAAAACATAGTGTAGTCTCTGACTCTTGAATTACTAATTTATTATTGATTACAGAGGGACGCGATAACCTTGTGTGTAGTCTCTGACTCTTGAATTACTAATTTATTATTGACTACAGAGGGACGCGATAACCTTGTGTGTAATCTCTGACGTTCATGCCTGATTCATTTGTATTTCCTTGTGCCAGTTACTCATGGTAACCATTCTTTGTAAACATTTCACTGGATACATTTTTCTTTAGTAATATAATGCCAGTTTTGCATGTATAAGAATGCCTGCCTCAGAACAGTAAAGTGCATTCAGACGCATTCAGATCTTGTGTGTGTCTGTCTGTCATTTCACACCGCGACCAGTGCCTTCCTGCATACCAAAGACCCTGATTCCCCCACGTGTGTTCCGACTGAGTCGGTCCGTGGCAATTTTTCCCATACTCATGCCTTTTTTTTTTTTTGATGACTGAATGTTGACCCCATAGCAGATGGCAAAACATCTTGCAATTCACTGTCTTTTCAGCTTATATAAAATCAACTACTGTCATTTTGAAACAGTGCTGTAAATTTTATCAGAACTAGTATTATCTATATTGTATGGAAATTACATATATAGCATATAATATTTGAGATTCATTAATGTCCTAGTCTTCTAAGATTTTAGGTTCATATAGAACTTAACTTTCCTGTTGTATAGCTCCTGATGATTCTTATTTTTTAATTTCACATTTATTTCAGGTATACAAGATTGAATTGATTATAATTCCTCATTCAGATACCATTCATTTTAATGCACCTAACATAGCTATTTATTTAATGAGAAGATTATATTAATGGTATATGATAAAATACAAGAATGAAAAATTAAGAATACCCTACTGTGCTTATGTGCTCTACTTCCTACTTACCTTTGACCTGACCTGACTTCATTACTGTTCTCTTAAAATTTCTTTGAAAATGCATATATAGTTTTAGCATGTCCATACAAAGTATATTTTCTATGGCATTTGATGTTCTAAAAACTATGTCAAAACTCCACTTTGAACAGTTTATTTACTATATTTTACTAAATTATTCTCCATTCTTTATAGTTAAATTTGTGTTTTATTTATATATTTATATTAATATTTAATTATATTAATTTGTGTTTCTGAACAATATATCATTATTTTGTCAATGGTCATTAGCATTAGCGTACATTTCTTTTGATTCACTTATATAATAATTATTCTATGTAAATAAATGAGAATAAAGTTTCTACCACACAGAATGTATAAAATATAGAGAATAGTATAACCAAAGTCTAGGAAGGTAATTTCCAAAGTTAGTAGGTTCGATCACTTCTACCAGAAGAATTTAAGAACTCCTTCTAATTAATATTGTCTGTTCTTCCCAGAATCTCACACTGTATGTTTCACTTCAGAATAATTCGGAACTGAACTAAATGGAGAAAATAAACCAGTCTGAGGTATCTGAATTCATTATTCTTGGGCTTTGTGACTCTTGGAAGCTCCAGGCTTTTTTTCCTTGTGATCTTTTTTTCACTTTATTTAATCACCATTTTGGGCAACATATGTATTGTAGTCATAATCATCACTGACCTTCATCTCCATTCGCCTATGTACTTCCTGTTAGCTAACTTCTCATTCATTGACTTCTTTCTTTTATCAGTAACTATACCCAAGATGATCATAGACTTCCTCAAGGAAAAAAAAAGGCTATCTCCTTTAGAGGGTGCATATGTCAGATTTTCTTTGGACACTTCTTTGGAGGGGGTGAGATGGTATTGCTTGTATCAATGGCTTATGACCATTATGTAGTCATCTGTAAGCCACTCCATTACTCCAGCATTATGAACAGACATATGTGCATTGGAATAATGATGACCTCATGGATCATTGGCTTTGTGCATTTAATAAACCAACTGGTTATAATTGTAAATCTGCCCTTCTGTGGATCCAGAGTTTTGGACGGTTTTTTCTGCAATATTCCATTGGTCATCAAGTTAGCCAGCTTGAACATCTTTGTTCTAGAAATTTTGACAAATGCTGGCAGTGGTGTGCTAACAGCCATATGTTTCATTCGGTTGCTGGTGTCTTACTTCTATATCCTGACTACTGTTTTCCTTCACTCTAAGGATGGGGCATTCAAAGCTCTCTCTACTTGTATTGCCAACACCACAGTGGTGGTATTTTGGGCCCTGCATCTTCATCTATCTGTGGCCACTCAGCATAACTTGGGTGGACAATTTTCTTGCTGTGTTTTATGCAGTTATCGTACCTCTCCTGAATCTAGCCATTTATACTTTATGAAACAAGGAGATTAAAATTGCTATGAAGAGATTGCAATGCTAGTAAATAAGTTTCATGGATATTTTAGTATTTTACATTATTAAAATGTTAACTTGTGAGTTCCTAAACTAATCAATTTTTTCTTTTAATCTGGACTACAAATATTCTTTAATTGATGGAACTTATATGTACTGCTAGTTAAAAAGATCTGTTTCTCTTCACTTTTACAGATTTCATTGATCATTGTATAAAAATAACTGTCTATATAATAATACTAATCTTTAAAATTAGGACTTTGATTATCCCAAGTTAATGACAGGTTAATGACCAATTACTTGTACCTATTACAGTTAGAGTTGCTACTTCAATTCTCATCCTATCATAAAATCAAAAATCTAATCATGTGACAGTTCTCCAAATTTCCCATTAAGCCACCAGATTGAATATTTGAACGTTGTCTTGCTTAGAGAGTTTTTGGAATTTAAGGTATGGTTCTCTCATGTGGTTGTGACTGCAGCAAGTCCTTTGTCACTTTTGAAATAGTCTCTTTTGTTGAAGAAATCGTCTTGCAATCTTAAGAGTTAAAATGGTAGACCCTCCACTAGGCTGTTCTATATGCTTGCTAGCAAAAATAAATATCAAAGAAATATCCATGCTAAAGTTGCCAGGCCTAAGGGAAAGGTCTCCCAAAGACCCCACTCTTGAGTGTTCTACTTATCTAAACAAAGCATTAAAAATATACTTATTATAAAGGCTTCAAAAGAGCTCAACACAGAAAATGTCATTAACATTTAAACATAATCATACTATTTATTATTTCTTCACTCAGTTCTGGAAACTGATCAACAATTAAAGAGTACAATGCAAATCTAGTACCTAGAACAGATATGTGGCTCATAATCAGCTGTAATTCCAGTTCTAGGAGATCTGACAACTCTGGACTGTATGGACACCTGCACTTATACTTGCACACACACACACACACACACACACACACTAAAATAAAATGAAATAAAATAAAATAAGATCTGAAAAAGAAAGAATGGTTAACTGTACTGAGCTACTGCCCCCAGGTCCAAGGAGATGTACCCTCTCAGATCAGTGCAGTATTGTGCCTTCTCTAGTCCTTGATAACATTATATTGACCCAATGCCTTATGGTTTCTTTCGTGGAGCTTGCTATGAGATGTAATGGACTCTCATTCTCTAACTGAATCCCTGAACTTATCCCAAATCCTGAGAAGACCATGGAATTATTCTTCCAGGCAGGAATGTAGTCAGCTACCAATACCAGGTCATCAATTGTATTTTCAATCTATTGTACCCTTTCACCTAATTTAAATCTCTAACAATCGTGCTTTTACCTAATGGTATGTTTACTTTTGACAGAAGATTCATATACTACTACTTGTTACTATTTGAATGCTTATGTTTTCAGGACAACAATCCATTATTAGCTTACAAATTGGTATGGTCTTTCATGGAGAAGACTACATCTTCAGTTCTCAGCATTCCTTAGCAGTGAATAGTTCTTTATCTGGAGTTCAGGCTTCATGGTCTTTCTATACTTTCATGTTAGTAGAATCTTTTGCTATTGTTCTTGTTCAGGTTGTGTCTGTCAGTCATTTTGCTAGAGCTTAATGTGTGTAAATTCTCTGAAATTTCTAGGAGACATGATCTTGAGGAAATCTTCTGTTCCTCTACTCTTACAATCTTTATGTTACTTTTTGTGTAGTTAAACTTGATTACTAGTTGCAGGAGTTATAGTGCTGATATATCTGTTGAGAATGGTTTCCACAATACAGTCTTCTGATCAGTTCTTTTCTGTACTGATCTCCTTTTTGCAGAGTTTTCTTAATGAAGGCTAAAAATTATGCCTTCTGTGGATAGAAGGATAAATATTTTAAAATAATTAGGGATTATGCTGATTTAAGAAATTAGTAGTGGTTATATGTTCTTCCTCAAGATCCAGGACTTTGCAAACCCTGGGCGGTTGTAGATTTCTAGTACAAGGCACGATTTCCCTCTTGTTGAGTGCAGTTCAACTCCAATTAGAGAGCTATTGGCTAATACTCAGTTATGTGCAGCACTACTGTGTTAGGATTATTATACAATGCTTGGTTCTATGGCTCATACAGTAGTACTATTGATTACTTCCATTATTTGGAAGCTTATATAGTTGTAGGTATTCAGGTACAATGAGAACTAGTTTTCAGGGAGGAAATTTTCAGATCAGTTTCAGATTTGGTCCTCTTAGTTCTGTGTCTGAAATGCATGGTGACTTCAGGAATAGTGTGAAGACCTTCCAATTGTGTTCTTGTGTGTGTGTGTGTGTGTGTGTGTGTGTGTGAAACAACCAGGTGGTACAATATTATTGTTCTGTTCTTTTTAACTATGTTATATTATATATTAACTTACAATAATTTGGGAGTCTCCTGTACAACCTTGATCACCAACTCAAAAGAAGACTTCATATAGCTGGTATTGGGATTTTTATTAGACTATGGTTTTTGTCATAGCCTTAAATTATTTTAAATGTCTTCTGGGTTTTACATTTCCTATTGTATTGTCATCATTTTCATGGTTGAACATTTGAAGGAATTAATTTAGTTTTTTGGCTGCATTAAATATATTCATTTTATCTTTTTTGTTTCTATGTTTGTGTGATTTTAACTGGAATGTATGCATAGATATATTGTGTGTGTGTGTGTGTGTGTGTGTGTGTGTGTGAGCACATGCACTTGTGTTCTTCCTCAAGAACATACCAATGTTAATCATTGGTGGCTATAATTTGATAGGTTGAGGTCAGAAAGTGTTCTCAATTGGTCTCCTTCTTAGACATTGTGTCAGGCTATTTCACATGAACCCTGAATCTCACCTATTAGGATAGTCAAACTAAGCACCATATTCCAAGTATCTCTTGTCTTCACCTTCTAGATGATGGGATTATATATTAAGTCACTCACCATTTACATAAATCATTACATAAATCATGGGGAAGGAAGTCTGGTCCTCACACTTATGAAGTTAGATAATTATCCAGTCTTATCCTTAACAGTTTTCTTAGTATCTATCTATTGCTTTTACAGATTTTTTAAATATGTAGGTGTTGGTCTTTCTTCAGTTATTGAGATAATCCTTGCATTTTGTCTTTCTTCAATTCTAATGTTCATTTATACAAAGAACACTATTCAAAGAATAATATCCATATTATTATAATTAACTATACCTAGAATATAAATCATATATCTCTGTAGTACAATTTGCATTTTAAAGCATATTTTCAAATCTATTTATCGTTTGCTTTCTTATAGGCTTGAAAATTCGTATTTCATGTTTTTCCCCAATTTTATAATAATATTTGATTTTTTCAATTGTCAGTTGAAATTTGCCATGCTTTGAAATCAACTTTAAAGTTTTCTGTCTTTAAAATATGTGAGAAAATTATTCTTTTGCTTTTGTCTTTTTTATACTATTCTTTTTCTTTTTAATTTTATTTTTTAACCTTTATTTTCTTTACCTTTTTTGATATTTTTATTTACATTTCAAGTATTAACGCCTTTCCTGCTTTCCCCTCTGAAAACCCTCATCCTGTCTCCTATTCCCCTGCTCACCAACCTACCTACTCAGGCTTCCCTGTCCTGGCATTCCCCTATACTGGGGAATCCAGCCTTATCAGGACCAAGGACCCCTCCTCCCTTTGATGTCCAACAAGGGCATCCTCTGCTACATATGTAGCTGGGACCATGGGTCCCTCCATGAGTACTCTTTTATTGGTGGTTCAGTTCCATGGGAACGCTGCAGCTACTGGTTTGTTTATATTATTGCTCTTCCTATGAAGCTCCAAGCTCCTTCAGATCCTTCAGTCCCTTACTGTGAAAATAATGACATTTTTACAGAAATAAGATATGTATACAGATATAATTATTAAAGAAATGACATTATTCACAAAAATAGAATATATATGTATAGAGATACAATTATGAAAGAAAAGTCATTATTCACAGAAATAGATTACATATATACATGTATACATACACATATACTTATGAATGAAACATTATTCTCAGAAACAGAAAAACAGAAAACTATTTGAAAACTTATAAAGAGCCACATAAGACTCCCAAAGCAATCAGAGAATGAACAATCCTGGAGGGTTTAGGTACCAGATTTCAAGTTATATTACAGATATAAAGTAATAAAAACAGTGTGGAAGTGGCAGACAAAAAGACACATCTATATATGCGACAAAATAAAAGACACAAATGTGAGATCACATAGTTACAGCTACATTGTGCTTGATAAAAATGCCAAACACACAGAATATGCAACATCTTTAATGAATGTTCCTGGTCTATACATCTATGAAATTAGACATAACTATTACCTTCTACAAAAATCAACTCCAAATAAATCAAAGAAGTCAATGTTGGCATGTTTTACTATTAGGAATTAAAATTGTTTTAGATTCTGTTTCATTAAATTTGGAATGACTAACATCAGTAAAAGACATAAAAACACAATCTGTGAAAGACACACACACACATTTATGAATAAAATGACATTATTCACAGAAACAGAAAACTATTCAAAAATTTATATAGAATCATGTAGGACTCCCAAAGCAATCTGAGAATGAACAATACTGAAAGTCTGAGAATGGTAATCTTTACTATTGTTGGGGGTGTAAACTGGTACATAAACCATGGAAAGCATTGTGGAAATTTCTCAAAAAATACAGAAATATGGCTTGCATCTCTACAACTTTTGATCATGCTCCTAAAAGATTCTTTTGAGAAGATTTTGCAACCATTTATATTTTTATTCTACTTAAAATAGCCAAGAAATGGAGTCATCCAATTTATTCCTCTACTGGTAAATGAAAATTTAAAATCTGACACATATACAGTATGAGAATTTACTATCATAAGGAATAAGGTTAGGTAATTTTAGGAATATAAATGGAACTAGAGATATTATATTAAGTGAGGAAATACAGTCTTGAAAAGGAAATTATCTCATTCCCTTTCATATGGACATCATAGTTTTTAAGCTTTAGATTTACGTGGGAATGATCATGCAAAGAGACTAGATTAGCAACGGACCTGTGGGAATAAGACTCTTTAAGGGTGGGAAGAAATACCTTGCATCTAATATGGAAGTGTAAAATGTAGAGCTGAGAGTAGAATGATTTAAAGATTGAGGAAGGGCAGAGTTTCCAGGATGAAGTGGGGATGGAGGGAGGGTCTCTCCATCTAATAGTAATTTGATTTACTTGATTAACTTTATAAGTTCATCAAAAGAAAAATGAGAAAAAAGACCTTGATAGATTGTAACTTTTGTGAGTGTTTAAAGCTATTTATAGAAATCTTCAGGTATTGATTGAAAATTTCAGTGTTATTTATTATGAGTTATTAAATAAGCCTTATTAAGTTCCCAAAACAATACAGGCAATTGTCAACATAGTTGGTTTACCACTATATCCAGACAGCAAAACTTTTGAAGACACCACATACCTCTAAAGACATAGAGAGATTAATATTGGGTTGCTTGAAAACTTCCTTCCCCGTGGCCGCTCTTTTGTAATTCTAGTGTCATCTTTCAAGAGATAATTATCATCACCAACCTTATTCAACTTTTTACCATGTATAAAAGAATGTCCTAGTCCAGAAATATAGTTCACTATTACAATAGTGACAAGTCTGTCATGGGAAGTGACTTTCTAGTCACAATTAGAAAAACAAGTCTTTCTAATTGTTTATATGCTTAATAACTCAGACAGAATTCATATTTGTTTCTTTAACCCTGATCAAAATACCATGTCTGGGGAAGCTTTTAAGTCTTACTGTTGAAGCAACTACTCCCATAAATGGACATGATGTACCTGTCATATTGCCTTTTAAATAATCATGTTTTTGTTATGTAGAACAATATATACTTTAAGCTTATATCAGGAAAGATAATTTTGCAATGCACAATGAGGAAACAGAAATCCATAGCTGGTAAAATACTAAGAAGAAATGAATGTGATTGACCAGTTATAACTGGGAATAAAGATCATATCCCCTCCTCCAGGACTCAGGGACCATATATAACAATGGGGTGAGAGAGGAATGTAAGAAATGATTAAGGGTAGAGGTATCTGACTGACAGGACTGCTACATTAGAAAACAAAACAGCTATAACTATTTTCATAAGTTCTCCACTAGACTGAGCCTACCAGTACTTTGTCATGGAAGGAGGCTCTTCTTGTGGTGGTCACTGCTTCATGACCTGAATATTTATAGCTAGACAAGACAAATGCTCATCCTCCTGTAAAGAACCTACTAAAACCCATTGGGTGATAAGAGAATTACAAATGCAGAAATGACATGAGATGCAAACATGAATGAGATTAGGAGGGGAGGTAGTTTGACAAGAGATCCTACTAGGGACTGAATACAATTAAATACCTCATGCACATGTATTAAAATGAAAACTCATTAATACATGTATGTAATATACACCAATATAATATTAACATAATCAAGGTGAAAGACAGAAGTGAATTGTTCTATAGTATTAGTAGGAGTGTTATTTAGTATGACTTTAATAGAAAGCCTTAAGGAGGTTTTTCAGAAAACTAGTAAATGAAACTATCATACAATTTGGCAATCAGTTTTCTGGTTATATCTGGTATTTACATACACAAAGTCATTTATATTCCCATGTTTACAGCAATTTAATAACAGAATACATGATATGAAAACATTGTAAGTATATATTGATTGGTGGATAGAGAAATTGTTCATTGAAGCTAGAGAGATAACTCAGTAGTTAAGAGTATTTGATATTATAGAAAACATAGGTTACATTTCCATTACCTATTGTGAGGCTTTTGTGTATTCTGCTTGAGGTTTACTGATAAAGACATGGAAACATCTATATAGTTTAAGGCTGTTGACTGTTTTGTTGGGGCCGACTCTCAACTACAATCCAATTTAATCTGAACTCTCTGCTACTGTGCTCCCACCTTATGCCTGTATCTCTTTACCTCCCTGCTTCATTCACACCCTAATTTCTGTCTTCTCTTGCCAGGTTGATCTGGTCTCGCCCCAGCACAGCTGCAAGCTCTTGAATTTCCCAAAAGCCACATTTCAGTCTGAACCAATGAGTAACAGGACAAGGTTTGATACACCTCTTTAAGATGCCCTTTGTCCAGGATGCGGGCTAGTAACCCAGCCGTGGCAGTTAGTATTTTATGTCAGAGAATCATCTTTTGGGGCAGGTGAGGAAAGACAAGCATAAACATTTAGAAAGCTGGCAATGGGCTAGTGAAAAAACCACCAAATATTCTGCCTGCATAAAGCTCTCTGCTAGCACAGAATTTGACAATTCTAAATATAGGGACACTCATTTATACAATGTGGGGAAAGGCCATCCCAACAGGTAAGATGTTATAGCTTATAACTATCCATAGCTCCAGTTCCAGTGGATTTGATACCTTTTCTGGCATCTACTATCACTGTATGCATGCAATGAATAGGATAGGCAAAACACTAGCAAAACAGAGATACATAAAATAAAAATAAATTAATCTTTAAAATAGTTGTTTTCTATAAAATGAGATTCTTTTCATCTATTTGACAGCATCATAGATAAATATTTAAAGGATTATATTAACTTAAAAAATCAGACACACACAAAAAACAGTTATATAAGAATGTTTACAATTTGAGAGTATGGAACAGGCTAAGTAAAATATTTTCAAGCTATTCAGGACATTTTCCTAAAATGCAGGAACTGATCACTCAGTTTCCTCATTGCCGCCTTCATGTCTTTGTTCCTCAGTGTGTAAATGGCTGGGTTCAGAATGGGTGTAATCATAAAGTCCAGGATGGCAAGGAACTTATCCACTGGCACAGTAGGAAATGGCCACATGTACACGAAGATGCATGGTCCAAAGAATAAAACTACCACGGAGATGTGAGCAGAAAGCGTAGAGAGGGCCTTGGACAAATCTCCTGATGAACGTTTTCTTACAGTCAACAAGATAACAATGTAGGAGAGTATCAACAAGAAAAAGGTGCCAATAGAAATGATGCCACTATTGGCAGCAACCATGAACTCCATTCTGTAATTGTCTAAGCAGGCCAGTTTGATGAACCGAGGAAGATCACAGTAAAAACTATCTATCTTATTAGGACCACAAAACCTCAAATGAACAACAAAACCTAATTGGGCCACTGAATGTAAAAATCCAATAACCCAAGCCCCAGATAGAAGCATCAGGCACATCCGTGGGCTCATGATGATTAAATAGTGGAGGGGTTTGCATATGGCCACATATCTGTCCCAGGCCATGGCTACCAGCAACACCATCTCAGATGCCCCCAGCACATGAAGGACAAATATCTGGAAGACACAGTCCTGGAATGAGATGGTATTGTGTCCAGAGGACAGGTCAGAAATCATCTTGGGCACAGTTAAGGTGGAAAGACATAAATCAATAAATGAGAGATTCCCCAAAAGAAAGTACATGGGTAAATGTAAATGTGGGTTAACAGCTACTATAAACACAACAAGGGTGTTTCCCAGCACGATGGCTATGTAAAATACCACAGAGAAGGCAAGAAAGAAAGGTTGAATTTTTCTAGATGTCGAAAGTCCCAGAAACACAAATTCAGAAACCTCAGTGTCATTTATTTCATTCATTAACCTTGGTTATAATTTCTGTAAATAAACAGCAAAAAATAAAAATTGTAAAGGATTATACCACATTGTTCAAAAGACATAGGTGCCTAAAATAATGGACAATGTTTATCCTCATTTAGCAAACCCCTTGGAAAACATATGAATTTGCCCATTCATTTAAGAAGTGTTCAATAACTAAGCAGATAATATGGAGAACTGTATGTATAAGTTAATTTGTGTCAGGTACAATGCCATATGTGGTAAACACAGACTATTATTTCACTGTTCCATCTAGATGTAAGTGAGACATTAAACATCCAATAACATTATGTGGTTCATTATATGTTAGTTGAGTGACTAGGAATCTTATAAGGTAGTTATGTAGATAGATATCTTATATGGTAGTTGGGTGGATAGAAATCAGGTGCTTGGTGTTACACAAACTAATAGCTGTAGTACATACCATACTGGGAGATGTTTATACTAAAATTTATAGAATGAATACTGTTAAGTAAGAATTATTTATAGGGAGAAAATTATACAGAAGTACCCAGAAGATTAAAGTAACTAAAACTCAGCATCAAATTGGTGTTCAGACAAGTTTCTGATTCAAATAAAGTTTTATATACATATAAACTTTATATATATATATATATACATATGCCAAGAATTTAGTCAATGCTTATTGGTTAGAAATTTTTTTTGGTTAGGAATTTATTAAAGGAAATATTCAAGTTTCAATAAATGATTGGTAGCTTTAATATAAAGAAAGCAATGGAAGTATGTAAGAAAAGAAAATAACACAGATCATTTGTAATTTTATCCTGGGACTGTGCAAAATAGATCTAAAAATTACTCACTCATTTCTTCCTTAGAAAATATACTCCATCAATTGGTTATTCAGCTCTCTCCAGAAAACTTCCCAAAACACACATTATAAACACAGCTCAGTATGTGTATCTCCTGGTTTTAATTCACTTTAAAGGAAGCAGGGACTAGAAACAGTAGCTGTAGGAACAGTGGATATTGTTTGTAGCAATTATATTATGCTACTTCTCAGTTATTATCAGTGAAGTAATTTGATTACAAGTTTAAATCTCACTATGCTTAACTATGATTTCAACTATATGATGTTCTACTGGACTCTACAGGTGTCATCTCAGTGTGTATTTCTCTTAAAGTTTGCTTATATTATTGTTTTTACACACAGTTAAATTTTTTTCCAATAAAGATAAAGTAGTTTTAAAATTGACTATAAAGTATATTACTACTCAATTTTTGCCATCATTAAATTTACTTGTTTCATTAATGATATTAACTCAAAATTAATAAAAATATTGTTAAAGAACATTTACATATTATTCATTTGTGCTTTGAGAAAAGGTTAGAAATATAGAACATATGTTATTTCCAACTGTGTATTTTTATATTTTTAGAAAATTAATTTTGAATACTTGAATTACCTATTTGTGATACCCTTTCAATTGAGAAAGTCACTCTAAATTGATGTTATTATTAAAGCTACTCATTTAAATCTTTCACCTCCTATTCCTGCTAAAAAATTATTAAGTGATTGTGTAATGTGTTCTTGGAGATTATTGTCATAAAATTCTTCTCATGTGCTTTTAGAAGTATTTGGAAAAAGATTTTTTCAGTGCTTTCTGGTTAAGAAAATATGATTATATTCTCATGCAATGGATAGTTCACATCAGTAAAACTGTCACAAGTATAAAATAAAATTGAAGAGTAAGTATTAATGTCAACATATATCTTTACATATCTCTTCAAAGTAAAACAGTACTTAATCAAATATAAGAAATTTATATGTTGCATTTGTTTTTTTAAATATAACAATATCCAACATGCTTCTGTGATCTATGAAAAAAGCTTTTAATGCCATATAAAAACTAGTTGTCCTGTAAAAAAATAGACATTTTCTAACAAACTAGTATTCACTGGTCTATGAAGTTCAAATTCCTTTTTCCCTGTAACTGTGTATGGAGGATTTAAGGCATTGAAGTGTAGTGAACACATCTAAGTGTTTACTTCTGTAAGGGACTTTTGTGTTCTAGAGGCATTCTTGCTAAAGTTAAACTTGTTGACACTCATTCTGCCATCCTACACATTTCCCTCCAGCAAGTATATGACTAAGAATTTCTAAAGAGTAAAATTGGGTTACTATCTTGTTTTGTGAGACATATAATACAATGCCTCCAATGGAAATTGAAACACTCTGAAAAATCTCTGGATTAATATGACAGACTAGTCAGATCCTTCTGACGCAACTATATGGTTTGTAAATACAGAAAAAATATTATTTATTCAATACACTTATTAATATCCTTAATACATAATCCCATAATCACTTAGTAATATATTTTCCTTTCTAAGGGCCATAAAACAATATCTTTTAGTTTCCATTATCAAAGCTTGAATTTAAAAGATATTTACTATCCATCAATAAATGGGTCAAGAGAGAGAATCCAGACCATTCTGACCCTCTAAAAGCCCATCATTTTCTCTTTTGTCTTACTCACCTGATCAGAAAAAATGAAAAAGGAAAAATATGTTAGTAAACAGTATATCACTTTTAAGATTTTCTATGTTAGTTCCTGTGAGAATTTTTGAAACATTGAAGTTAGTGCACCACAGCCCCAAATCCAGGTCTCAATGACCACTTGATACTGGAGTCCTAATAGTCCTTAGCCATTTCATCGTGGGAATTCTACTTAGGATTCCCATGGTAGGAAGAGTGAGAAAATACTAAAAATTTAATTGAAGAATAAAGTTAAAGTGTCAAGAACCATTCATGCATTAAATCACAACCAATAATTTTTTAAAAGGAGAATAAATATTCCCAGGAAGTAGACTGTCTTTTAAGTTATTTCTTTGGCTAATATCAATAAACAAGTTGTAGGTATTAGAGTATCAGTGTACAGGCTCCAGCTATTAGTATGTCAGGTAGACAGTTTATATCACTATTATTTGTATCACACAAATAGAATAAAAAATAAAATATATTTTACATTTCATGATCAGTATTAAATATATATCATGGCATTTATCATGGGATTGCAAAGTGAAAGAACAATATTCATTTGTATTAATAGTTTAAATTAGAGTTTCTACAGCTTGATTTTCTTAGATCTATAGCAGGACATTAGGCCTTATCTGACAATAGATTTCTGTTCTGTTAGACATAGACATTCTGCATAGACATTCTAAGGGCCTGTAACTTTGGTCAGAAAATAACTAAAGGATTTTATGTTTTCATAGGGAAATTTTACATAAAAGTAACACTTTACTTTCAAGAAATATGCTATCACCTAATTCCAGAAGTTAATATTTTCAATAATATCTTGAATTGATTATTTGGGAATTTTGCACAATGTACCCATATCATACTTGCTTCCACACTGAGTCTCCCAGGTCCCCCTCTCACCATTAAGCCCTGCCCTCCCTCCCCTAAAAAGAAAAAATATACATCCAGTATAATTTGTACTCATTGGAACATGGTCAATTCCCAGTGGTCACAACTTAAAGCAAACAGTGCTTTCTCATCTCCCCATCTTCATCACATTTTTGATAGGGGTTGTAATTCAGCATTTCCCTCTATAGTTCTTGCTTTCCTGAAACTCACTCAGTAGGTCATCACTCTTCCTATCACAATTTTTAAAGATTCTCTTCAATGACTTTCTGAGGCCATGTTGAGGTCATCTGGGGGTCATATTTGAGTCCCAAGTTCATGTCGCCATAGGAGGCATTGCACAGTTGCTAGATCTCATGTTCACATCCATGATTAGGGCTGCCATAGAGACCTGGTTAATATCTGTGGTCTTTCCTGACATTGGAAGCCATGTTCGTGTCTAATCAGTGCTTGTTGGAGTCCATGTTGATCTCTGAGGTTGTTGCTGCTGCCAGAGGCCTTAATGAGGCCCACCTGGGACCATATTGAAGGGCATCTTCCATGGTTCTTTTAAGACCATGTGGGTGTCCATGATTCTTGGTGCCACTGTTGACACCTGTTGATGTCTGTGGTCTGTGATGGAGCCAGAGACCTTGGGAATGACTGTGGTCAGTGCAGCCAAAATAATCCTGTGGAATTACATGATCCTGGGATGATGTTGGCTAATATAGGTAGGAAAACATCCACTGGATTGGTCTTAATGACCCCAGACTCATAGTTGAGAATGGTAGACATTGAAAGTTTCCACAATGCCACCCTCAAAAGAAATTACGATCTTTAAATCAGGCATACCAATTTCTTTATATAAAAACAAGTAATATATGCAGATCATGTTGTACTTATAGATTTATTAATATATCAGCAGTTAAAGAAAGAATAAATCAATTTTAGGTAGAGCAAAATGGAATAAATTGGGAATAGTGGAACAGAAAAAGAATGGAGAAACTTTGTAATTATTTGGCATTTTTGATATTCTTCTATGCAAAATGAAGCAATTTTTACAGTGTCAGAAAATAACCTATGTCTGTGATATCAGGAAAAGACAAATGGATACTTTCCAGCTTCTAGCTATTATAAATAAGCTGCTATGAACATAGTGGAACATGTATTCTTATCACATGTTGGAGCTTCTTCTGGGTATACGCCCAGATGTGGTATAGCTGGGTCCTCAGGTATTATTATGTTTAATTTTCTTTGTTGTTTTCTTAATGACTGTCATGATGGCAGAGTCTCAATGTAATTTTCTTTTTTTGATGAAGAGTATTGTTGAACATGTCTTAATGTTGATTAGCCATTTGTAGTTCATCTTTTGAGAACTTTAACGTAGCCCATGTACTTATTGGATCGTTTCTTCTTCATATTTAGTTTGAAAGATTTTAATATACTTTACATATTTGTCTCATAAGTATATAACTTTTAAACATTTATTCCTATTCTATGGGATTTCTCTTTACTTAATTAGCTGTTTTCTTTTTTTCAGGCTCCAACAAATGTATTCATACAAATACATACATAGATACATAAGAACAGACATATACACATTCACACACTGAATGGATGGAGCTGTTTGTTAGCAGGCTACAAGCATTTCACACATACACATATACACATATGCACATATATATGCACATACGTACACATACATATGTATGTCCTTATATACATATACCTGGTAGATCTATGACACAAAGTTCCAACAACTCTTATTTTATGTTCTATAGCTTACATATCCCAATAAAATCTTTCAAGCTCTATAAAATTACAATGTAATTACCGCAGGACTCCACTATACCACCCCTGATCCCTTCTTTATAACCACAAATTGCTGCCTAACAGTAAGAGAATCTGACTGAGAAAACTACCTGGCTTACTCACACTTTGTTAACTTATAACAAGTTGCTTAGTTACGAACATACCTCGATTCTTGGGAATAGATTGTTTTCTTTATGAATGTACCTTGATTCTTGGGAATAGTTTGTTTTCTTTACCTGTATTATGTAATGTTTTCTCATGTAAAGATATCAGGGAAAATATAGTTTTTTAATAGTCATTCAGTAGAAGAAACTGTTTTCTTTTCTATGTAAAATTCACAGGCCATATTTTGTCAATTACTGATATTACTTCTTGAACATGGAAGTATAGATTATAGTCCATGGCTGAAACCAACCAATTACAAACAATGAGAAGTATACAAAAAAATCAACAACACAAAAAGCTGATTCTTTGATAAAGCTCAACATGTGATAAACCTTTAACCAAACTAATTAAAGACCACAGAGACAGTATCAAATTTACCAAATTCAGAAATAAAAAGAGAGACATAACAACAGAAATGTAGAAAATTCCAAAAATTCAGATCATACTATAATTACCTATACTCAGTAAAACTGGAAAATCTAGATGAAACATATGATTCTCTAGAAAGATGCAGGTACCAATGTTAAATCAGGACCAGATAAATTATCTAAGCTTTCCTATAACCCCTAAGGAAATAGAAGCAGTCATTAAAAGTCTATCAACCAATAAATCCCAGGACAAGATGGGTTTGGTGCAGAATTCTATCAGACCTTCAAAGAAGACCTATTGCCAATAATCTTTAGTTCTTATTAGGAGGGAGAACAAAATACTCATGGGAGGAAATGCTGAGACAAGGAGTAGAGCAGAGACTGAAGAAAAGGCCATTCAGAGACTGCCCCACCTAGGGATCTGTCCCTAATACAGTCACCAACTCCAGACACCATTGTGGATGCCAAGAAGTACATGCTGATAGGAACCTGATATAGCTGCCTCCTGAAAGGCTCTGCCAGACCCTGACAAACACAGAGAGAGATGCTCACAGCAAACCATTGGATTGAGCATGGGGTCCCCAGTGGAGGTGATAAAATACTGTAGGAGCTGAAGGGGTTTACAACCCCATAGGAAGATCAACAATATCAACCAAACAGATCCCCCTCCCACAGCTCCCAGGATCTAAACCACCAAGTAAAGAGTATATGTAGAGACTCATAACTCCTGCTGCCTTTGTATGAGAGCATGGACTTGTCCAGCATCAATGAGAGGAGAGGCCTTTGGTCTTGTGAAGGCTCCATGACCCAGTATAGGGAAATGCCAGAGTTGGGAGGCAGAAGTTGGTGGGCAGGGAAATACCCTCATACAGGCAGGGGGAGAAGGGATGAGTTAAGTGGTTCTGGGGAGTGGAAAGGAGATAACATTTAAAATGCAAATAAAGAAAATATAATAATAATAATAATAATAATAATAATAATAATAATAATAATAATAAAAACAACTCAGGACCAGATTGTTTTAGTACAGAATATCAGACATTCAAAGAACACCTACTACCAATACTCCTCAAACTATTCCACAAAAGGAATACTACCTAATTAATTCTATCAAGCCATAGTTATGGTGATATCTAAACCACACAAAGACACAACAAAGAGAACATCAGATCAAATTTGCATATGAACATTGACTCAAAGTACTCAACAATTTATTGCAAACCAAATACTAGAATACATCAAAACTATCATTCACCATCATCAAGTTCACATCATCCCAGAGATTCAGGAAATATATGGAAATCATCAATGTAATATACCATATAAACAAACTCAAAGGAAAAATGCATGATCATCTTATCCAAGGCTGAAAAAGCCTTTAGCAAAATACAATATCTATGCGTGATAAAAATCTTGTAAAGATCAGGAATTGAAGGTCCATACTTAAACACAGTAAAAGCAATGTACAGCAAACCAACACCCAACAGAAAACTAAATGGAGAGTAACTTGAAGCAATCCCACTAAAATCATGAATAAGACAAGGCTTCATAGTCTCCCTATTTATTCAATATAGAACTTGAAGTTCTAGCCAGTGCAATTAGACAACAAAAGGAGGTCAAAGAGATACAAATTGGAAAAGAAGAAATCAAGGTATCACTATTTGCAGATGATATGATAGTATACACTAGCAGCCCCCAAAATTCTACCAGAGAGCTCCTACACCTGAAAAACAACTTCATCAAAGTGGCTAGATATAAAATTAACTCAAGCAAATTAGTGGCCTTTCGATACACAAAGAATGAAAGGGCTGAGAAAGAAATTAGGGAACCACACCCTTCACAATAGTCACAAACAATATAAAGTATCTCGGTGTAACTCTAACCAAGCAAGGGAAAGATCCATATGCCAAAAAAATTCAAGACTTTGAAGAAGGAATTTGAAGAAGACTTCAGAAAATGGAAAGATCTCCCATGTCCATGGATTGGTAGGATTAACAGTAAAATGTACCATCTTACCAAAAGCATTCTACAGTCAATGCAACCCCTATTAAAATTCCTACTCAATTCTTCACAGAGATTGAAGGAGATATTCTTAACTTCATCTGGAATAACAAAAACACAGGATAGAGAAAACAAATCTCAACAAAAAAAGAAATTCTGGTGGAATCACCATCCCTAACCTTAACCTGTACTACTTAGGAATAGTGGTAAGAAACACATGGTATTTGTACAGAGACAGAAAGAAAGATCAAAGTAATAGAATTGAAGACCACAAAATAAAAAATCTACATGCCTATGGTCACATGATCTTTAACAAAGAAGCCAAAACCATACAGTGGAAAAAGAAAGCATTTTCTTTCTTTTTTTAAAATTTCTATATTCTTTGTTTACATTCCAAATGATTTTCCTTTTCCTGGTCCCCACTAAGTCCCCTCTTTCCTCCACCTGTTCCCCAATCAACCCCCTCCTACTCCTCAGTCCTGGCAATCCCCTACAATGTTGCTTCAAGCCTAAGAAAGCATTTTCAACAAATGATCCTGGTCTCACTGGAGGTCTACATGTAGAAGAGTACAAATTGGTCCCCCCTTTTTATCTTGTACAAAGTTCAAGTTCAAGTTGATCAAGTACCTACACATAAAACTAGATATAGTGAATCTAATGGAAATGATAATGGGAGAGAGCCTTGAACATATGGCCATAGTGTAAAATTTCCTGAACAGAACACCAGTGTCTCAGGCTCTAACATCAACAATGGACAAATGGGACCTCATGAAACTGAAAATCTTCTGTAGGCAAAGGACATTACCAATAGGACAAAATGGCAACCTATATTTTGGGAAAATATCTTTACCAACCTTATATTTTATAGAGATATACAAAAAACTAAAAAAGTTAGACTCCAGAATGCTAAATAATCCAATTTTGAAATGAGATACAGAGCTAAACAGAGAGTTCTCAACTGAGGAATTTCAAATGAACAAAATGCACTTAAAGAAATTTTCAGGATTTTTAGTAATTAATGCAAATCAAAATGACCCTGAGATTCTACCTTACACCAATCAGAATGACTAAGATCAAATACTCAGGTGACAGCAGATGCTTGTGAGGACGTGGAGAAAGCAGAACACTCCTCCATTGCTGGTGGGATTCCTACCTGGTACAACCACTTTGGGAATAAATCTGACAGTTCCTTAGAATACAGAAACAGTTGTACCTGAAGACCCAGCTATACCACACCTGGGCATATAGCAAAAAGAAGTTCTGACATATAACAAGGACAAGTGCTCTAATATGCTCATAGTAGAAAGACATAGTAGACAGAACCTGGAAACAACCCAGATGTCTCTCAAAGGAAGAATGGATACAGAAAATGTAACATGTAGACTGAGCCGATTACATTTATGGATATGTATGTATGTATGTGTATATATATATATATATATATATATATGTATATATATATATATATATATGCATAGACACATGCACACACACATATGCTTATTTCAGGAAAGAGAAACAAGAAAGGGTTTATGGAAGGCTTTGTAGGGAATGGGGTGGATGATGTAAATATAGCATAATAACAAAAATAAAAGAAAGTAAAAAAAAACTAAAAATTTTTTGGTGGGGACTTTAGGGTGTATTACATATAGAGCCATGGTAGTTGTAAATAAGGACACAAGTTTTTTCTGCCCATTTATGTTCTTCTCATGTCTTTAAATGTTAACAATGACTTAAAGCAATATATCATATAAGAATGAAGAAGACACCCATGCCTTATTTCTGGTTTTAGAATACATTGTAGGAGGCACTAAGGACCTTGTGCTCACAGATAAATACCAACAGATCCAGGAATGTTAGACACACACAGTTGTTCCTTCAAAGGAAGAGATCCATAATCTGCTCTCTATGCATCAGGCTGGGAGCAGACATGGTTAATACCCTGATGGCCATTGCATTGTCCATGTGGCCAAAGCCACACCAGATCCTCCCCCAAACCATTATAATGAGCATATTTTTCTCAGTCAATCTACAGAACCTATCTATGTGGAAGGTGCCATGTGTCCTTTACAAGGAGTTTAGAAGTAGTCATGTTTGAATATTATTCAGCTTATTTGTGCCTCAAGGAGATTTATGTATACTTTATTGTGAATTTGGGAGTAGAGTAAAAACTAATCACTAGAAAAGGTTGCATTAAATTGTGCTATTTTTAAATTTGCTGAAAATAAACTACTTCATTTAAAATTCCTGAAATTAGAACCAATACCTGCTACTTAGTCTGCTTAAATTGAACTGTCTTCTTGACTGTTACTTTGCTGGTTGTGATGGTCACAGAAATGGCTTCAATACATGCCTGAGTTTCCTTTTATCTATTTAGTATGATATTGAGTGAAGATTTGCCATATGCGGTCTTCATTATGTTAAGTATTATCTTTCTATCCCAGGATGGGACCTGGTTAAGTCATTTCCGCTTACGTGGCGGCCACGTACAGGGTCGCCCACCCTCCCCCCACTGGCAGTAGGTGTTGGGGACCTAAGTGCCCCCAGGCAGGAGCTCCACAGTCCCTGCGGTGATTCTACCAGCCCCCAGCCGTGCTTGTCCTTGCCATAGCTGCTCTGTGGAGGCAAGACAGGAAAAGGCACCAGGGACACTCCCAGAGGTTTGCGGCCGGACCCTGGAGGCCAGTGTGATATGTGCACACTTCCAGGCCAACAAAGAGTGGACTGAACCTCTGCTCCTTTGGGGTCACCTAAGACTCAGGCATGGGGGATTCCTAACTTGCAACCTTATCCTTTCAAAAGTAGAGATACTTGGTCATTTTATAAGCTCAAAATAATATTTATAAATATTACAAAAATTGTAGCAGACAGTTATATATTATAGGCACAAATGAGAAAGTATTTAATAAAATAACAGCTTATCTAATAATTATACAAACTCTAACCATGATCAATCGCTATAGTTCTATGTGAGTCCAAGTCAGTGCTTTACAATGAATAAATGTAATTCTTCCTATCAACATGATTACATAAATTACTTCATCAAAATTATACACATTTTGTGATAAAGTCCAACCTCTCTTAATTAAAACAAATTCCTAGCAATCTAAGAAAATAAATCTATTTCCTCAATTTGGTAAAGAATATATGTGAAAACTAATATTAACATTATAATTAAATAAGTAAAAATCTGCCTCAGCCCTACGTGTAAGTCTGTGTTTATTTAAAGTTAATTGTGCATCCTGTGATTCACTATTTCCAGGAAAAAAATGAAATAAAAATTAAGATCTTTAAGTATACAATCAATTGGTAAATCAATTGATGGGGAGAAGTTAATTTTTGTGCTGGATTAAAAACAAATTATGTCGATTTTCTATATGATATTTAAAAAAATATACATGCTGGTCTGCTTGGCTTTGTACAAGTCTTGTGAGGGCTAGAACTATTTCTGAAGTTCATATGTGCAACTGCAGTAATGTGTTTAAAAAGAACCTTTCTTGTTAGTCACTGATTATACCTGTTGCAATATTTCTATTCAATCTTCTGAAAATTTCCCTGAGCCTCGAAAAGGGGTGTTATACAGCTGTCCATTTTAAGGTTGAACATTCTTCAGGCTCCATTTCTGTACCAGGTCCATTGTATAACTATTGAAAGTAGAAGATTCTGTGATGAGCAGCTGAGGGATCCATGCATTTACAACTATGACAATAAATCTTTGGGAGCTTTTTATGCTGTCTATTTAGCAGACTAATGATAGTTTCTACCCTAGGGATATAGCTTTTCTAGATATAAATTCTTGTGATGCTGAAAAAGCATATGAAAAATTCAGCATCCTTTCATGCTAAAAGTCTTTGAAAGATCAGGAATTCACGGCCTGTACCTAAACATAGTAAAAGCAATGTACAGCAAACTGGTAGCCAACATCAAATTAAATGGAGAGAAACTTGAAGCAACCCCACTCAAATCAGGGACTAGAAAGGCTACCCTCTCTCTCCATATCTTTTCAATATAGTACTTGAAGTTCTAGGTAGAGCAATTAGACAATATAAGGAGGTCAAAGGCATACAAATTGGAAAGGAAGATGTCAAATTATCACTATTTGCAGATGATATGAAAGTATACTTAAGTGACCCAAAAAACTCCAACAGAGAACTCCTACAGCTGATAAACAACTTCAGCAAAGTGGCTGGTTATAAAATCAACTCAAGCAAATCAGTAGCCTTCCTATATTCAAAGGATAAACAGGCTGAGAAAGAAATTAGGGAAATGAGACCCTTCACAATAGCACAAACAATATAAAGTATCTTGGTGTGACTTTAATCAAACAAGTGAAAGATCTGTATGAGAAGAACTTCAGGTCTCTGAAGAAGGAAAACTAAGAAGACCTCAGAAAATGGAAAAAATCTCTTATGCTTGTGGATTGGCAGGATTAATATAGTAAAAATGGCCATCTTACCAAAAGCAATCTACAGATTCAAAATCAAAATCCCAGCTCAGTTCTTCATAGAGTTAGAAAGAGCAATTCTCAAACTCATCTGGAATAACAAAAAACCCAGGAGAGCTAAAACTATTCTCAACAGGAAAAGAACTTCTGGGGGAATCAGTATCCCAGACCTCAAGCAGTACTGCAGAGCAATAGTGTTAAAAACTGCATGGCATTGGTACAGTGACAGGCAGGTAGATCAAAGGAATAAAATAGAAGATCCATAAATGAACCCATACACCTATGGTCACTTGATCTTTGATTAAGGAGCTGAAACCATCCAGTTGAAAAATGATAGCCTTTTCAACAATTGGTGCTGGTTCAACTAGAGGTCAGCGTGCAGAATGCAAATTGATCCATTTTTATCTCCTTGTACTAAGTTCAACTCCAAGTGGATCAAGGACCTCCACATAAAACCGGACACAGTGAAATAAATAAAAAAGAAACTGGGAAAGCCCCTTGAGGACATGGGCACAGGGGAAAAGTTCCTGAAGAGAACATCAATAGCTTATATGCTAAGGTCACAAATTGACAAATGGGACCTCATAAAATTACAAAGTTTCTGTAAGGCAAAGGACCTTGTCAATCAGACAAAACAGCAACTAACAAATTAGGAAAAGATCTTCACCAACCCTACATCCAACAGAGGGCTAATGTCCAATATATACAAAGATCTCAAATTAGACTCCAGAGAGCCAATTAACCCTATTAAAAATGGGGTACAGAGCTAACCAAAGAATTTTCACCTAAAGAACTTCAAATGGCTGAGAGGCACCTTAAGAAATGTTCAGCATCATTAGTCATTAGGGAAATGCAAATCAAAACAACCCTGAGATTTTACCTCATACCAGTCAGAATGGCTAAGATTAAAAACTCAGGAGATAGTAGGTGTTGGTGAGGATGTGGAGAAAGAGAAACACTCCTCCACTGCTGGTGGAAATGCAAGTTGGGACAACTACTCTGGAAATCAGTCTGACAGTTCCTCAGAAAACTGGGCATGACACTTCTGGAGAACCCTGCTATACCACTCCTTGGCATATACCCAGATGATTTCCTGGCATGCAATAATGACACATCCTCCACTATGTTCATAGCAGCCTTATTTATAATAGCCAGAAGCTGGAAAGAACCCAGATGTCCCTCAGTGGAGGAATGGATTCAGAAAATGTGGTATATTTACACAATGGAATACTACTCAGCAATATAAAAACAATGAATTCATGAAATTCTTAGGCAAATGCTTGGATCTGGAAAATATCATCCTAAGTGAGGTAACACAATCACAAAATAACGCATGTGGAATTCAGTCACTGATAAGTGGAAATTAGCCCAGAAGATCTGAATACCCAAGACACAATTCACATATCAAATCATTCCCAAGAAGAAAGAAGGAAAGAGCCCTGGTCCTGGAAAGGAATGATGCAGCATTGTAGGGGATTGCCAAGATAGAGAAGTAGGAGGAGGTTGATTGGAGAATGGGCAGAGGGAAGAGGGCTTTTGGGACTTATTGTAGGGGGTAACCGGGAATGAGATAATTATTTGGAATGTAAACACAGAATATAGAAAATAAATTTGAGAGAGAGAGAGAGAGAGAGAGAGAGAGAGAGAGAGAGAGAGAGAATCAATAGTGACAGATGAGTTCATCTTGTGGAACAGGACATCAATCCCATCAAATAGGGGTTAATTACTCTCTTGTTCTTCATGACACTATTGCACAGTGATCACTTCTTACCTAGCCAGGCATCACTGTTATATGCAGGGTTAGTTACAAGATTACATTGAATGTGAATTTTCTCCTCTAATGGCATGTATATCACTTTCGAGCAGTATGAAGGGTTTCCAATAATGATGCAGGCTTCTAGGTCTATACCAGCATGTTTTGTCCCTGTCTTATGGTTCAATTCGGTGGCATTTTCAAAAATCAACTTCTGGAAAGCAACTATTAACTTCAGCAATAGCTTTTAGTATCCGGGTGTCTGCATGATATCGGTGGCCAAGAGCTACAAAACCAATTCCTGACACTGATGGTATTTAATAGCTAGCTTGTAGTGTCTACTGGAGTCTTTGGTACTCCAACATAAACTAACCACTTTGTAATACACATCCTTACTGCTTCCTCTCTCCTCCCCCTCTCTTCTTTTTTTATTCGTTATTTTAATTAATTAATTAATTAATTAATTAATTAATTTCAACTGTTATTCCCCTTCCCTATTTCTTCTCTCCAAACCCCCTATTCCTTACCCCCTTTCTCCTGAACCCACTCACTCCCACCTCACCATCCTAACATTCACCTTCACTAGGGCATCAATCTTCGACAGGACCCAGGGCTTCCCCTCCCATGGTGTCAGATAAGGTAATGCTCAGCTACATATGCACTTGGAGCTATGTGTTTCTCCATGCCTAATCTTTGTCTAGTGGTTTAAATAAGCTTCTAACATAGCAAATGGACTCCATTTAGCTTTTCCTAAAAGGTTTGAGTTTTATCTATCACTTCACGTGGTATCTCCTCTACTCTGTGCTCACAATCCTCTTCCCAATTTAAGCCTAATAGTTTTCCTATTTCTCTTAAAGTTTTATGTCACTCTTTTCCCTTTGAATGCCCTACCATGGTCCTTCACAAATTCCATGATCTCTATGGGAATTCTAAACATAACCTATTTATCTGAACACTCAATGAAACCAATGAATGGACACAGAGCAATTCTATTTCCAACGTCAAAGCTATAGAGCTGGAATAGAAGCTAATTATAGAAGTACACACACACATACACACACACACACACACACACACACACACATACACACACGCATGCGCTTAATATTTCAACTTGAATAAGCTTAAAATTTTACATAATGCTTAGTTAATTATTTTAATATCCATCCCAATTTTGTCAATGATATTTAATATTTAAGTAAACATTGAAATGTTAGTAATTGAAATGCTCAGATAATTTGCTGTTATGCTTTACTAGGTGTTTGTTTTGTTTTTCACTTGTTTTCTTAACCAAATTGTCAGCATTTTACCTTTTGAGTCCAATTCCCATGATAAAAGTGCTAGGGATTCAGATCACCAGCCTACAAGTGCTAAAACCTCCACACAGTACAGAAGAGAGAAACACTTTTTAAGAGATACAAGAGAACTGGAAATAGAAATTTCTGTTGCCTTTATTCTCATTAGTTAGGTAAGTGGGCTGCTACAATTAATGTCAATAGTCTACTCAAATTAGTAGTCATTTTTCTTGTGTAATTAATGTATACTTATTTCTCCCCAGTTTCTATTCCATCTGTCACAAAGTGCTTTTTTCTTCCATGACTGTAGCTATGTTTATTTATTTTTTGAAAAATATTTCTTAATGTTTTCATTTAATTTGTTACTTCTTACAAGAAAAATTATCGGGTATTAAGTCACCACAACATAATTTATTCTTTGCTGTTATATTTTATTTAAAAGCATTTACTGCTCTTTCATTTTCATAGACAACTTCACTGCTTTCTCTATCTAGTTTCTGTCTTGTTTTTCTTGGAGATTTCTGGTCTAGATTGTAATTTCATAAAGACTAGCTAAGGACTTAGGAACTTGCCGTAAGTGACTTTTTTTTTCAGATCAGTGATAAGTAAACAAGAATTTCTAGAGGAGCAATTAATATTTCTTCTGGTTACTGTTTTCAGTAGCTTTAAGTTGTAGAGCATATCTTCATTATCAATAAAATAGTACCATCCTTTATCTATGTATTTATATACTTGGCTATGCTTACAATTGCTAAAAACCTTAGCTCTCTCAAACACACTGTATTTACCATGAACCAAGATTTATTATTAGGACAGATTCCCTGATTTTCAGAAGGTCATGAAATTGATGAAGTTTTCAGAGAATAATCATTGGAAATAATGCAAAGGAAATGCAATTTAACATGTTTCCATGTCTGTGTAAGGGCATAGAGAAAAGCTATCTAATTTATAATCAAGTAGAAAAGTATTATTAATGAATTGGCCTAGGAGAGAATTTTTGCTGTAAGAAGTAACAAATTAAATAAAAACATTAAGAATCTCTTTTCTTTTTTCAATAAATTAATGAAACATAGTTACAGTCATGAAAGAACAAAGGGTTTTATGACAGAAAGAACAGAAGCTGGGAAGATAGGCAGAAGTATGATTACAAGAGCTTTCCTGATTTATTACAAATGTCTGCAATCTTCTCAGCCCTTCGAAGTTCTTCATGTGAAAATTCTCTGTTTAGCTCTGTACTCTATTTTTAATAGGGTTATTTGGCTCTCTGGAGTCTAACTTCTTCTGTTCTTTGTATACTAACCCTCTCTCGGATGTAGTGTTGGTAAAGATGTTTTCCCAATTTGTTGGTTGCAGTTTTGTCTTTTTGACAGTGTCCATTGCTTTACAGAAACTTTGTAATTTTATGAGGTCCCACTTGTCAATTATTGATCTTAGAGCATAAGCTATTGGTGTTCTGTTCAGGAATCATTAGTCATTAGGGAAAGGCAAATCAAAACAACACTGAGATTTCACCTCATACCTGTCAGAATGGCTAAGATTAAAAACTCAAGAGACAACAGGTGTTGGTGAGGATGTGGAGAAAGTGGAACACTCCTCCACTGCTGGTGGGAATGCAAGTGGGTACAACCACTCTGGAAACCATTCCAGTGGTGCCTCAGAAAACTGGGCATGTCACTTCCAGAGAACCCTGCTATACCACTCCTGGCCATACACCCAGAGGATTACCCAGCATGCAATAAGGACACATGCTCCAATGTGTTTATAGCAGCCTTATTTATAATAGCCAGAAGCTGGAAAGAACCCAGATGTCCCTCAATGGAAGAATGGATACAGAAAACGTGGTATATTTACACAATGAAATACTACACAGCAATTAAAAACAACGAATTCATGAAATTCTTAGGCAAATGTTTGGAACTGAAAAATATCATCCTAAGTGAGGTAACCCATTCACAAAAGAAGACAAATGGAATGCAATTACTGGTAAGTGGATATTAGACCAGAAGCTCTGAATACCCAAGACACAATTCATATATCAAATCATTCCCAAGAAGAAGGAAGGAGTTTTTCATTTTAGCCATTTTGATTTGTATAAGGTGGAATCTCAGTGTTGTTTTGATTTGCATTTCCCTGATAACTGAGGATGCTGAACACTTCTTTAGGTGCTTTACAGCCATTTGAGTTTCCTCAGTTGAGAATTCCCTATTTATGCTGGAAGTAAAAGCCACATGAAAGCCTACTTTTTCAGATTCTCCAATGGTGCTACTGATGTGTATTCCTGAACATTATTTTTCATTCAAATTTTTTCTTATTACTAATTTTATTTTAAATTCTCCAATTTTCAAATTGTAAATGTTTCCAGATTTGTATATGTAAAATGACCTAATTTAAATTTTATATGTAAAATCTTTCAAACTATTCTGTTGCATAAGTGAACATTTAGGTTGCTAATGAATTGATCTGACCTATTCAAAATTAATAATATATTGTAGAATAAATGTTACTTGCTTATGAATAAAACACTTTAATTGGTGATAGATTTTTAGAAATCAATGTGGCATCTCATTTTAGTAAATGTTTTCAATATATAATCCAAGAGTGGAAAAAAAACACATTTGTTCAGAAATCTTGATAGGACTGAACTTCCTTCTCTCCTTTATATCTCATTACCCTTTCTCTATCTCTCTCTATAATTATTTGTTTTCTATTTTTCTTGATTACCTTGATTGTTAATATAAAATTATTTATTGTGATGAATTTATAAATAAAATGTCCCACTTGTGGTTATTATTTTACTATTTCTGGTAACTCTTTACTTAATTTGTTTTATGTTGTAGTACGATCTGAATAACTGAAGACAGAATCAACGAATGAAGCAAATTACTCTAAAGTATCTGAATTTATATTCCTGGGACTATCAACCTACAGACCAATGCAATATTTTCTCTTTGCATTCGCTATAATATCATATGCAGCAACATTTATAGGAAATGTTTCAGTTGTGTTTATAGTGCTTTTTGACCCTCATTTACACTCACCCATGTACTTCCTTTTAGGTAATCTTTCATTCGTTGACTTTTGTTTTTCTACCTCAACAGTTCCTAAGTTGATTTCTGACCTGTGCTCAGGTCACAGTATCATTGCACTCCAGAGCTGTATCTTCCAGATGTTTATCCTCCATCTCCTGGGGGGATGTGAGATGGTGTTGCTGGTAGCCATGGCCTGGGACAGATATGTGGCCATATGCAAACCCCTCTACTACCTGACCATCATGAACCCATGGATGTGTCTTTTGCTACTAACTGGTGCCTGGATTATTAGTCTCATTCATTCAGTGGCTCAATTAGCCTTTGTTGTCCATTTGCCTTTTTGTGCTTCTAATGATATAGATAGATAGCTTTTGCTGTGATCTTCCTTGCTTCATCAAACTTGCCTGTATAGACAGAATGGAGTTCTTGGTTGCTGCTGATAATGGATTGATTTCTCTCAGTACCTTCTTCTCATTGATTATCTCCTACATCTTCATACTGTTTACTGTACGGAAACAGCCCTTGGGCAGTTTGTCCAAGGCCCTCTCTACACTTTCTGCTCACATCTCCGTGGTAGTTTTGTTCTTTGGACCATGCACCTTTGTATACATATGGCCATTTCCTACTGTGCCAGTGGACAAGTTCCTTGCCATTCTGGACTTCATGATTACACCCATCCTGAACCCAGCCATTTACACACTGAGGAACAAAGACATGAAGGTGGCAATGAGAAGACTGAGTGTTCAGCTCCTGAATAGGAAAAGTATCTGCTAAGTTCCTCATAAGCATACACTACCTAACTAAATACTCTACTATAAACACAAATGTTAAATACATCTAACATGATGTATTATTCTTATTTCCAACAACTTGATAAACTCAAATATTTTATTTCAAGAGTATGGTTACATATGTATTGATTATTAGGTATATAGCATTATATATTTATTGGTTGTTTATTTGTATATTACATACGCATTATTGATTGATTACATATTTATTGGATATTATGAAATGCATATTTTAGAGCATTTGTAAAGCACTAATGGAATCATAGGTATATTATCCATTATTCCACATCTGAAAAAATTCATTGCCTTCCAGACATTTCTTGTACTAGGGACACATTTAATCAAAGCTGGCTTCAAACTCAAAATTTCCTTGCATCAGCTTCCTGGATATGGGAATTAAAATCTTCACCATCACATTTGACTTGTTTTTCTGTTCATATTTGCGATGGGTGAGTGTGTATGGTGAGACCACATGGTGTGGGAGAGGATTAGCAGGAATAGGAGACAGACATATTCTAGTCTCTTATGGGAGAGTGGGAGAGGTTGCAGAGTCAAATATGTAGGAAAGAAAGGTGATGCTGGGACACACTTTCCAGAAGTGCATTTGAAGAGATGAAGTTACATAGGAGGTGAGGAAGGGGTGCTGCTTAAATATCTAGCAGCTCCAGGAGAAGGATGATGCTCGAGACAGGGAAGAGGAAGACAAGGATCTCAGAGAAGGAAGGAAAGAAGGGGAGGAAGGGGAGGAGGAGGGAAGGAGGAAGGACAAGCATGGAGTCTGGTGGAGGTTGAGGAGTACCATCCCTACAATGAGGCTGACGAATACGCTTTAAGATATAACCCAGGACACTGAACATTTCTTTAGGTGTTTCTCAGCTGGGAAAGGTGAACAGGAGGAGGACTTATGTGCGGAGGTACTGGAAGGAGAGGAAGGGCTAATATTGGGTTGTAAAGTGAATAAATAAATAAATTTTGAAAGGAAATAACTAAGAATTTCATCGAGCCCCATAGACATTTCAGAATATTTGATAGAATATGGTATTACTTTCTGGTAGTGACTTGGCCAGAAGTGGCTCGTTCATGCACAAGAAACATCCTTATATCCCAGGGGTTAGCCTTACTCAAGCTTTGTTCATGCGCATGCGCACACCAATGTTTGCCAGCATTGCTTGGCAACCTGGATTCTATCAACTGTATCTGTGGGACTCAGAAGCATTTTTCCCCCACCCTACAACCGTGGTGGGGGAACTTGTACGAATATCTTGTTTTAAACTGTTACTAAGTTTGGGTATTAGTGAGTCTAAGAATAAGACCTGGCAAAATCTGAAGGGGTGAGAAGGGGAGGGGTGGGTGAGACCAGAAGCCTCAATCATGAAGAAGATCTTGGTTCACGGAGTTAAGGAAAAGACCCCAATGGGTTTTTGTGATGTCCCACGAAAAAACCTGTTGGACTTTATACGTGATATGAAAAGCATTTCTGTCCCAAATGAACCAAGATACAAACCTCTCAGAAAGATCCACCAGGCTGCAAGTGAGGGTGATACAGAGAGACTACAGAGAATGATAAGTCTTGGGAAACACAGTGTGCACGACAGAGACTTTAAGCAAAGGTAACAGGGCCTATGATATACTGGGAGTGGCTTGCATGGAGGATGTGACACAGCCTCTGTTAAGTCCAAAGACCAGGGTAAAGGAGCCAAAGGGAGGGAGAGGCCTCTCTGCTCCTTCTCCTCGGGATCCTAAGCATCTCCTGATGACTTGCACTCTTGCTAGCCAGCTCAGCTCTTTCAACTCCACTTATAAATTTATCCCAATAAATCATGAACTTACCAAGTATATTTGTTCTCTCAATCAATTTACTTACCAGTAATAATATGATTACCTACCATGTAGCATTCATATTGTATTATTATTAAAACCTTCTAGCTTTGCCACCTCTAAGAAAATTTAAAAACATTAAGTACATTTTACAATCCTTGAAATTAATCATAAACATGTCAGAAAAAAATTTATTATCTTGTACTTGAACTCTTCTTTGCTAAGTAGAAGGAATAATGATAACCTAAATTGAGCTGTCAATGCAGGTAAAAATATAAGAATTTGTATAATTCCCATTGGTACATCATTATGCTATTCTATAGGATAATTACTATTTTTGAATGTTTTTTGCTTTATTGATATCAAATGTATGGCCTTTTTACTAATATAATAAGGACTGATGTGGCAATACCAATACTAATATATTAAGCTAATAAATTGTTCTATTTTTCATAAGGGAATTAAATATTTGTTCAGAAGATGTTAAGAATCACATAACATTCAACGTTTAATAATTATGTGCTATTTAATGTGTTATGATTACATGAGTAATTGTGAATTTTTAGATACTGTTCTATAATTTAATTGAAAATTCCCTTTTTCAATAGGACTGCTCTGCATTTTGCCTGTGCCAATGGCCAGGTGGAAGTAGTAGGTATTCTATTGAAAAATAATTGTGATATTGACGCTGTTGACAGGAAATTCATCACACCTCTGATGAAGGTATATATACTTCTCCAAATCCAGCATAACATAGGCTTAATTTGAGTCACTGTAAAAGGAAATAATACCCTTTGCATGTCACTTACGTCATGAATCCTGTGTGATGTTTATATTAAATTCTTTTTTATTTATTTATTGGATATATTCTATATTTACAATTCATTTCCCTTTTTCTGGTTCCCTACCCCCAAAGGTCCCACATGCCCTTTTCCCTCCTCCTGCTCCCTCATCCACCCCCTCCCACCTCACTGAGTTACCTGCTTCTTGGTATATTCCTAGGCTGTTCAAAACTGGGCATATGAATGTGTGTGTACATTGTTGAAGCATGGTGCTGATCCAAACCGTATGGACAAAAATGGTAATACTTCTCTCCACTACGCTGTATCTGAAGATAACCAGACACTGGCTAAATGCTTGCTTAAATACAGTGCAAACATGGAACAAAAGAACAAGGTATAGTTCATCCCACTGTAATTTCCAAATAATCTGAAATATGTGTGTGTGGTAAAAGTAATGGAGGTAGGATTAACTTTATATGTTAAAAATAAAGGCACGTCCTCTGCAGCACTTGCTGTCTCCTGAGTTTTCTGACTTGTGTGAGGCAAAATCTCAGCGTTGTTTTGATTTGCATTTCCCTGATGACTAAGGATGTAATAAGTACACATGCTCCACTATGTTCATAGCAGCTCTAAGCTGCTTTCCATCCAGAAGCTGGAAAGAACCCAGATGTCCCTCAATGGAGGAATGGATACAGAAAATGTGGTATATTTACACTATGGAATATGACTCAGCTATTAAAAACAAGGAATTCATGAAATTCTTAGGCAAATGTGTGGAACTGGAAAATATCAAAGTAGGGTAACCCAATGACAAAAGTACACACATGGTATGCACTTACTGATAAGTGGATATTAGCCCAGAAGCTCCGAATACCCACAAAATAATTCACATATCCAAAGGTGCCAAAGAAGAGAGAAGGAGAGGCCCCTGGACCTGAAAATTCTCATTGAAGCAGTGTAGGGGAATGTCAGGACAGAGAAATAGGATGGGTTGATTTAGGAACAAGGGGAGGGGGAAGAGGGCTTATGGGACTTTCAGGGAGGGGGGATCCAGGAAAGGGGAAATGATTTGAAATGTAAAAAAAGAATATATCTAATAAAAATAGAAAAAATAAAAAATAAAAATAAAATAAAAATTAAAAGACTCAAGTGAGTTCAAAACTATAATGTTTTTGGATTTCGGGTTGTCTTCTTTTGTTTTTCAGGATGGCTTTACACCACTTTTACTGGCTCTCAAGGAAAACAAAATAGAGATGGCAAAGTTTTTAGTAAAGAAGGGGGCAAATATACACGTATTTGATGAGATGAAAAGGTATTTATCATTTAAATTTAAAAAAACAAGCAGCATACTTAAATAATAACCATACAAACAGGAAATAGCAAATTGATTGAAAGAAGACTGACATAGGTATTCAATGATCACATATCAATTAGCCATCAGTCTTATCAGTTAGGTAAGAAAAACAATGTGGAGGTGAGCAACACACATCATTTATAGCAAGCTTCCTACAGCCATATATTGATTGATGCTGTCATTTGATATTTTTTTTGGTTGGCCAACCAATCATAGAATAGATTAATGGATTTTCATTTTGGTTTTACTAATTTTTAAAGTTTGAACCTTGGCTTCACAACAAGATTCAATCATTTTGTAGTATTTCCACTTGTTCTTACATATTTGTCCTATAAAATGTCATAGGTGAGTAGATGTAGATACATATAAATTGGTTTTAATGCTGGAAACTTCATTGCTAGAAGTGTGATTTGAAGTGCTATGTAATGCCAAATACAATAAAAAGCAAACTTGGAAGGTTTTTGTGATATCATTTATTTAACATTAAGGTCTATGCATAGCACATGCTATTATCATTACTTAATGATGATACAATGAATGTTATTATGAAGAAAATATTTTATATATTATTGCTTAAATAATGAAACTAGCTTTCTATGATCTGATGGTTAACTAATTAATAATTATATGTTATACTAAACTAGAGCAAATGGAAACATTTTTATTTGTCTTTAATTAAGAAGAATGAATGCTACACACTTATATTCTATCAAGAATCCCACTAAGAATACAGTATATAGAGTATATACACCATGCCGAGAAAACACAGCATACACAGCATATATTTACAGTACCCCCCACTATATACAGTATAAACAGCACATATAGTATAGACAGCACACAATATATAAGGTATATACCGTGTGTGAGGTGTGTGCAGTACCTATTCTTTTGTCTATGGACACAATAAATAAAAATGAACTCTGTCTTTCCATACTATTTATGTGTGACAAAAATGTTGATACCAAACAGATAAGCAAGATAGTAAATTTGTATTATAACCAAGTAATAACAGTTCTAATTAAATACCTAGAAATGAAGCTATTTCTATCTAAATTCAGAAACACACTCGTATATGCCATAAGATGGGACTCTAAAGATATGGTCAATCTACTTTTGGATGAAGGCATTGACTTTTTCTTTAAAGATGTATTTGGATGGACTGCATTACGGTATGCTATTGAAGGCACAAGTAAAGGGTAAGTATGTGCTTTAGATTTCTAGTAAACACAAACTTGTAGTTCAAATTAACCACAAATTCTTCATCTTTTCTCACACAGTATTTCATTGTTGACTCTAAGTTCTCTTGGAATAGCAGTGACCATCCAATATGAAAAACACATACTGCTAGAAGTAGAAAAACAGAAGGATTTATTTATGTCTTGACCTGGTTTGGAAATGCTGAGGATTGAACCAAGTACTTCTGTCATGGCCAGTTGTGGCACTGATCTTTATCTCCATGTGGGAATTTTCAGACCTTTAACATTTGGAATCCCAATATGTTTCCTTTTAGTCAAGTATAATCTCTATATCTGTATAAATATTATATATTATATAGTCAGATCTTGATATTCTAGTTAGCTGTTTCATTCTTCAGGTACTGTTTAACAGAAGATTGTGTTTCTTTCTCTGATCACTTTTTCCCATTAGCTATTATTTGAATCATGAAAATGATTATTTCTGGGTCTCTTAACTCCCACAAAGAGTTTTCTTTCAAAACACAGATGGAGAAGAAGGCATTCTAATCCCTCTTTTGCTTCTACTAATTCTGTTGTTGCAGTGTTGATATTAGCTCTTTTTCTGGAGAATAATAGTGATTGACCTTGATTAACAGGTTGCCTTTGTTGAATTAAATCCCGAATATTTTATGATAATTCGCATTACATTAAATAGGTACAATATTTTAACTGAGCTATTAGCCCCATGGTGGTAATTCTTTCCTTGGCTCCTATCTTTTTAGCTTGTGCCATGCTCATTGCTAGCAATTTGATTCTTATTTATTCAGGACCTGATGTGGAGTTCACATGCTAGTTTAATCCTAGACCTTCACTTTTCATTAATTTGAAGAACTTATTCATCTCTTCTGGTAGAACCTATGATTTGTGATCATTCTAAGCTGTCATGTATGTTCAAATTATGTTGCAGGAAACATCAGGAGTCTTTATTCATTACTGCTAGAACTCCAACATCAGATCCTGCTGCATTTTTGTGAGGCATTCTTTCCTAGGGGCTAGCAAACCCAATGTCATATTTCCCTGGTTTGTTCCCAGCTTCAGACTATATGTAGGAAAAGTAGGTCATATCACATGCTATGGGAATCTATGTATAAAATATGATTTTATCTTCCAAAGCATTTGGAGACAAACAGGAAAAAATCAATCATCGCAACAAAGATCTATAGATTTGGAATTTGAGTAGGTAGATTAGGGTTGCAGGTAACTAAAATATGGTGTTAGAACGTTTTAGTTTTCAGCTTTTGGTGATGTGGAATTCAATAATAGTGCACAGCACAATCAATTCATCTAATGGAAAGAATTCATGTAACAATGAGCTTCAAGTTTTAAGCTGTTAAACAGCTCACTTTTCTAAATTATAAGCCATAAAACTATATGAAAGCATCTAACAGTGAAAATTAGGGATTGTGGTACTTAACCTTAATTATTAAGTGACACAGGTTGGAGTCACTTGGAAAAGAATTGTGAGTGAGTGATCCTGTAGATTAGATTGACCTGTATGATGATCAGTGGAGAAACGACTTGCTGTAATAGGTGGGGGAATTCCCAACCCGCCTGCTTTGAGCAGCGCCATTCCCTAGGCAGATGTCCTGAATTGTGTCAGAGCAGAGAAAGTGAGGAGCATGAATTTGTATTCATTTCTTTCTGTCCATGATGGTGGGTGTGTTGCAACTACTGCCTCAAACTTCCTCCAAAAATGATATACGATTGTGAGTGAAAATAAACACTTTTTCCCCAAATTTTCGTTTGATAAGCTATTTTATCACAGCACCCGAACACAAAAAGGATTTAATGATATCTGGACAGTCATAATATGTGATTAAAAGACCTAAAACAAAGGAAGGAAATGACATATTAGATTATATTTGGATATTATGATAATGCCTTTTAACCTTCTGGAAATTTTAACATAGTATAAGAATGTTTTTTTTAAATACCATTTTTATGTTTTGTTTTGTTTTGTCTTTGCACATGGCAGTAGTCGAGAGATTCTCATGAACTATGATGAAAAGTTACGTAGAAAAAATAAAGAAGGCATCCCAGGTAAGGCTTAAGATTATGATATGTAAATATTAAACTCATGATCAGAACACATTCAATGGGAACCAACACTTTTATGACTTGTGTTCTTCACATATATAATTGAACTGCTTCATGTATTTTAGACATTTTAATTAAGGCAATAGTACTAATATTCTGTTGCCATGATTTTGATATCACTCACAAAAGTAGTCTCTTCTTATGACAATAGAAAAAGTGACATTCCTGAATAAATATCTTTTGGTCTATGTCCAGACATGAATCAATTATTCTGGACTGGGTACCACTTTATTGTGTAGTTGGTTTTGAATTCCTGCTCTAATCTGCTCTGATTTCTTAGTTGGTGAGATTACACATGTAACACAAACTCAAAAGTTTCCTTTATTACAATAATAAACTTCTTTTTGAACTAGGAGTTGAATCAAGAACTTCATGCCTTATTATAAAAACGGGAATTCTTTCAAATACATTTTAAAAAATTATTTACTTGTTTATTCCCTTTTTATCCTGATCATGGTCTCCCCACATCCTTCATTTCTTCCCAATCCCATCCTTACAAATCCCTCCCTTATCCTCAGAGAAGGAAAAGTGCCCCTTGGTTACCACCCCACTCTGGGACTTACAGTCTCAGTAGGCCTAAACACATCCTCTCTCACAGAGGTCCAACTAAGTAGTCTAGTTATGGGAAGGGGATCCAATACCAGGCAACTTAATCAGGGACAATCTCCACTCCGATTGTTAGGAGACCCGCATGAAGACTAAGCTGTGAGATCATACAAATGTGACATAGGTCCAGCCCCTGTATGCTCTCTGGTTGGTGATTCAGTCCTGTACTCTTGTTCTGAACACTGCTTAATGTTTGGCTGTGTGTCTCTGCAACTTCTTCCATTAGCTTCTAGGTGAAGTTTCTTTTGAAAAGGTTATCCTAGAGTCCTGTCTGCAAGCACAGCAGCATATCATTAATTGTGTCAGAGACTGGCTCTCTTACATGGGATGTGTTTCGAATTGGGTCAGCCATTGCTTGAACTTTCCTTCAATCTTTGTTCCCTCTTTATCCCTGTGTTGAAGGTATTGTGGGCAGGGTGATGTGTCCCTCCTTGCACTGGTGTCCCACCTGGTTTTAGGAGGTGGCTACTTCAATCTCCATATCTGCGGCTGGTAGGAGTCTCAGCTAGGATCATTGTATAGACTCCCTTGGACTTTCTCTGTCCCAAAACTCCAGCTACTCAAAAAACAAAACAAAACAAAACCAACCACAACAACAACAAAAAAAAAAAACAAAACAAAACCTCAGTTATCATTTCCAGTCATAACCTTCTCCCACAGCTCCTTTTCTCACACCTGATTGCCACTACCTGTCCCCCATATAACCCCCTCTAACACCCAGTTCCCTTCCTCAATCTCTCTCTCCAATGACTATTTTGTTTCCCCTTAAGAGTGAGATTCTTACAGCCTGCCTTTGGCCCTCATTATTATTAAAATTCTGGGGGGGGGGTCTTTGAATTGCAGTGTGGTTAACATGTGATTTATGTAGTCACTTATAAGTGACTACATAGCCTGTGTGACTAGTGGGGTTTAGTTGACCTCACTCAAGATATTTTCTAGTTCCATTCATTTGCCTATTGTCAGAGTCATATATTTTAACATTTTAGATTTTAATTGTTCCATTTAAATATATGTCTCTTTTCTTAAATAGAACACAAGAATCTTGAAGACAATTCATTAGACAAGTAAGAATCATGTAATTATAAAAATCACGTTTCCTAATCATGGAATGTATAAATGAAAAAGTATTTGTGCAGTATTTTAATCTCTAGAACCCCTAATATTTATGTTTGACAGTTATTTCTTATAACTGCCATAACAAATGTTTAATTTTTTTCTATTGTTACTGTGATTTTTTCTGATTGTATCATTGTCATTAAGCTTAGTGCTTCAATGCTTTGACTATCAGCCTGACTTAGTTCCTCGTGTATTTCCTTGATCATTTCAATAGATTGACCGGAGTCCATGAAGCCCTCAAACCTATACACAGTATATCAAATTTAAATTTTGAATGAAAATATATTACAAGGTTCTGTTCTATTCTCATTGGGAAAACCATTCCCAATGATCACATACACATTTGGAAATTTATTTAATCTTTATAATTAACTTTAAAACATTAAAGATGTTTCAAGGAACTCTAAGAGAATTTTAAGGTGAAGGGGAATTAATAATTTCTTTTCCATGGCTGCTTTCATTGCAGAACCACATGACATGAATGTTTTGGGTGAAGAAAGCATGGGTTTTGAAGCAGGCTCTTTTTTTGGGTTAAAGTAGCACAAGTTTTATGACCTACAGAATAGGTTCCGAACTCTGCATTCAGTTTATGCAATTTGTGAAGTCAAGTTCATCTAAGGCTCTGCCAACATTTTTGTTGTCACTATTGGTATAGAATAAAATGTCATTAAATATTTAGCCTTTTCTAAGTTGGAAGACGCAGAGGCAAAGGACAAATTGAAAGTTTAACATTTACTATAAAAAGAAGTCAATCTCTATTCATATCAATTAAGATTATGAAATGTAACTCAGTATGCACACTTTTATGTGTTTTTAAGAGTTTCCCTCACCCATGTTTACTTGGGTTTGCTCTGTAGGCACCCCAATGATCCTACTTCTGGGACCACCTTGCCTAAATCAAGTGAGAATGGATGCGATTTTGATAATAAGGTATAATTTTGCTTCTTAAACTTGATTTGATTGTACAGAAATATATTTCTCAGGTGTGTACTCTTGGAACTTGGTAGTAATCTACTTGTTCTAATTTTGTTGACAAAAAAGGTAATAGTCGGTTACTGAAAAAGGACATTTTCCCTAGCATGTGACTAGTAACTGTTTGAATTATTTTTAATATTTGATAAAAAACAAAGATCAAAGAGCTCTTTTGAGTGCAATATATTGTTTAAGATTATTTTATTATAGACAGAATTTCCATAGCAAGGTAGTTTTCAATTATGATCAATGATATTTGGGTAAATGCCACTCATTGTGATTCATTACTCATTCTCATGAAATATTCATCACAGAATTGCAATGGAGAAAATAGTCCCATCAGAGAACAAAAAATTATTTATGGAAGATTGATATATACTTTTAAATATATCTTCAGCAAGATGGATATCATATATCATTTGTGTCAGGCTATCCAGTTTATCATTCATGTAGAGGAAGGCATTGTTTTTCATGTCACCTTTTAGGGGTAGATATTGAACTCAGGCTGTATTTCCTGTCTCTTTTTAGGGGTAGACCTTGAATCGTGGTGGTAATTTTCATATATAAATTGTCCTACTGCACAGGTTCAGGGCTAATCCCAACATTCAGAATTGCTTTCTAGTACATATCCATTCCCCATCATCTGTTTGCTCATTCAAACTTGTGGAAAAAGCTGACCAAGATTTTAACCATATTTCCCTTTCCTAATGTTGACATTAGATAAAGATTTAAATACATTTCAACTACATTTAAAACGGATTTCTTTAAAAACCACCTGGAAGCGTAGTGATAGCTTGATACTTTCATAATAGATTATTTTTCAACCCTGAAGTACTATTTTATATAGCATAATTAATAAAATGAAATATGCTGTTTATAGGTTGATAGAAATGCTACATGAACTTTTAAATGAGATCTTAAATTTCTTTTCTTACATAATAATAGTAGTTATAAAGACCTGATATATAATCACATGAAGTTTCTCTTCTAGAATTGAAAACTTATTTGAGGATGCAAACATTTTATATTGTCCAAATTATCCTTCGGTTCCAAGAGTGAAGTGGTCCTCTTTATCTAGCAGGCCCTAAAGCAGCATAAAAATTAAATATTTTTAATTTACTGCTTTGAAATTTTCATATATATGTATTGTATTCAAATCACATTCCCAGTGTTACATTTTAGTTGGTCCCCCCACCTCCTACCTCCTGAAGTTGCCTGTTTCCATTCTTTCTACCGATTCCCCACCTCCCAGTACCTGATCATGTTCCAACTTCCTCTCCTTGTCCCTTCTCCCATACACGTGCCTCCCCTCTCTGCCCTGATGACTGCTTTTTTCTCCCTTCCAAGTGGGATTGAGTCATCTTCACTTGGATCCTTTGGCTTATGGCCCTTCTTGAATCCTATGAGGTGTTTCCTGGGTCTTCTGTCCTTTTTTTTTTCCTTCGCTAATATCCATTTATTAGTGAGTACATATTATACATGTCTTTTGGTTCTGAGTTATCTCACTCACGATGATATTTTCTAGTTCCATCCATTTGCCTGCAAAACTCAGGATATCCTCATTCTTCATAGCCGAGTAGTATTCCATTGTGTAAATCAACCACATTTTCTGTACCATTCTTCTTTGTGGGACATCTGGCTTGTTTCTCGTTTCTGGCTATCACAAATAAGATTGCTATAAACACAGTGGTACATGTGACCCTGTTGCATGGTGAGATATCTTTTGAATATATGCCAAAGGGTAGTATAGTTGGGTCTTCACGCAGATCTATTTCCAATTTTCTGAGTAACCTCCAGATTGATTTTCAGAGTGGTTGTACCAGTTTGCAATCCAACCAACAATGGAGCAGTGTTCCTCTTTCCCAAATTCCAGACAGCATGTGCTGTCAACTGGATTTTTGGTCTTAACCATTCTGACTGGTGAAAGGCAGAATCTCAGGGTTGTTTTCGTTTGCATTTCTCCGATCTAAGGACTTTGACAATTTCTTTAAGTGCTTTTCAGCCCTTTGAGATCTCTCTGTTTTAAATTCTGTTTAGTTCTATGTCTCATTTTAAATTGGGTTGTTTGGTTTTCTTTTGGTTAGCTTTGTTAGTTCTTTAAATAGTGTGTTTATTAGCCTTCTACTAGATGTGGGGATAGGGAAGATATTTTACTAATCTGTAGATTGTTGGTTTGTCCTATTTGAATATGTTCTTTGCCTTACAGAAGTTTCTAGTTTTATGAGGTCCCATATATCAATTCTTAGTCTTAAGCCTGAGTCATTGGATTTCTGTTTAGGAAATTTCCCCTGTGCCAATTAGTTGAATGCTTTTTTCCACTTTCTCTTCTATTAAATTCAGTGTATCTGGTTTTATATTGATGTCGTTGATCCACTTGCATTTGAGCTTTGCGGAAGGTGACAAATATATATCTATTTTTATTTTTCTATAAACAGATTGCTAGTTAGAGCAGCATCATTTATGGCAGAGACTTTCTTTTTTTCCATTGTATATGTGTGGCTTCTTTGTCAAAGATCAAGTGACCATATGTGTGTGGTTTTATTTCTGGGTCTTCAATTCTATTCCATTGATGAACTTGTATCTATACCAATAGCATGCTGTTTTTATCACTATTTCTCTGTAGTATAGTTAAGATCAGATAGGGTAACTTCTTTTATAAAACATGTACAAGTATGTATATTGTCTATGAACATGTCTCTTGTAAATATCCTTGTTTGTTTTACATAGTGGTGAAAAATAGACTGAATCTAGGCAACATGTATAATGTTTGCTGCTGAAATAATTGTATTTTTAGGGACACTATTGTTTTATGTATAGTTTCTTTAAAATGGGAAACTCACATATCTGAAAGTGAATGACAAATCATTAATTACTTTATTTTTGGTATTAATTTTAGCCAGATATTTCTAAGTTTGTCCTAACTACGTGTCCTAGTAACATATGTGGGGCTGGAGATCAAGAAGTCAAAAGTGAAACAAAAGAAACAGTAGATGGTAAGAACTATATTCTATTAAATATTATCAGACAAATGTTTATTTACACCATAGATATTTATAAAATATAATAACCAAAGAACTATTCTTCTAATGGATAGCAATGAAAATGGAAGTAAAATGCTTCCAATTGTAGCTCTCATCAATTGATCTTTAACAACAGGTAAAACTAAGAAAGGTCATTGAAGGAGTATAATTATGGTTAGCAGTTCATGGGATTTTAATATGCAAGGAATCTGGAGAAATAAGAAAGAAATGAATACAAGGAATGTGCAATATAAAGCCAAAGAGAAAGGTGAAAAATAATGGGAATAATAATAATGAAGAAGGGAATAATAAATACTACGTAAAATAAATAAAATAAACAAAGGAAATAAAATATGGATCAAGATTTTATTGTACAGAGTAGAAAGCAAAGATGCAAGTGGTCAAGAATATAAAAAATAGAACATGTTTTTGTGCTTCAGTTGAGAGGTAGGAAAAAATTTTCAACTCTTCCTCATAGTTTCACTATTGCAAAAAATCCATTAATGGCTTAAAAACTATCATGCAGAGGCATATCCACTCTACTATGATAAATATAAGCACCATTTGCTCAGTTATACATTGTTGTGCTCAATTCAGGTATGCTGCCATTACAGTATGACATAGGATAAAATAAAATGTTTGTCCAAAACCAGATAATAGTGTTAGTTACAGAAAGTTTAGAAGTCATTGCCAGATATGTTAGGAAGAAATACAGGACAGAATCCAAACATGGCCTGTCAGCAGTGAGAGTTTTCGAGAGGTAGATTTATATCTTGTCATTTTACAGAAAGGCTTTATTTTATGTGATCAAATGAAACTAATTGAAATGTATAGAAGTCTCAACTTTTCTTGTTTTTGGAAAGGAAAACTTATATAATGTTTTGGAAAATAGAACAATCAAAAATGCAAATCCAAGACTGAGTATCACTGGTGTAAAGAAAGGTGAAGTTAACAGAGAAAACAACATTTAAATTAGTATTTGTAGTGGAAAATGATGGTGTAACAACCCCTTCTGGATGTGCTTACAGTGCAGAAAATCACCACCTCACCCAGGCCCTGCCAAGTTGGTAACGATCCCTCCAATGATCTTCTAATCCGAAATTCTACCACGTCGTAATAATTTCATTTCTACTGTGACCTGTGTTGGCAAGTATTTTATATCAGTGTGGCTTATATACAAGTGCAAAAGTCACATCTGCACGGGAAACGTTCCTATTCTGCACCTTTAAGGGAATCAAGTCCTTGGAGATCCTGAACTGGAGACATCTCTTAGTACTTCATCATTTTGAACACTAGATTCTTGTTAAATAGTAAATTGCAAAATAAATTTAAACAAAATATGGTATATGTTGTCTTAATTGTGGAGAAACAGAACTCTTGTATATTATTGTTGGCAATGTATAGAAGTATAGTAACTAAAAGTGATTAAAATATTTTTCAAAAAATTACAAATCAAACTACTTTAAGGCCACCACCCTATCACTTGACATACATCTAAAATGAAAACCATACTTGAACAAGTGCTGCATACCCATGTTCTTTGATCTATTACTTGCAGCATACTTTATCTACTGAAGTATCTACAACAGAGGAATATGTCTGTATCATAAATATATATGATATAAGTTTATATACATACAAACGCACATATACACTCATTTCAAGATATTATTAGATTACTGTAGTACTATTAATTACAATAATAACAAACACACTGGTGTTATTTATGATATGTGGATGGATCTAAAAGATATTCTGTAACAGAATAAATGCTGCATAGCTTCTATTGCAAGATGACTTTAAAAAATGAACCTCAGAGGTAGAGAATACAGCAATAGTCTCTAGGGGCAAGAGAAGAAAGACAGGATGTATTTAGTAAAAATTTTAATTATTTTACATGAATTTAATCCAAGAGACCTGTTTTATGGTATAGTGCCAATGGGTAGATGGTACAGAAAATAAAGTGCTTCCTGTTCAGCCTTGTGTAGCTGAGTTCACATTCCAGACCATACATAAAGCCAGATGTGTTAGCACATATAAATACTGGCACCATTTCTATGGCAAAATAGGAGTTGGAAAAGAGGTGTGTTTTAGAAATTAGAAATCTCTGTACCTGTCTCCTTCTGACTCTCTCTGTTGATCTTCAATTTATTTAACATTTTTGTATGTTTTATGGCAATGTACAGTTTACATGATGAATACTATGGGACAGTGAGATGTGTAACATCACTTGCTGTCAAGCCTGATAAACTGAAGCTTAACTGGGTCCTGTATGGTAGAAGGGAAAAACTGATTTCTTCGAATAGTCTTCTAGGCTTTACATATATGCTGTTGCATGAATACATATAAACATATACACACATGCCTACATTCATGTACAAAACCATATAAATATACTAATTTTTGAAAGAGAAAGCTCATGTTCCTTGTAGTTTTATGGTTGTGCATATACATTTAGACAACTATTATGACATGTGATAATGACAACAAAGCCATTTATTTTCTCCCAGACTCTCTTTTGATACTTTAAGGTAAACTCATGCCATACCTACACCTCAGGCAAACAATAATATTTTAGTTTGTATAATTTTGCTTTTATTTTTAAATCCATTACTGCACATACTTAAGGTGAACACTATTATATTTTGATATATAAACATTAAGTACAATTACAAGTTAGTACTCAAGATAGAGACTGTATGGGAAATAAAACATTTAAAATATCTCAACTTTTCATCATTTAATATCCCTCTATTAACTAAAATTTTCATTTAGTACTTAATGTTTTGGAGTTATTAGCCATGCTTAACTGTGGAATTATATATCTTCTCCTATTTTCTCTCCAATCCACTATTGACCCCAGTTTTACTTCTTTCCCATTAATTCAACTTTTAAAGCCTTAGCATGTAAGTGAGAACATGCCTGATATATTGTTTCTTTGTGTCTGGCATAATGATATCATTTATTTAGCATAATGTTCTGCATATTCACCAAGGGCGTTTTATTCTTCCTTTAAAAGCCTGAGCAGCATGGCACAATACTTTCTCCATATATTCTGTGTATCCTGCAAGTTACTTATTTTATATATAATAGTATGTATGTCTTCTATCACATCTGTATGACATATATAGCCTTTATCTAGCAATCGTTTTAAGAATATTGACACAGGAATTTTCTTTTCATGTGGCCCAAAGTTAAAGTAAACTTACTATATAGCCCAAGTGTACTTGAAACAAATGATGATCTTGCTTCAGTTTCCAAAGTGTTAAAATTATAGAAATGTTCCACCTTCTTCTGCATACTGTTCACTTAAAACATTTATTTCATTTTATGTGTATGAGTGGTATTTTTCCTGCAGGTATGTATGTTCACCATATGTGTACTAATACCTAAAATGGCCAGAGGAGGACATGAGAACACCTGAACTGGAGTTTTGGATAGATAATTTTGGGTAGCATGTAGGTGTTACCTCGTCTTGTGCAATAACAACAAGTGCTTTTAACTCCTGAGCCATCTCTAGACCTTTATAAACTAGTTCTTGAGGACATAGCTATTGACTCCATGACACAGCTATTATGAAACTATCCTAATAAATATATTTGAAATTGAAAATCAGATATTGAGATATATGTTTCATTTCTTAATGTTTATTTAACATGATTTTTGAGTCATATAGTATTTCTACTTTTGCATATATATATATATATATATATAGTGTATGTATATACATATATGATTTCATATGTATAGGCACAGGTGTATTTGTGAGTGCACATATTTGTATAAGAACCACTGTGCAGGCATGAATTAGACAAGGTATTTTTCCTTTGATTACTTTCTGTCTTAGGCATTGAGGCAGAATATCTTGCTGAACCTAGAGCTCACCATTCCAGCTAGTCTGACTAGACAGCCTGCTCTTGGTATTTGTTCTCTCCACTTTCTGCATCTACTGTCCCATCTGAACTTCATGTGGATTTGGGAGTCTCATCTTCACTCATATGCCATTTCCCTAGTACTGGTAGTTCTCATTGTAATGTTGGAGAAACTTCTACATTATTATGTACACTGGCTTTACAAGTTTGTATTAATAGCAATGATTTAAGAATTCCTTTTCTGTGTTTTTTCAATAAAAGATATATATCCCTTTTTATAATAAGTATCTGAGATGTTATAAAGTTCCATGGTATCATAAAACATATCTATATTTAATATTAGGAAGAAATAATTTTCTAAATTTAAATATGAGTGACCATGACCCAGGACCACAGCTTGTTGCCTAAAACCAGGATCCAATGTGATAACATTTTCATGAAGTGTTATAATAACAGAAGAATAGAGAGTCTTTATTCTTTATTTTATTTATTAATGAGATAAATAACTTGATTATAACCTTAAAACCAGGTTCTAAAGGAAATTAATTAGTGTGAACATTACTTGGGTAATATCTATACTAAATTGGCTAATATGTTGTTTGATGATATTTATTTTATTTTTTGCATTAGTGAAAGCTAAGGGTCTTGTCTTAGTCAGGGTTTCTATTCCTGCACAAACATCATAACCAAGAAGCAAGTTGGGGAGGAAAGGATTTATTGAACTTACATTTCCACACAGCTGTTTATAACCAAAGGAAGTCAGGACGGGAACTCAAGCAGGTCTGGAAGCAGGAGCTGATGCAGAGGCCATGGAGGGATGTTTCTTACTGGCTTGCTTCTTTTGGCTTGCTCAGCCTGCTCTCTTATAGAACCCAAAATACCAACCCAGAGATGGTAACACACACAAGGGGCCCACCCCCCTTGATGACTAATTGGGAAAATGTCCCGCAGTTGGATCTCATGGAGACACTTTCACAAATGAAGTGTCATGTCCAGGTTTCTGAGGAACTGCCAGACTGATTTCCAGAGTGGTTATACCAGCTTGCAGTCCCACCAGCAGTGGAGGAGTGTTCCTCTTTCTCCACATCCTCTCCAACACCTGATGTCTTCTGAGTTTTAGATCTTAGCCATTCTGACTGTTGTGAAGTGAAACCTCAGGGTTGTTTTGATTTGCATTTCTCTAATAACTAATGATGTTGAACATTTTTAAGGTGTTTCTCAGCCATCCAAATTTCTTCAGGTGAAAAGTCTTGGTTTAGCTCTGTACCCCAATTTTAGATAGGGTTATTTGGTTTTCTGGGGTCTAACTTCTTGAGTTCTTTGTATACATTGGATCTGTAATAACAAAAAACCCAGGATAGCTAAAACTATAATCAACAGTAAAAGAACTTCTGGGGGAATCAATATCCCAGACCTCAAGCAATACTACAGAGCAGTAGTGTTAAAAACAGCATGGTATTGGTACAGTGACAGGGAGGCGGATCAATGAAATAGGATCAAAGACCCAGAATTGAACCCACACATCTATGGCCAATTGATCTTTGACAAAGGAGCTGAAAACATCCAGTGGAAAAAAGATAGCCTTTTCAACAAATGGTGCTGGCTCAACTGGAGGTCAACATGCAGAAGAATGAGAATTGATCCACCCTTATCTCCTTGCACTAAGCTCAACTCCAAGTGGATCAAGGACCTCCACATAAAACCAGACACACTAAAACTAATAGAAGAGAAACTGGGGAAGACCCTTGAGGACATTGGCTCAGGGGGAAAGTTCCTGAACAGAACAGCAATTGCTTATGCTCTAAGAGCAAAGATAGACAAATGGGACCTCATAAAATTACAAAGTTTCTGTAAGGCAAAAGAGACTGTCAAAAGGACAAATCGGCAACCAACACATTGGGAAAAGATCTTCATCAACCCCACATCTGACAGAGGGTTTTCTTCATTTTTCTTAGATATTTTCTTTCTTTACATTTCAAATGTTATCCCCTTTCCTGGTTTCCCTCCAAAAATCCCCTATCCCATCACCCTTCCCCCGATTCAACAACCCACCCTCTCCAGCTTCCCTGTCCTGGCATTCCCCTATACTGGAGCACTGAGCCTTCTCAAGACCAATCGCCTCTTCTCCCTTAGATGTTCAAATAAGGCCATCCTCTGCAAAATATGCAGCTGGAGCCATGGGTCCCTCCATGTGTACTCTTTGCTTGGTGGTTTAGTCTCTGGGAGCTCTGGAAGTACTGGTTGGTTCATATTATTGTTCCTCCTTTGGGCTGCAAGCTTCGTCAGCTCCTTCAGTCCTTTCTCTAGCTCCTCCATTGGGGACCTTGTGTTCAGTCCAATGGTTGGCTGAGAGAAAAGAAAGAGAGCTTCAGACCAATTTCCCTTATGAATATTGATGAAAAAATACTCAATAAAATTCTTACCAAAACAAATTCAAAAAGACATCAAAATGATCATTTACTAAGATCAAGAAGGCTTCATCCCAGAGATGAAGGGATAGTTCACTATACAGAAATCCATCAGTGAAATCCACTACATAAACAAACTCAAAGAAAAAACCACATGGTCATTTAATTAGATGCGGAAAAAGTAACACAATTCTTTAAAAATCTTGAAAGAACAATTCTCAACTTCATAAGAACATCAAAAAACCCAAGATATCAAAAACACTCTTGAAAAACTAAAAGATGGAATCTCAGGGTTGTTTTGATTTGCATTTCCCTGAAGACTAATAATGTTGAACATCTCTTAAGGTGCTTCTCAGCCATCTGAATTTCTTCTGGTGAAAATTCCTGTACCCCATTTGAATTGTAATCACTGATAAGTGGATATTAATGAGCCCAGAAGCTCTGACTACTCATGACACAATTAGCTAAGCAAAAGATTCCCAAGAAAAGGGAATGAGAGGACCCTGGTCTAGAAAAGAATAAATCCATTTTTGTAGGAGAGTACCATAACAGAGAAATGGTGGGGAGGGGGGTGATTGGGGACTTGGGGGGGAAGAAGACTTATGGGACATATTTTGAGGGGGGGAACTGGAAAGGGGAAAGCCTTTGAAATGTAAACAAAGAATGTAGAAAATAATAATAATAAAGGAAAAAAGAAATTAAAAAATTAAATGTAAATAATGCAAATATCTAACAAAAAACTAAAAGAACTTCTAGAGATATCACTATCTTTGACTACAAGCTGTAATACAGAGCAATAGTAATAAAAACTGCATGATACTGGTATAGAAATAGACAAGTGGATCAATGGAATCAAATCAAAGGCCTAAAAATAATCCCATGCACCTATGAACACTTGATTTTGGATAAAGAAGCCAAAACTATACAATGGAAAAGCTGATTTAACTGGATTTCTGCATGTATAACAATGCAAATAGATCTATATTTTTTACTCTAAACAAATCTCAATTTAAAACAGATCGAAGACCTCAAAATAAAACCAGACATACTAAATCTAGTGGAACAAAGACATCATGAGTTTCATAAGGAAATGGATGGAACTAGAAAATATCATCCTGAGCAAGACAACCTAGAGAAAAAAGGCATGCATTGTATCTATTCAAATATAAGTGGATATTAGCCATAAAATACAGAATATTCATGCTTTAGTCAACAGATCCCAAAAAGTCAAATATCAAGGAAGGCCAAGGGAGGATGGCTCTTTCTCAGAAGTTGGAAAAATATAGGATTTCGATGGAAGGCATGAACTGGGTAAAAGAGGAAATGGGTAGAAGAGCAGGGTTGGGGATGTGAGATCATACTGAAAGAGAGAAGTGGAAAGAGAAGGGATATTGGTAGTGGTGAGGCAGATGATCTACAGGAGTGACTCTAGCTGAGACTCCTAGCAGTAGGTGTTATGGATCCTGAAGTTGCCACTTCCAATAGCCAGACAGGACTCCCAATGGAAGGATAAGGACACTAACCCACTCAAAATCGTTGATGTAAAATGCATCCTACCTCTAAGATATGAGTGGAGAAAGAATGAAGCAGAGAGTGAAGAAATCACCAACTAATGGCTGCACCAAATTGAAACCCATCATACATGCAAGAGCCAATCCCTGATTCTGTTAATGATACTCTTTTATGCTTGCAGTCAGAAACCTAACCTTACTGTTCTCTGAGAGTCTCCACCAAGCAGCCAATGGGAAGAAATCCAGAGATTCATAGTCAAACGTTCAATAGAGCTTGTAGAATCTTACAGAAGAGTTGGGAAAAAGATTGAGAGACCTGAAGAGGACAGGGACTCCACAGGAAAATCAACAAAGTAAACTAAACTAGACACTTTTGGGTTCCCAGAGACTGGGAACCAACCAAACAGGGAACACAGGCTGATGTTAAGCACCCTGCACATATGTAGCAGATGAGCAGCTTGATCTTCATGAAGGTCCCCCAAGAACTGGAGCAGCGCCTTCACTGAAACTGTTGCCTGCCTGTCTATAAATCCAGTGCCCCTAAATGGACAGTCATGTCTGGTCTCATTAAGAGAGAAAGCTGCTTGTCTAGCAGGTATTTGATATGCAGTTAGTATTGTGTACGTGAGTGAGTGAGTGAGTGAGTGTGTGTGTGTGTGTGTGTGTGTGTGTGTGTGTATGTGTGTGTTAGTGGAAAGTTAATACCCAGATGGGTACTTCCCCTTCCCAGAAGAGAATAGGAAAAGGACTTGTGTGACCAGATACTGACAGGAGAGGAAGGGCTGATATTGGTTTTTAAAGTGAAAAAAGAAAATGTTAAAAATGTGTAATTGATGTTAATAAAGTGACAATATTATTTTTATTTAATATCTTCTATTTTTGAGAATTTTATAAATAGATATTGTATTTACATTATTTTCCTTTAACCGTTCCTGGTTTCTCCTACTATTTCTCAAATTTATAACTTCTTTCATTGTTCTTGTTATGAACATACACATACGCATGCACACACAAATGCACATGTACACACATACACACAAACATCTGCCAAGTCCACTTAGTATTTTTCATATGTATACCTATTTAGGACAGACAAACTACAATTGTACAACCTATTGTAGGCTTTGTTAGGGCCTGATATTATTGAGTCTCTTTTCTTCATCGGCCATCTAATCATCTAAGGGTGGCAATTGATTGTAGGATTTCTACAATCCACACTGTTATGTAAACTGGCGTTATGTTGCATATCTTCATTGAGTGACCATATTATTTTTTGGTTACCAATTCCCCCCTACATGTAAACAACTTTACTCACAGCAGAAATTGTATTATTCTGGCTCATAAAACTTTCTGCTCACTAATCCTTGATATTGCCTGAGCCTTTGATGTAGGAATATTTTTGGGCACCTCATGGTGTGTTATTCTCTGTATGTCCAGCAGTTGTTGATTTCTGTGATAATTTGTTTCCTATCTGTCACAAAGGAAGCTATTTGACAAGGGGTAAGTGTTATATTTAACTCTAGGCAAAAGCATGGGTAGCTAGAATGCAATTAGAAATAACACTGTATTATGAAAGTGCTAGCAGTGGGTTTTGTTCTAGGTTTCAAGACTAGTCATTGATTAAGTTACATAGTACCAGCCATGAATTCCCTCCTATGTCCTTATTATTCCAAGTTATATAGTCATCTTTGAAGACTCATCCTAGGACCCAGAAATAAAAAAAGGGGGGGGTAGTGTTACTCAAACTCAGAAAGTATAAACATTTAAAAAAATCTTATAAGAAGAATTAAGAGATGGCCCAACAATAAGAACACACAATGTTCTTGCAGATCACCCTTATTTTTTTGTGATTGAGGATACTATTAACAAATTAGTTTATTATTCATTAAACATGGAAATGAAAGTAAAATCAGTACTTTGCTGTTGGCCTAAATATCCAGCCCAAACAAAATTTGAATCTAAATATGCTACACACAATAAATACACTGTTCATGTTAGCACAGATAGTTTTCTCCACCTCTAGATATTTTTATGTAATCATGAATGAAATCATTGGTGACCAATGAACTAGGTGAACTCCCAAAGACAGTCACTCACTGTTTTGAGAAAAGAAATGTAGCATCTACAGAAATATGTCAGTTCAGTCCTTTAATATATTAGCTCTTTGGAAATAGTTAAACGTTTCAAAGCCATGCTTAAACATTATCACTTAAAGCTTACTATTAAATCACCACTTTATTCTTCTTGACTTAATGACAAACGGTTATACTGGTAGCTGGTCTATTCATAATTCTGAATTTGTGAGGTCTCAAAGGGACAAGCTATAGATAGAAGAAAGTTTCTTTCTCAAGAGGCTACTCTGCAGTAAATATATACCTTATGCTTTTACATGAACCCTTGGCACAACAGAAAATGGATTGTTTTGCCTTACTTTGATGCTATCTTGGAATGTTGTTATATCTATGGGCAATGATTGATTCATGAAAAACATTTGGTCAAATATTGTGTTTCTCTGATAAAAATGTGATTTACATATACTTGTTTATATCTTATTAATTACTGTCTTGGAAATTTTAGAATATTCCACAGTTCTAATACCATCTTACTACAAATATTAATAGGTGGGATTTGAAACTCCCACATTGATTTCAGAAATAACAAGATTTTGTCAAGTGATTATGAAATGTCTGATCACTAAAAGCATCAAGAAGAGTATTTTGCCAATGTTGACCTTGCTGAGAAGACTTGCTCTCAATGATTCTGAACCATGGGGATACAGAGTGTTCATGAAATAAGGGATTTCTTACAAACAGTGCGAGGTAACTACAATCACCAGAAATCTCCAGATAAGCTACAATAAATTATTAATTATTTAGGCATACAGAGCGCGCGCACACACACACACACACACACACACACACACACACACACACTGAGAGAGACAGAGAGACACAGACAGAAAGACAGAGAGAGACAGGGAGAGAGAAGGAAATTGTGATTTTGAAACTAAGGTCCTGATGGTAATATCACAGAAGGAAAAGGTATAATGTTAGAGAATACATGCTATGCATACTGGTACATTCCTGGTGTTATGAAAATTAGTGACACAGTGTACAAGAAATAACTGTTATGTAGAAGTCAGAGAAGTTGACTGGGACACAACTAATTTTCACATGATTTTGAAATAAGCTACTTTAAAAGATGAAATGATATGATTTTCACTTTATTTTCCTAGACTGACTTATTTTTAAAGTTCTCATTCATGCCTTTTCACTTAAGATATGTGTGCTTTTTAATAGAAATTTAATTTTACTATATTGGGAATGCTTGATAGTCAATTATAATATCATTATTAATATTGAGACTGATATGAATTAGTTTAGTATAAATTGGTGTTTGTCATAATTCTACTAAATATTAACAAGTTTCAAAGGAAACAATATGTGAGAAAATAAGCAGGGGGTTTTAGTTTTTGGTAGAGCATAGTATTTACAGCCTTAAAAACATGAAATAGAAAACTCCAAAAGGAATTTTTTGTACTCATTAAAATCCAATTGATTTTTATTGATTTGATGGTAGAAAAATCTTCATACATTTGTCACTTTCTCACCATGTACTTGCTTCATCATTGGATGGTTACAGACTGCATAATATAGAAACTGCATTAACAACTTTGATTATGTACAATTGTGTGAGTATGGAGCCTGCTCAGGGAGAAGCCCTGAAATAATCAATGCCAAGAGTAACAGCAATAGATTGGTGTAGATATAGAATATGTTCATATAGTTACTTGTACATTTATAACCCTTAAACAGTTATTTTGTCATAGAAAATGTGTTTATAATTTTTTCTTAGTTCATGGAATCTTCCCAAGCAAGTTCGACTCTGTAATTAATTTTCTGCTTCTCAATCCTAGGACGTTAATTACCTATGTTACTTTTATAGTTTACCTGCTGATTTTTTTCAGCTAGGTAATGAACATACTTTTTTACCATAATTATGAAATTTTCTTATTTAGCTAGAGGATGATGAACTAACATCAGTTATAAGAAAACAGTGTTTGACATTGTAGTAATATTTGATGAAGTGTGTCCAAGCAATTGAAATTGGGATAGTTCAAAAGGAGGCAGAGAAATTAAAGAGGAAGAAGTAAAAAGAAGCAGAGATAGGAAGGAAGAAAAGTGAATGAAAGTGGAAGGACAGATAAAAATGTAGAAGAAATTCTCTATATTCTGAATTGACTGGAAAAAAATATATATGCATATACATATATGTATATATATATTCATTAAAATAATTTGTATTAAGAATTCTCTAGTTTGCTCATAGGAAAACTAATAAGCTTTCTCATGTTATTTCCCGTAAATAGCCCAAAATGTTTTCCACTCTTGAATACAGGGAACATATTTTTCTTCTAAAAGTTATAGTTTTTCAGTTCATGGCCTATGAGCATCAGCAGGCATATTACAGACATCCTAGATGAAGGACTCACCTGATTCTGAAAGCACATAGCACCCCTGTCCTTGTCTCTGAGAGTTAGAGTTTTCTAATTTGGAAGTAAATTAGCACTTGCCTAGTCCAAGTCTTTACCCAAGTATTATTTGGACTCCCTCCATACTGACTTACAGACTTTGGTTTTTCACAGGCTAATTTCTGTTTTTTTTAACAGTAAGTTAATGTTAATTAGTAATTTCTCCATCTAAGTCACATTTTAGCCTAAATGGGCTAAACTATAGTTTTTTTCTGAACACTAGGCCTCCCAGTTCATTGTAATTGGTATATTTTGGTTTTAATTAATTTTGTATAGAATTCATAAAGTTTGAAAGTTGTGATCAGAGAATATCTCTTTTCAATACTCATGACTCTTTCTTTTTTGCTTTTGTTTTTGTTTTTGTTTTTGTTTTTTTTTATTTGAGACAGGGTTTCTCTGTGTAGCTCCGGCTGTCCTGGAACTCACTCTGTAGACCAGGCTGGCCTCGAACTTAGAAATCCGCCTGCCTCTGCCTCCCAAGTGCAGGGATTACAGGCATGCACCACCACTGCCCGGCCTCATGACTCTTTCTTGATGACTGAATGTTTATCCCACCACAGATGGCAAAACATCTTACAGTTCACTGGCTTTTCAGCTCATATAAGATCAAGTAATGTCATTTTAAAACAACGTTATAAATTTTACCAGAACTAGTATTGGTATTTCTATTTTGTAAGTAACTTACATATTTATCCACTCATTAATCATATAATTTTTAAGATTCATTAATGACCTAGTCTTCTAAGATTTTAGGTTCATATAGAATGTTACTTTCCTGTTGTATAGCTCCTGATGATTCTTATTTTTTAATTTCACATTTATTTCAGGTATAAAGATTGAATTGAGTATAGTTTCTCATTCATATAACATTAATTTAATGCACCTATCATAACTATTTATTTAATGAGATTATACTAATGGTATAATACAAGAATGAAAAAATTAAGAATACCTTAATGTGCTTATGTGCTACACTTCCTAGTTACCTTTGACCTGACCTGACTTTATTACTTTTCTCTTAAATTTTTTTGTCACTGCATATATAGTTTTATCATGTCCATACAAAGTTTTCTATTGCTTTTCATGTTCTAAAAACTTTGTCAAAATCTACTTTGAACACTTTAATTACTATATTTTACTAAATTGTTCTACATTTTATATAGTTTGATTTATGTGTTATTTATATATTTATATTAATATTAATTTATATTAATTTGTGTTTCTGAACAATATATCACCGGTTTGTCAATGGTCATGAGCATTGGCATACATTTCTTTTTACGCATTTATATAATAATTATTCTATATAAATAAATGAGAATAATGATTCTAGGACACAGAATGTATGAAATATAGGGAATATTATAACCAAAGCCAAGGTCATTTCCAAAGTTAGTAGATTCAGTCACTTCTATCAGAAGAATTTAAGAACTCCTTCTAATTAATATTGTCTGTTCTTCCCAGAATCTCACACTGTATGTTTCACTTCAGAATAATTTGGAACTGAAAATAAACCAGTTTAATATGGAGAAAATAAACCAGTCTGAGGTATCTGAATTCATTATTCTTGGGCTTTGTGACTCTTGGAAGCTCCAGGCTTTTTTCCTTGTGATCTTTTCTTCACTTTATTTAATCACCATTTTGGGCAACATATTTATTGTAGTCATAATCATCACTGACCTCCATCTCCATTCTCCTATGTACTTCCTGTTGGCCAACCTCTCATTCATTGACTTCTGTCTTTCATCAGTAACTACACCTAAGATGATCATAGACTTCCTCAAGGAAAAAAAGACTATCTCCTTTGGAGGGTGCATGTGTCAGATTTTCTTTGGACACTTCTTTGGAGGGGGTGAGATGGTATTGCTTGTATCAATGGCTTATGATCGTTATGTAGCCATCTGTAAGCCACTCCATTACTCCAGCATCATGAACAGACATATGTGCATTGGATTAGTGATGGCATCATGGATCATTGGCTTTGTGCATTCAATAAGTCAACTGGTTATAATTGTAAATCTGCCCTTCTGTGGATCCAGAGTTTTGGACAGTTTTTTCTGTGATATTCCATTGGTTATCAAGTTAGCCTGCCTGGACATCTATGTTCTAGAAATGTTGATAAATGCTGACAGTGGTGTGCTAGCAGCCATATGCTTCATTCTGTTGCTGGTATCTTACTCCCATATCCTGACTACTGTTTGTCTTCAGTCTAAGGATGGGGCATCCAAAGCTCTCTCTACTTGTACTGCCCACATCACAGTGGTGGTATTATTTTTTGGGCCCTGCATCTTCATCTATCTGTGGCCAGTCAGCATAACCTGGGTGGACAAGTTTCTTGCTGTATTTTATGCAGTTATCACACCTCTCCTGAATCCAGGCATTTATACTTTAAGAAACAAAGAGATTAAAAATGCTATGAAGAGATTGCGTTGTTAGCAAATGAGTTTCATGGATATTTTAGGATTATACATTATTAAAGGGTTAACTTGTAAGTTCCTAAACTAATCAAACTTTTTCTTGTAATCTAGATTACAAATATTCTCTAATTGATGGAACTTAATTGTAAAAGATCTGTATCTCTTCACTTTTACAGATTACATTGAGCACTGTATAAAAATAACTGTCTATATATAATAATACTAATCTTTTAAATTAGGACTTTGATTATACCAAGTTAATGACAGGTTAATGGCAAATTACTTGTACCTATTACAGTTGGAGTTACTGCCTCAATTCTTACTATCCTATCATAAAATCAAAAATCAAAGCATGTGGCAGTTCTCTAAATTTCCCATTACCACCAGATTGAATCTCTGAACATTGTCTTGCTTGGAGTGTTTTTGGAGTCTTGAGCATAGCTCTCTCATGTGGTAATGACTGGAACATGTCCTTTGTCATGTTTGAAATAGTCTCTTTTGGTGCTGAATTCTCCTTGCAATCCTAAGAGTTAAAAATCATAGACCCTCTATAGAGCCTCCATAGGCTGTTCTATCTGCTTGCTAGTAAAATAAATATCCAAGAGACCATCCCATGCTATATTTGCCAGGCCTAAGGGAAAAGCTTCCCAGAGACCCCACTCTTGAGCATTCTAATTATCTACACAAAGCATTAAAAAGATACTTACTATAAAGGCTTAAAAAGAACTCAACACAGAAAATGTCATTAAGATTTAAATATAATCATACTATTTATGATTTCTTAATTCAGTGCTAGAGACTGATGAACAATTAAAGAATACAACCCAAATCTAGTGCCCAGAACAGATGTGTGGCTCATTATCACCTGTAACTGCAATTCTAGGAGATCTGACAATACTGGACTGTATGGACACCTGCACTCACACTTGCACATACATTTATAGAAACACACACATAAAATAGTATAAAATAAAATAATATAAAATAAAATGAAATGAAATGAAATGAAATGAAATAAATAAAATAAAATAAAATTAAATTAAATTAAATTAAATTAATTATGAAAAAGAAAGAATGGTTAACAGTATTGAGCTTCTGCCCCCATGTTCCAAGAAGAGGTACCCTCTCAGATCAGTGCAGTATTATGCCTTCTGCAGGTCAGAGGGCTCTAGTCCTTGATAACATTATATTGACCTGATGTCTTCTGGTTTTACTCATGGAGCTTGCTAAGAGATGTAATGGACTCTCTGTGTTAGATTGCTATGAAGGTGATTTACTCTCCAACTGAATCCCTGAACTCATCCCAAATTCTGAGTAGACCATGGAATTTTCCCTGTAGCCAAGAATCTAATCAGCTACCAATACCAGGGGATCAATTGTACTGTAAACCAATTATGCTCTTTCACTTAATTTAAATCTCTAACAATTGTGATTTTTACCTAATGGTAAGTTTGCTTTTGACAGCAGAGTCATATAACACGACTTGTTACTGTTTGAATGCTTATTTTCTCCAGAAAGACAATCAGTTATTGGCTAACAAATTGGTATGGCCTTTCATGGAGAAGACTGTTTCTTCAGTTCTCAGCATTTCTTAGCAGTGTATAGTTGTTTATCTGGAGTTGAGGTTTCATGGGCTTTCCATACTTTCACTTTAGTGGAATCTATTGCTATTGCTATACCTGTTTGTGTTCAGGTTGGATCTGTCAGGCATTTTGGTAGGGCTTAATGTGTGTAGAATCTGAAATTTCTAGGAGACATGATCTTGAGGAAATCTCTTCCTCTACTCTTACAGTCTTTATGTCCCCTGTTTTGCAGTTAAATTTGATTACTAGTTACAGGAGTTATAGTGCTGATATATCAGTTGAAAATGATTTCTACTACAGTATGTTTTGATCAGTACTTTTCTGTACTGGTCCCCTTCTGGTACAAAGAGAAGTTTTCTTCTTCCTTCCTTCCTTCCTTCCTTCCTTCCTTCCTTCCTTCCTTCCTTCTTTCTTTCTTTCTTTCTTTCTTTTTTATTTCACAGACTTTTGCTTTTTTATGTACAGGATACACATCAGTAAACAACCTCAGTATAAGAGAAATTCATATAAATCATTGCTCATTTTTTCCTTACTATTACCCTATCAGATAGGAATTATTATTGTCCTCATCTTAGTTTGAGCAAGTTGAGTCCCAGAAAAATTAAATAATTTGCTCATTGTCCAAAAGCTTGGAAGGCTTATAGATTGGAAGCCACATGATTGTGTCTTGGTGCTCATATTAAAATGAAGCTAAATAAAAGCTTAGTTTGATTCTTTGCTTAATTTGCACGACTTTCAGAATGTATTCAGTAGGCTCTGTTCTAGTTTTTTATTGAAAAGCATGATATTTCATTGAAAAAGGAAGTAAAAAATATTTTATGATAAAATTGAACATTTACATGGAAAATATTTCTGATAAAATAGAAGAGATAGAGAACAACATGTTAAAGTGGACAATTCTCATGGAAAATTAAAGAGTAAAATGGTAGACATAAAACAACATTTCTAAATACCCAGCAAAACTCTCAATCACCATAGATGGAGAAACCAAGATATTCCATGTTAAAACCAAATTTATACAATATCTTTCTACAAATACAGCCCTCAAAGGATAATAGATGGAAAACGCCAACACAAAGAGGGAAACTACGCCCTCAAAAAAGCAAGAAAGTAATCTTCTTCCAACAAACCCAAAAGAAGATATTCACATAAACATAAAATTAAAATCAAAAATAACAGGAAACAACCATAACTCTTCCTTAATATCTTAATATCAATGGACTTAATTACCCAATAAAAAGACATAGGCTAATAGAAATATTTTTATATGAATCTTCAATTTTATCAGAACATGTTTGTAATTGTTCTTTCAATTACTTTGGTAATGTTTGTTTATGTCTACCATTTTATTTCCATTAGTTTTCATGATAACCTTCAATTTTAACATGTTTTTCTATATATTTCTTCTATTTTATCGGAAATGTTTTCCATGTAAATGTCTGATTTTATCACAAAATGCTTTTAATTCCACCTTCAATTAATTTGAAAGTTTTTTAATGTCTACCATTTTATCTGTATAATTTTTCAAGAAATAATCATTTTAAGGTGTTTTTCTATGTATTTCTTGAATTTTATCAGAAATATTTCCTATATAAATCTTCAACTTTACCTGAAAATATTTATAATTCCTCTTTCAATCAACTTAGAATTATTTTTATTGCTACCATTTTATCTGTACAATTTTTCCATGATAATCTTTAATTTTAACAAGTTTTTCTATATATTTCTTTAAATTTATCAGAAATATTTTCCACATAAATCTTCAATTATATCATAAAGAGAAGTTTTTTTTAATGAAAGCTAAAAGTTACACCTTCTGTGGATAGAAGGATAAATATTTTAAAATAATTAGGGATTATGCTAATTTAAAAAAATCATTGATGGTTGTATATTCTTCTTCAAGATCCAGAACTTTCAATCCCTGTGCAGTTGTCTAGATTTCTAGTACGAGGTATGATTTCCCCCTTGTTGAGTGCAGTCCTCTTAGTTCTGTGTCTGAAGTGCACGGTGATTTCATCAATAGGGTGAAGACCTTCCAATTGTGTGTGTGTGTGTGTGTGTGTGTGTGTGTGTGTGTAATAACCAAGTGTGACAATATTATTGTTCTGTTCTTTTCTTTTCTCTTCTGTTCTGTTAGGTATTATTATAATAGTTTGGGAGTCTCCTGTAAATCCTTGACCACCAACTCAAAAGAAGACTTCTTATAGCTGGTGTTGGGATTTTTATTAGACTATATAAGGCTCTTGTCATAGCCTTAAATTATTTTGAATGTCTTCTGGCTTTCAGAGTTCCTATTGTATTGTTATCATTTTCATGGTTGATCATTTGAAGGAATTTATTTTTTTTATGTTTTTATGTTTGTGTGACTTTATCTGGAATGTATGTGTATATTTATGTTAGTGCATTAGTGTGTGTGTGTGTGTGTGTGTGTGTGTGTGTGTGAAAGAGAGAGAGAGAGAGAGAGAGAGAGAGAGAGCTTATAATCTTCTCCAAGAACATACCAATCCAAGTCACTGGTGGCTCTAAGTTGACAGGCTGAGGTCAGGAAGAGTTTTCAATTGGTCTCCTTCTTAGGCATTGAGACAGGATATTTCATTTGAACCCTGAATCTCACCTATTGGGATAGTCAAGCTAGCCACCATGTTACAAGTATTTCTTGTCTTCACCTTCGAGATAATGGGATTATAGATTAAGTCACTCACCATTTGTATAAATCCTTGGGAAGGAACTCTGGTCCTCACACTTATGAAGCTAGATCATTATCCAGTCTTATCCCTACTGTGTCTTTAGATTTCAGAAAAATAACAGTCTTCTTATTATCTACCCATTGCTTTTACAGATATTTTTAAATATGTGTCATTCGTTCTTCAGTTTTTGAGATAATCCTTGCATTTTGTCTTTCTTCAAGTCTAATGTTCATTTACACAAAGAACACTATATTTCATATTATTATAATTAACTATCCTCATGATATAGATCTTTTATATCTGTATAGCTATAGCATAACTTGAATTTTAAAGCTTATTTTCAAGTCTATTTATCCTTTGCTTTCTTACAGGCTTGAAAATTCATATTTCATTTTTCCCCAATTTTATAATAACATTTGATTTTTTCAATTGTCACTTGAAAGTTGTCAAGTTTTGAAATCAACTTTAAAGTTTTCTGTCTTAAAACAATATGGGAAAATTATTCTTTTGTTTCTTTTTAACACTTAATTCTCTCTATCATTTTTATTTATTTATTTATTTATTTATTTATTTATTTATTGTAACTTACTTTCTACATATCTGTCAACATGAATCATAACCACACATTCACAGTCATCTTGTTTGGCTGATTTGTCCATTGCTAGAAATGGAACCCAAGGCCCTGTATGTGTTGTTTTTTTTTTTTTTAATTTTCTACATTCTTTGTTTACATTCCAAATGATTTCCCCTTTCCTGGTTTCCCCATCCCCATAAGTCCCATAAGCCCTCTTCCTTCCACCCATTCCCCAATCAAGCCCCTCCCACTTCTCTGTCCTGGTAATCCCCTACAATGCTGCATCAAGCCTTTCCAGGACCAGGGCTCTCTCCTTCCTTCTTCCCCATAAGTCCCATAAGCCCTCTTCCTTCCACCCATTCCCCAATCAAGCCCCTCCCACTTCTCTGTCCTGGTAATCCCCTACAATGCTGCATCAAGCCTTTCCAGGACCAGGGCTCTCTCCTTCCTTCTTCTTGGGAATCATTTGATATGTTAATTGTGTCTTGGGTATTCAGAGCTTCTGGGCTAATATCCACTTATCAGTGATTGCATTCCATTTGTGTTCTTTTGTGATTGGGTTACCTTATTAATGATGATATTTTCTAGTTCCAACCCTTTGCCTAAGAATTTCATGAATTCATTGTTTTTAATTGCTGAGTAGTATTCCATTGTATAAATATACCACATTTTCTGTATCCATTCCTCCATTGAGGGACATCTGGGTTCTTTACAGCTTCTGGCTATTATAAATAAGGCTGCTATGAACACAGTGGAACATGTGTCCTTATTGCATGCCATGTAATCCTGGCATGCAATAGGAGTGGTTTAACAGGGTCCTCAGGACTCCTTCTATGAAGCCACAGTTATGCAGATACCAAACTACTCAAAGATCCAACAAGGAAAGAGAACTTCACAACAATTCCCTAATTAATATCGATTTAAAAATACTCAATAAAATTCTTGCCATCTGAATCCAGAAACACATCAAAATGATCATTCACCATGATTAAGTAGGCTTCATTCCAGGAATATAGGGATCGTTCAATATATGGAAATCCATCAATGCAATCCACTACATAAACAAATTCAAAATAAAAAAAAAAACCACATGGTCATTTTATTAGATGCTGAAAAAGCATTTGACAAAATTCAGCATTCTTTCATGCTAAAAGTCTTGGAAAGAACAGGAATTCAAGGCCCATACCTAAACATCCCACTAAAATCAGGGACTAGACAAGGCTGCCCCTTCTCTCCAAATCTTTTCAATATAGTACTTGAAGTTCTATCTGGAGCAATTAGACAACATAAAGAGTTCAAAGGGATACAAATTGGAAAGGAAGAATCAAACTACAACTTTTTGCAGATGATATAATAGGATACTTAAGTAACCCAAAAAACTCCACCAGAGAACTCCTATAGCTGATAAACAACTTCAGCAAAGTGACTATTTATTAAATCAACTCATGCAAATCAGTAGCATTCCTATACTCAAAGGATAAGCAGGCTGAGAAAGAGTTAGGGAAATGACACCCTTCACAATAGCCACAAACCATATAAAGTATCTTGGTGTGATTCTAACCAAACAATTGAAAGATCTGTATGACAATAACTTCAGGTCCATGAAGAAGGAAGTCTAAGAAGACCTCAGAAAATGAAAAAAATTATTCTATTCTTGTGGACTGGCAGAATCAATATAGTAAAAATGGCTATCTTGCTAAAAGCAATATACAGATTCAATGCAATCCCCCATCAAAATCCCAATTCAGTTCTTTAAAGAGTTAGAAAGATCAATTCTCAATTTCATCTGGAATAACAGAAACCCAGGATAGCTTAAACTATCCTTAACAGTAAAAGAACTTCTGGGGGAATCAATATCCAGGACCTCAAGCAGTACTACAGAGCAATTGTGTTAAAAACTGCATGGTATTGGTACAGTGACAAGCAGGTGGATCAATGGAATAGAATTGAAGACCCAGAAATGAACTCACACACCTATGTTAACTTGATCTTTGACAGAGGAGCTATAACCATCCAGTGGAAAAAAGATTGCCTTTTCAACTAATGGTGCTGGTTCAACTGGATGTCAGCATGCAGAAGAATGCAAATTGATCCATTCTTATCTCCTTGTACTAAGCTTAAGTCCAAGTGGATCAAGGACCTCCACATAAAACCAGACACACTGAAACTAATAGAAAACAAACTGGGGAAGACCCTTGAGAACATGAGCATATTGGAAAAGTTCCTGAACAGAATACCTTTATTTTATTAACCTTTTATTTTTTTATTGTTATTTTTCTCGATATTCTTTTTATTTACATTTGAAAGGTTATCCCCTTTCTTGATTTCTTCTCTGAAAACCCCTGTTCTGGCCCCTATTCCTGTGCTCACCAACCCACCCACTCAGGCTTCCCTGTCCTGGCGTTCCCCTATATTAGTGTATCCAGCCTCCTCAGGACCAACGGCCCCTCCTCCCTTTGATGTCCAACAACACCATCCTCTGTTACATATGCAGCTGGAGCCATGGGTCCCTACATGTGTACTCTTTGGTTGTGGTTTAGTTCCTAGGAGCTCTGCAGCTACTGCTTGGTTCATATTATTGCTCTTCCTATGGAGCTGGAAACCCTTTCAGATGCTTTGGTCTTTACTGTGCAATTAATGACATATTTACAGAAATAGGGTATATATGTTGATAGAATATTTGACAGAAATGGCATTATTCACAAAAATAGATTACATATGAATACACACACACACACACTTATCAATGAAATGCCATTATTCACAAAAACATACATATTCAAAATGTATATAGAATCACATAAGAATCTCAAAGCAATTTGAGAATGAACAATGATGGAGGGTTTATCTACCAGATTTCAAGTTATATTACAGAGGTATAGTAATAAAAACAGCGTGGAAGTGGCAGAAAAAAGACACATCTATATATGTGAATAACTAAAAAACACAAATGTGAGTACATATAATTACAGCCACATTGTGCTTGATAAAAATGCCAAAAACACATATTTGAGAATATTCAACAACTTTAACGATTGTTCCTGGTCTATGCATCTATGAAATTAGACATAACTATTACCTTCTACAAAAATCAACTACAAATGAGTCAGAGATGTCAATGTTGGCATGTTTAACGCTTAGGAATTAAAGGTGTTTTGGATTATGTTTCATTAAATTCGAAATGACTAACATCAGTAAAAGACATAACAATAAATTCTGTGAATGATTTGGAGAATGGTAATCTTTATTGTTGTTGAAGGTGTAAACTGGTACATAAACCATGGAAAGCATTGTGGAGATTTCTCAAAAAAATACAGAAATAGGGCTTGCACCTCTACAACTTTTGATCGTGCGCCTAAAGGATTCTTTTGAGATGATTTTGCAACTGTTTTTATTTTTATTCTATTTAAAATATACAAGAAATGGAGTCAGCCTATTTATTCATCTACTGGTTAATGAATATTTAAAATTTGGCACATATACATTATGAGAATTTGGTATCATAAGGAATAAAGTTATGAAATTTGTAGGAATATTAATGGAGCTAGAAATATTATATTAAGTGAGGAAATTCAGTTTAGAAAAAGAAATTATCTCATGTCCTTTCATATGGACATCATAGTTTTTAAGCTTTAGGTTTATGTGGAAATAATCATGCAAAGAGACTAGATTAGCAATAAACCTGTGGGGAAATACTCTTTAAGGGTAGGGAGAAATAGCATGCATCTAATATGGAAGTGTAAAAGGTGTAACTGAGAGTAGAATGTTTTAAAGAGAGAAGTGTAGGATTTACAGGATGAAGTGGGGATGGAGGGAGGGTCTTTCCATCTAATAGTACTTTGATTTTCTTGATTAACTTTATAAGTTCATCAAAATAAAATGAAAAATTGAGACCTTGATAGATTGTAACCTTTGTGTTTAAAGCTGATTATAGAAATCTTCAGGCATTAATTGAAAATTTCAGTGCTATTTATTGTTATTAAATATGAAGTCTTCTTAAGTTCCCAAAACAATACAGGCAATTGTCAACATAGTTGGTTCACCACTATATCCAGACAGCAAAAATTTTGAAGATACCACATACCTCTAAGGACATAGAGAAATTAATCTTGGGCTGCTTGAAAACTCCCTTCCTCATGGCCACTCCTTTGTAATTCTAGAGTAATATTTCAACAGATAGTTATCATGACCAATCTTATTCAACTTTTTACTATGTGTAAAAGAATATCCTAGTCCAGAAATGTAGCTCATTATTACAATAGTGACAAGTCTGTCATTGGAAAAACCATTCTCTTTCTAATTGTTTATATGCTTAATAACTCAGAGAGAATTCATATTTGTTTATTTAACCCCGATGAAAATACCATGTCTGGGGAAAATTTTAGGTCTTACTGTTGAAGTAACTACTCCTATAAATGGAATGATGTACCTATCATATTGCCTTTTAAATAATTATGTTTTTGTATGTAGAACAATATATACTTTAAGCTTATATCAGGAAAGATAATTTTGCATTGATTAATGGTGAAACCCAGATGCATAGCTAGTAAAATACTAAGAAGAAATGAATGTGTTTGACCAGTTATAATTAGGAATAAAGATCATATCCCCTCCTCCAGAATCCAGGGACCATATAGAACAATGGAGTGAGAGAGGAATGTTAAGAAAAGATTAAGGGTAGAGGATGTGACTGACAGGACTGTTGCATTAGGAAACAAAACAGCTACAACTAATTTCATATGTTCTCCTCTAGACTGAGCCTATCTTTACTCAGTCATGGAAGGAGGCTCTTCTTGTAGTGGTCACTGCTTCCTGACTTGAAGATTTATAGCTTGACAAGACAAATGCTCATCCTCCTGTAAACAACCTACTAAAACCCATTGGGTCATAAGAGAAGTCATTAAAGCAGAAAGGACATGAATTGCAAAGATGAAGGAGATTAGGAGGGGAGGTAGTTTGACAAGATATACTAGTAGGGACTGAATACAATTAAATACCTCATGCATATGTATTAAAATGAAAACTCACTAATACATGTATGAAATATACACCAATATAACATTAAAATAACATAAGCAAGGTGACAGAATTCCTTAAGGGGGTTTCTCAGAAAGCTAGTAAATGAAACTATCAATCAATTTGGCAATCACTTTTCTGGTTATATCTGGTATTTACATACACAAAGTCATTTGATTCCCATGTTTATGGCAATTTAATCACAGTATACATGATGTGAAAGCATTTGTAAGTGTATATTGGATGGTGAATAGAGAAAGTATTCATTGGAGCTGGAGAGATAACTCAGTGGTTAAGAGCATTTTTTCTTATAGGAGACATAGGTTACATTTCTAGTACCTATTGTAGGGCTTGTGTGTATCCTTCTTGATATAGTCTTTACTAATAAAGATATGGAGACATCTATATAGTTTAAGGCTGTTGACCTTTTTGTTGGAGCAGACTCTCAACTACATTCTAATGTAACCTTGCCTCCCTGCTACTGTGCTCCCACCTTATTATGCCTGTATGTCTTTACCTCCCTGCTTCATTCACACCCATGCTTCTGTCTCTTCTTTCCTGGTTGATGCTCCAGCACAGCTGCAAGCTCTTGAATTTCCAAGAGCCACTTTTCAATCTGAATCAATTAGTAGCAGGAAAATTTGTGATACACTTCTTTAGGTAGCCCTTTTTCCTGCCTGAGGGCTAGTAACCTCCCCCATAACAGTAAGCATTTTATGTCAGATAATCATCTTTTGGGCAGGTGAGAAAAGACAATCATATACATTTAGAAAGCAGGTAATGGGCTAATGAAAGAAAACATCAAATACTCTGCCTGCATCAAGCTCTCTGCCAACACAGAAATTAACAATTCTAAATACAGGGACACATTCATACAATGTGGGGAAAGGTAACACAGTATAGCTTATAACCATCCATAACTCCAGTTCCAGAAGATCTGATACCCTCTCAGGCATCCACAGTCACTGCATGCATGCAACGAATAAGATAGACAAAAACACTAGCAAAAAACAGAGATGTATAGAATAAAAATAAGTTAATCTTTAAAAATATTTGATTTCTATTAATAGGATTATTTTTGCCTATATTACAGCATCATAGATAATACTTGAGGGAATTATATTAACTTTAAAAATCAAACATACAAAGCAAAACACAGTTTTATAAGGATGTATACTATTTGAGTGTATGAAAGACATGCTAAGTAACATTTTCAGGCTATTCAGGACATTTTCCTAAAATGCAGAAACTGGTCACTCAGTTTCCTCATTGCCACCTTCATGTCTTTGTTCCTCAGTGTGTAAATGGCCGGGTTCAGAATGGGTGTAATCATAAAGTCCAAAATGGCAAGGAACTTATCCACTGGCACAGTAGGAAATGGCCACATGTACACAAAGATGCATGGTCCAAAGAATAAAACTACCACGGAGATGTGAGCAGAAAGCATAGAGAGGGCCTTGGACAAATCCCCTGATGAACGTTTCCTTACAGTCAACAAGATAACAATGTAGGAGAGTATCAACAAGAAGAAGGTGCCAATAGAAATGATGCCACTGTTGGCAGCAACCATGAACTCCATTCTGTAATTGTCTAAGCAGGCCAGTTTGATGAACCGAGGAAGATCACAGTAAAAACTATCTATCTTATTAGGACCACAAAACCTCAAATGGACAACAAAACTTAATTGGGCCACTGAATGTAAAAAGCCAATAATCCAAGCCCCAGATAGAAGTATCAGGCACATCCGTGGGCTCATAATGGTTAAGTAATGAAGGGGTTTACATATGGCCACATATCTGTCCCAGGCCATGGCTACCAGCAACAACATCTCAGATGCTCCCAGGACATGAAGGACAAATATCTGAAAGACACAACCTTGGAATGGGATGGTATTGTGTCCAGAGGACAGGTCAGAAATCATCTTGGGTACAGTTAAGGTAGAAAAACATAAATCAATAAATGAGAGGTTTCCCAAAAGAAAGTACATGGGTAAATGTAAATGTGGATTAACAACTACTATAAACACAACAAGGGTGTTTCCCAGTACAATGGCTACATAAAATACCACAGAGAAGGCAAGAAAGAAATGTTGAATTTTTCTAGATGTAGAAAGTCCCAGAAATATAAATTCAGATACTTCTGTGTTATTTATTTCACTCATTAAGCTTGGTTATAATTCCTGTAATAGAAAAAATAAAAATTGTAATGGATTATACTAGAATGTTCAAAAGAAGTGGGAGCCTAAAATAATGGAAAGGTCCATCCTCATTTAGCAAAACCCTTGTAAACATATGAATTTCCCCATTTATTTAACAAGTGTTCAATAACTAAGCAGATAATATGGAGAACTGTATGTACAAGTTAATTTGTGTGAGGTAAAATGCCATGCAGTGAACACAGACTATTCATTCACAACTCTGTCTAGAAGTAAGTGAGATATTAAATATCCAATAACTTTATTTGGTTCATTATATGTTAGTTCTTTGAATAGGAATATTATATGGTAGTTGTGTGGATAGAAATCAGGTACTGGTTGGTACATAAACTTATAGCTATAGCACTTACCACTTTGGGATATGTTTACACTAACATCTATAGAATGGATGATGTTAAGTAAGAACTATTTATAGGGAGAAATTATACATAAATACCCAGAAGAATAAAGTAACTAAAACTCAGCAACAAATAAGTGGTCAGCAAGTTTCTAATTCACATGAAGTTTTATATATATATATATATATATATATATATATATATATATATATGCTATGAATTTAGCCAACACTTAGGAGTTAGGAATTAAGTAAGGAAATATTCATGCTTTAATAAATGATTGGTAGCTATAATATAAAGAAAACAATGGAGAAATACAAGAGAAGAAAATATCACAGATCATTTGTAAGTTTATCCTGGGATTGTGCAAATATAGCTAAAAATTTCTCACTCATTTCTTCCTTAGAAAATATACTCCATTCATTGGTTATTCAGCTCTCTCCAAAAAAACTTCCCAAAACACACATTACAAACACAGCTCAGTATGTACTTCTCCTGGTTTTAATTCACTTTAAAGGATGCAGGGACTAGAAACAATAGTGGTAGGAACTGTGGATATTATTTGTAGCAATTAGCTTATGCTACTTCTCAGTTATTTTCAATGAAGTAATTTGATCCAGGTTTAAATCTCACTGTGCTTAACTATGGTTTCAAATATATGACCTTCTACTGGACTCTATAGTTGTCATCTTAGTGTATATTCTTTTAACGTTTGCTTATATTTTGAGTGTTTACATAGGATTAATTTTTCCAATAAAGTTTAAGTAGTTTTAAAACTGAATATAAAGTATATTACTATTCACTTTTTGGCATCCTCAACTGTACTTGCTTCATCAATGATATTAATTCAAAAATAATTAAAATGTTGTTAATGAACATTTCTATATTATTCATTTGTGTTTTGGGTAAAGGTTAGAAATATAGAACAAATGATATTTCCAACTGTATTTTTATAATTTTAGAAAATTAAATTTTGAATTATTGCATTAACTATTTCTGATATCTTTTCAATTGAGAAATTCATTATAAATTGATGTTATTATTAAAGATACCTATTTAGATGTGCTCTTAGAGATTATTGTCAAAAAATTCTACTCATATGCTTTTTAGAAGTATTTGGGAAAATATTTTTCAGTGCATTCTTGTTAAAAATATGTTTATATTGTCATATGCAATGGATAGTTCATACCTTAAAAACATTTACAAGTACAAAATAAAATAGAAGAATAAGTATTAATGTCAACATATCTCTTCAAAGTAAAATAGTATTTAATCAAATATAGGAAATTTTTATGATGCATTTGGTTTTTTAAAAATACAACAATTTTCAGCATGTGTCTGTGACCTATAAAAAAAAGGTCTTGATGCCATATAAAAACCAATTCTCTTGTCAAAAATAGATGTTTTCTAACAAACTAGTATTCAGTGGTCTATGTTCAAATTCCTTTTTCCCTATAAGTGTGTATGGAGGATTTAAGGCATTGAAGTATAGTGAACACATCTAAGTGTTTACTTCTGTAAGGACTTTTGTGTTCTAGAGGCATTCTTGCTAAAGTTAAACATGTTGACACTCATTCTGCCACCCTACACATTTCCCTCCAGCAAGTATATGACTAAGAATTTCTAAAGAGTAAAATTGGGTAACTATTTTGTTTTGTGAGACATATAAGACAATGCCTCTAATGGAAATGGAAACACTCTGAAAAATCTCTGGATTAATATGACAGACTATGTAGATCCTTCTGACATAACTATATGGTTTGCAAATACAGGAAAAGTACCTTATTTATTCAATACACTTATTAATATCCTTAATACATAGTCCAAAAATCACTTGGTAATGTGTTTTCCTTTCTAAGGGCCATAAAACAAAATCTTTCTTTTCATTTCCATTATGAAAGTTTGCATTTAAAAGTTAGTTACAAAGCAAAGGCGAATGGGCCAAGAGAGAGAATCCAGACCATTCTGACCCTCTAGAAGTCCATCTTCGTCTCTTTTGTCTTACTCACCTGATCAGAAAAAATGAAGAGAGAAAAATATGTTAGTAAGAACTATATCACTTCTTAAATTTTCTTTGTTAGTTCCTGTGAATATTTTTGGAATGTTGAAGTTAGTACACCACAGCTCAAAATTCAGGTCTCAATGACCACTTGATACTGGAGTCCTAATAGTCCTTAGTCCATTCATCATGGGAATTCTGCATTGGATTCCCATGGTGGGAAGAGTGAGAAAATACTAAAAAATAATTAAAGAATAAAGTTAAAGTGTACAGAACCATTCAGGCATTAAATCACAACCAGTATTATTTTAAAAGAAGCATCAGAGGTAGTGGACTGTCTTTTAAGTTATTTCTTTGGTTAATGTCAATAAGCAAGTTACAGTTATTAGAGTATCAGCATGCAGGCTGTAGCTATAAGCATATCATGTAGATAGTTTACGTCACTGTTATTTATATCACACGAATAGAATAAAAATTAAAAATATATTTTACATTTCATGATCAGTATTAAGTATATATCATGGCATTTATGATGATATTGCAAAGTGAAAGAACAATATTCATTTGAATTAATAGATTAAATTAGAGTTTCTACAGCATGATTTGCTTAGATCTATAGAAGAACATTAGGCCTTATCAGGCAATATATTTCTACTCTGTTTCCAGACATTCTAAGGGCCTGTAATCTTGGTCAGAAAATAACTTTAAAGGATTTTATGTTTTCATAGGGGAATTAAAAAGAAAGTAACTGTTTACTTTCAAGAAATATGCTGTCACCTAATTCCCGAAGTTAATATTTTTTTCAATAATATCTTGAATTGATTATTTGGGAATTTTGTACAATGTACCTTTTTCATACTTCCTTCCACACTGAGTCTGCCAGGTTCACCCTCCCACCATTAAGCCCTGCCCTTCCTCCAGTAAAAAGAAAAAAAATACATCCAGTATATTTTGTATTCATTGGAACATTGTCAATTCCCAGTGGTCACAACTTAAAGAAAACTGAGTCCTTTTTCATCTCCCCACTTCAGCACATTTTTTGATAGGGGTTGTAATACAGCATTTCACTTGGTAGTTCATGCTTTCCTGAAACTCACTCAGTAGATCATCACACTTCCTATCACAATTTTTAAAGATTCTCTTCAATGAATTTCTGAGGCCATGTTGAGGTCATCTGGGGGTCATGTTGGAGTACCAAGTTCATGTTGCTATAGAAGGCATTGTGCAGTTGCTAGAACTCATGTTGACATCCATGATTAGGACTGCCATAGAGAACATGTTAATATCTGTGGTCTTTCCTGTCACTGGAGGCCATGTTGGTGTCTACTCTGGCTTTGTTGGTGTCCACGTTAATCTCTGAGGTTGATGCTGCTGCCAGATGCCTTAATGAGACCCATCTGGGACCATATTGAAGTCCATGGTTCTCTTAAAGGTCATGCGGGTGTTCATGTTTCATGCTGCCACTGTAGACACATGTTAATGTCTGTGGTCTGTCATGGAGCCAGAGACATTTTGAAAGTCTGTGATCAGTGCAGCCACAGCAAACCAGTGGAATTATATGATCCTGGGATGATATTGGCTGATATAGACAGGGAAACTTCTACTAGATTGGTCTTGATGATCCCAGACTCATAGTTGAGAATGATAGACATTGAAAGTTTCTACAATGCCACCCTCCAAAGAAATTACTAATTTTAAATCAGGCATACCAATTTCTTTATATAAAAACAAGTAATGTTAGATTTGCAAACCATGTTGTATTTATAGATTTAATAATATATCAACAGATAAAGAAAGTCTAAATCAATTTTAGATAGAGCAAAGTTGGATACATGAGGAATTGTGAAACAAAAAAGAATGGAGAAAACTTTGTAATTTTTTGAAATTCTGATAAACATTCTATGTAAAATGAAGCAATTCTTACAGTGTCATAAGATCACCTATGCCTGTGATATCAGGTCCGGAGATGCAAAGACAATGAGCTACCTGAAAGAACAATGCTTTTGTCTTTGCTCTGAATCCTAGAAATGTCTAACCTCATTAATCTCTCATTAGGGTTTTCAATCCATTTCAGAAACTTGCTGTATTTCCATCATATCTTAATGGGTTTTCAGAGATTGTTCTCACATTTATCTGATTTTCAAAGTTGCCTAACTCTTAGCAAGAATATGTGTTTTGAAAATAATTCCAAGTTTTCATTACATATAGTGATATATTACATACCAACATTCCTGTCTATATCTATAGCATAAGTTGAACATATTTGCAAAATAGCCCTTTCCCTTCTCCATTCTCTTCCATCTTTGCTAACTTCCCTTGTTCCATAGACAGCTGGTGTCACTTGCGCTTTTATGATATGTATACATGCATAGCATGACATTCAAAATATGTTATTGAACTTACATGTTTATTTAAAACCCAAGAATTACATTTAAGTGAAAACATTTATCTCAGTGACTGGCTTAAAACTGTTCAGATGATTATATGTTGATATATTTATTTTCCTACAAATAGTCAAACTTTGCTCTTCTTTTTGACTGAAAAAAATTCCATTTTGTATTTTCTTTATATAGTCTTTGTGAATAGATACCTAGGTTGATTCATTACCATAGCCATGGTAAGTAGTAGTGGCATAAACATTTTACATATATATCTCTGTTGTAAGTTTGCTTGGAATTTTGTGGATAGTCAATGGCGATATGGTTGACTTATATAGTAGATCTCTTAGTAGTTTCATTTAATAATTTATTTATTAAATAATAGATTGATTTACATTTATTTACTCTCTAAACTTATTTCCAGGGTGGGTTTCTTACATTCCTCTTAGTATCATGTAAGGGTTCCCTTTTAGCCATCATGCATCCTAGCACTTTTTGTAGTTTTTTTCTTTTTTATTATATATTTTCTTTATTTATATTTTAAATATTATCCCCTTTCCTCATTTCCCCTCTGAAAACCTCCTATCTCATCCTCTGCCTCTCCTGATCACCAACACACCCACTCCCACTTCCCTGTCCTAGGGCCTTGAACATTCACCAAACAAAGGGCCTCTCCTCTTATTGATGTTTAACAAGGCCATCCTCTGCTACATATGTGGCTGGAGCCATGGGAGCTCCCTGGGAGCGCTGGGGGGTACTGGTTAGTTCATAATGTTGTTCTTCCTATTGGGCTGCAAACCCCTTCAGCACCTAGGGTCATTTCTCTAGCTTCTCCATTAGGGACCCTGTGCTTAGGACACTGGTTGGCTGAGAACATCCCCTTCTGTATTTGTCAGGCACTAGCAGGGCCTCTTACACGACAGCTATATCAGGCTTCTCTCAGCAAGCACAAGTTGGCATCAATAGTGTCTGGGTTCGGTGTGTGTATAAGGGATGGATTCCCCAGGAGGGTGAGTTTCTAGATGGCCTATCTTTCAGTCTCTGCTCCATACTTTGTCACTGTATCTCCTCCCATGGGTATTTGGTTCCCCCCAACTAAGAAGAACCAAAGTATCCACACTTTGGTTTTCCTCCTTCTTGAACTTCATATGGTATATGAATTATATCTTTGGTAATCCTAACTTTTGGGCTAATATACATTTATCAGTGAGTGCATACCATGTGTGTTCTTTTGTGATTGGGTTACCTCACTCAGGATGATATATTTTAGTTCCATCCATTTGCCTAAGAATTTTGTGAATTCATTGTTGTTCATAGCTGAGTAGTATTCCATTGTGAAAATGTATAACATTCTGTTGAGAGACATCTGGGTTCTTTCCAGGTTCCAGCTCTTATAAATAAGGCTGCTATGAACATAGTGGAACATTTATCCTCATCACATGTTGCAGCATCTTGTGGGTATATGCCCAGAAGTGGTATAGCTGGGTCCTCAGGTAGTACTATGTCTAATTTTCTTTGTTCTTTTCTAAATGACTGTCATTATAGCAGATTCACAATGTAATTTTCTTTCCTTGATGCACAGTGAGGTTGAACATGTCTTAATGTTGATAGCCATTTTTAATTCATCTTTTGAGAAATTAAACCTAGCCTTTGTACTTATTGGATTGTTTCTTCATGCTTAGTTTGAAAAATTTAAATATACTTTACCTACTCTGTCTCTTAAGTATATAACTTTTAAACATTTATTCCTGTTCTATGATATTTCTCTTTACTTAATTAACTGTTTTCTTTCCAATGTAAAATTCACAGGTCATATTTTGCCAACTCTGTTATTACTTCTTCAAAAAGGAAGTATAGATTATAGTCCATGGCTGTGCATGTACTAAGTGCTTACCCTATGTTTTAAACTATACCTTATGCTATAAGTTTACACTTGAGTTATAAATCTAGTTTTATTCTACATTTGTTTTTTTTTTTATGTTTTTTTTTGTTTTAGTTTTAGTTTTGTTTTTTTGAGACAGGGTTTCTCTGTATAGCCCTGGCTGTATAGGAACTCACTCTGTAGACCAGGATGGCCTTGAACTAAGAAATCTGCCTGCCTCTGCCTCCCAAGTGCTGGGATTAAAGGCGTGCGCCACCACACCAGGCTTGCAAGTTTCTTTTTTCTTTCTTTCTTTTTTTTGTTCTTTTGTTTTTTTGAGACAGAGTTTCTCTGTGTAGTCCTGGCTGTCCTGGAAATCACTCCATAGACCAGGCAGGCTTTGAACTCAGAAATCCACCTGCTTGTGCCTCCCAAGTGCTGGGATTAAAGGTGTGCGCCACCAATGCCCGGATCCAAAAATGTGTAGCCCAGGCTGGCCTCGAACTCGTTATCCTCTTGCCTATGCCTCCTTCAGCAAATCCTACCAGCATGTGCCACTACAACCGGCTCTACTACATTTAAAAATTCTGTTTTCCCAACAATATTTGCTAAAGAGACTTCTTTTCTGAAATGTATATGTTTAGTATGTTTGCTAAAAAATGGGGTAACTATAGCAGAAACCATGACCATGATGACTAAACACAGTTCATTGACTTTAATTATCACTAGTTGATTGAATGTATTAAGGAACAAAATCAAGAATTGATAAAGGGACCTCATAAAATAACAAAGTCTCTGTAAGGCAAAGGACACTGTCAAAAGGACAATGGCAACCAACAAATTGGGAAAAGATCTTTGCCAATGCTACATCCGACAGAGGGCTAATATCCAAGATATATAAAGAACTAAAGAAGGTAGACACTAAAGAGCCAAATAACCCTATTAAAAATGGGGTACAGAGTTAAACAAAGAATTTTCACCTGAAGAATTTTGAATGGCTGAGAAGCATCTAAACAAATGGTCAATATCCTTAGTCATTAGGGAAATGAAAATCAAAACAACCCTGAGATTTCACCTCATACCAGTCAGAATGGCTAAGATCAAAAACCCCGGAGACAGCAGGTGCTGGTGAGGATGTGGAGAACAGGAACATTCCTCCACTGCTGGTGGGATTCAAGCTGGTACAACCACTCTAGAAATCAGTCTGCAGGTTGCTTAGAATACTGGGCATGATCCTACCAGAGGACCCTCTTATACAACTCCTGGGCATACACCCAGAGGATTCCCCAGCATGTAATTAGGACACATGCTCCACTATGTTCATATCAGCCCTATTTATAATAGCCAGAAACTGGAAAGAACCCAGATGTACCTCAACAGAGGAATGGATACAGAAAAATGTGGTATATTTACACAATGGAATACTACTCAGCTATTAAAAACAATGAATTCATGAAAATTTTAGGCAAGTGGGTGGAACTGGAAAATGACAGCCTGAGTGAGGTACCCAATCACAAAAGAACACACAAGATATGCACTCACTGATAAGCAGATATTAGCCCAGAACCTTGGAATATCCAATAAACAATTCACATATCAAATGATGCCCAAGAAGAAGGAAGGAGAGGTCCCTGGTCCTAGAAAGACTCAACATAGCAGTGTAGGGGAATATCAGGACAGGGAAGCAGAAGGGCTTTTATTGGGGACCTGGGGGAGGGAAGAGGGTTTATGAGACATTTGGGGAGAGGGATCCAGGAAAGGGGAAATCATTTGAAATGTAAATAAAGAATATATCTATAAAAGAGAATCTAACCTTAAATTAAAGATATGTACTGACTTATAATAAAAAAGATGGATAGAGTATGCCAGTTAAATATGACAAGGATACATGCAGGCACTCTCATACTAATATCTGAGAAATGAACTTAAAAGTAACCAAATCAAAGAGTTAAAGAAAGATATTTCATTCTAATCAAGAGAACAATTAATCAAGAGGACATTACTATCCTAAATATACACACATATGTATATACACCAAAATTCTATAGTTTCAATTTTATAAAATATATAATATTGGCTTTAAAGATAGAGAACAATAGACTAATTAACATACTAATTGTAGAAAATTTTAATACTCTACTTTCTTTAATAAATAAGTCAAACAATCAAACAAATGAACAAACAAAAAAATAAAATCCAGAAAACAACAAACAACAAGGAAAAAGAATTTTAGACCAATTTCCCTTATGAATATCAATGCAAAAATACTCAATAAAATTCTTTCCAACCAAATCTAAGAACACATCCAAATGATCATTCAACATCGTCAAGTAGGCCTCATCCCAGGGAGGCAGGGATGGTTCAATATACCGAAATCCATCAATGCAATCCACTATATAAACAAAGTCAAAGAAAAAAACAAATAGTCATTTCATTAGACACTGGAAAAGCATTTGACAAAATTCAGAATCTTTTCATGTTAAAGGTCTTGGAAAGAACAGGAATACATGGTCCATACCTAAGCATAATAAAAGCAATATACAGCAAACCAGTAGCCAACATCAAACTAAATGGAGAGAGGCTTGAAGCAATTCCACTAAAATCAGGGACTAGAAAAGCCTGCCCTCTCTCTCCATATTTATTAAATACAGTACTTGAAGTTCTAGGTAGAGCAATTAGACAACAAAGGGAGGTCAAAGGGATACAAATTGGAAAGAAAGAAGTCAAATTATCACTATTTGCACATGATATGATAGTATACTTATGCAACCCAAAAAACACCACCAGAAAACTCCTACAGTTGATAAAGAACTTCAGCAAAGTGGATGGATATAGAATTAACACAAGCAAATCATTAGCCTTTCTATACTCAAAGGATAAACAGGCTAAGAAAAAAATTAGGGAAATGACACGCTTCACAATAGACACAAAAAATATAAAGTATCTTGGTGTGACTCTAAATGAACAATTGAAAAATCTGTATGACAGGAATTGCAAATCTTTGAAGAAAGAAATCTAAGACCTTAGGAGAAGGAAAATCTTCCATGATCTTGGATTGGCAATATTTATGTAGTAAAAATGGTCATTGTGCCAAAAGCAAAATACAGATTCAATGCAATCCCCATCAGAATCCCAGCTCAATTCTTCATAGAGTTAGAAAGAGCAATTCTCAAATTCATCTGGAATAACAATAAACCCAGGATAGCTAAAACTATCCTCAACAGTAAAAGAACTTTTGGAGGAATCAATATCCGGGAATTCAAGCAGTACTACAGAGCAATTGTGTTAAAAACTGCATAGTATCTGTACAGTGACAGGAAGGTAGATCAATGAAATAGAATTGAAGACCTGGAAATGAACAAACACACCTAGGTTCACTTGATCTTTGACAAAGGAGCTACAACCATCCAGTGGAAAAAAGATAGCCTTTTCAAAAAATGGTGCTGGTTTAACTGGAAGTCAGCATGCAGAAGAATGCAAATTGATCCATTCTTATCTTCTTGTACTAAACTCAACTCCAAGTGGATCAAGGACATCCACATAAAACCAGATACACTGAAACTAGTAGTAAAGAAAAGACCCTTGACGACATGGGCACTGTGCAAAATTTCCTGAACAGAACACCAATAGCTTATGCTCTAAGATCAAGAATTGACAAATGGGACCTCATAAAATCATTAAGATTCTGTAAGGCAAAGGACACTGTAAAAAGCACAAAACTGCAACCAACATATTGGGAAAACATATATATCCAACAGAGGGCTTATATCTAAGACATAAAAAAGAACTCAAGTCGGTAGACTTCAGAGAGCCAAATAACCCCACTATAAAAGGGGTACAGAGCTAAACAAAGAATTTTCACCTGCGAAATTTTGAATGGCCGAGAAGCACCTAAAGAAATGTTCAGTATCCTTAGTCACCAGGGAAATGCAGATCAAAAAGACCCTTAGATTTCATCTCATAACAGTCAGAATGGCTAAGAACAAAAACTAAGGAGAAAACAGGTGCTGGTGAGGATGTGGAGAAGAAGAACACTCCTCCAAGGCTGGTGGGGTTGCAAACTGGTACAACCACTCTGGAAATCAGTCTGTTGGTTCCTCAGAAAACTGGGCACAATACTACCGGGCGACTCTGCTATACCACTTCTAGGCATATACCCAGATGATTCCCCAGCATGTAATAAGGATACATGCTCCACTGTGTTCATAGCAACACTATTTATAATAGGCAGAAGCTAGATGAATAGAAAGAACCTAGATGTTCCTCCACAGAGGAATGGATACAGAAAATTTGGTATATATACACAATGGAGTACTATTCAGCCATTAAAAACAATGGATTCGTGAAATTTTTTGACAAATGGATGGAACTAGAGAATATCATCCTAAGTGAGGTAACCCAGTCTCAAAAGAACACTCATGGTATGCACTCACTGATAAATGGATATTATCCTAGACGCTTGGAATACCCAAGACACAATTCACATATCAAATGATACCCAAGAAGAAGGAAGGAGTGGTCCCTGATCCTGGAAATGCTCAGTGCAGCAGTATAGAGGAATGCCAGGACAGGGAAGTGGGAAGGGGTAGATTGGGAAACAGCAGGAGGGAAGAGGGCTTATGGGACTTTCAGGGAGGGGGGATTAAGGAAAGGGGAAATTATTTAAAATGTAAATATAGAATATATCAAATAAAAACTCACAGTAACAAAACAACAACAAGAAAGTCCAACAAAAAACCCACATATCCATGGAATTGAACAATTCTCTACTAAATGATAACTTGGTCAAGGAAGGAAGGAAGAAAGAATGAATGAATGAAAGAGAGAGAAAGAATGAAAGAAAGAAAGAAAGAAAGAAAGAAAGAAAGAAAGAAAGAAATTAAACACTTTTTAGAATTTAATAAAAATGGAGGCACAATATACCCAAACTTATGGGACACAATGAAAGCAGTTCAAGAGGAAAATTCATAGCTATAAAGCAATTGGAGAGCTATTACTCAAGCAACTCAACAGTCCATCTGAAAGCTTTAGAACAAAAAGAAGAAACATACCAGGAAGAGTAGATAGCAAGAAATAGTCAAACACCAGGGATGAAATCAATCAATTACAAACAAAGAGTAGTAAACAAAAAGCTGGTTCTTTGAGAAAAATCAACATGTGATAAACCTTTAGCCAAACTAAGTAAAGACCACAAAGGCAGTATGGAAATTAACAAAGTCAGAAATAAAATCAGAGACGTAATAACAGAAACTAAGAAAATTCCAAAAATTTCAGTTCATACTATAATTACCTATACGCAGTAAAAGTGAAAAATCAATTTGAAACATATGATTTCCTAGACAGATGCTGGTGCCAATGCTAAATCAGGACCAGATAAACTATCTAAACTTTCTCATAACCCTTAAGGAAATGGAAGCAGTCATTAAAAGTCTGACAACCAATAAAATCCCAGGACCAGTTTGGTTTGGTGCAGAATTCTATCAGACTTTCAAAGAGGACCTATTACCAATACTCTTCAATTCTTCTTAGGAGGAGGAACAAAATACTCATTGTAGGAAATGCGGAGACAGGACTAGAGCTGAGACTGAAGGAAAGGCCATTCAGAGACTCCCCCACCTGGGGGATCTATCTGTACTACATACATTCATCAAACCCAGACACTATTATGGATGCCAAGAAATGCATGCTGATAGGAGCCTGATATAGCTGCCTCCTGAAAGTGTCTGCCAGATCCTGACAAATACAGAGGCAGATGCTCAAAGCTGAAGGGGTTTTCAACCCCATAGGAAGAACAACAATATCAACCAACTAGACCCCCTCCCAGAGCTCCCAGTAACTAAACTATGAACTAAAGAGTCCATGTAGAGACCCATGGCTCCAGCTGCCTATGTATCAGAGCATGTTCTGGTCCAGCATCAATGAGAGAAGAGGTGCTTGGCCTTGTGAAGGCTTTGTGCCCTAGAGAAATGCCAGGGTGGGGAGGCAGAAGTTGGTGGGTGGGGAAATACCCTCATACAAGCAGGGGGAGAGGGCATGGGTTAAGTGGTTCCAGAGGAGGGGAAAGGGGATAACATTTAAAATGTAAGTAAAGAAAATATATTTTAAAAATATAAAGCTAGTGCCAAATCATTTTAGTACAGAATTATATCAGACCTTCAAAGAAGACCTAATACAAATATGCCTCAAACTATTCTATAAAAGGAATCTAATTCAATCTGTGAAACCAGTTATACTGATATCTAAACCATACAAGGATACAACAAAGAGAACTTCAGATCAATTTTGCATACGAATATCTATGCAAAATACTCAAAATAAGTCTTGCAAACCAAATACAAGAATAGATCAAAACTATCATTCACCATCAGCTAGTAGACTACATCCCAGATATGCAGGGAATATATGGAAATCCATCAATGTAATATACTATATAAATGAACTAAACAAACAAACAAACACATGATAATTTTATTAGATGCTGAAAAAGCCTTTGGCAAAATACAACATTCTTGCATGTTAAAAGTCTTGGAAAGCCTGGGGACTGGCTAGCGGGCTAGCAGCTGGCCACCATCTTCCCTCAGGTCTCTGAGGACTGCCTGCTCACGTCTGGGTTCAGGTGCGTGGAGAGAGTCTTGGCCTAGCAACGAATACCTGGAGGAGTAGAAGACAGGAAATCGTCAAACTCAGGGCTAAAATCAATCAAGTTGAAACAAAGAGAACCATACAAAGAATCAGCAAAACCAGGAGCTGGTTCTTTGAAAAAATCAACAAGATAGATAAACCCCTAGCCAGACTTACCAAAGGACACAGAGACACTAATCAAGTTAACAAAATTAGAAATGAAAAGGGGGAATGTAACAGAAACTGAGGAAATTCAAAAAATCATCAGATCCTACTACAAAAGCCTATACTCAACACAACTGGAGAATCTGGAGGAAATGGACAATTTCCTAGACAGAAACCAAATGCCAAAATTAAGTCAGGATCAAATAGATCATCTAAACAGACCCATAACCCCCAAAGAAATAGAAGGGGTCATAGATATTTGAACAAGCCTATGGTGGCCAGGGAGTGGAATGTGATGGTTTGTATATGATTGGCCCAGGAAGTAAACCTATTAGGAGGTGTGGCCTTGTTGGAGTAGGTGTGTCATTGTGGGTGTGGGCTTAAAACCCTTACCCTAGTTGCCTGGAAGTCAGTCTTCTACTAGTAGCCTTCTTATGAAGATATAGACCTCTGAGCTCCTCCTGTACCATGCCTGCCTGGATGCTGCTATGTTTCTGCCTTGATGACAATGGACTGAACCTCTGAGCCTGTAAGCCAGCCCCAATTAAATGTTGTCTTTTATAAAACTTGCATTGGTCATGGTGTCTGTTCACAGCACTAAAACCCTAACTAAGACAATAGCAGATTCTGGAGAGGATGTGAGGAAAAAGGAACACTTGTCCATTGTTGGTGGGATTGTAAGCTGGTTAAACCACTCTCGAAATCAGTTTGGTGATTCCTCAGAAAACTAGGCATAGTACTACCTGCAGACCCAGCTATACTACTCTTGGGCATATACCCAGAAGATGATCCTTCATGTAATAAGGATGTATGCTCCACTATGTTCATAGCTTTCTTATTTGTAATAGTCAGAAGATGGAAAGAACCCAGATGTCCCTCAACAGAGTAACGGATACAGAAACTATGGTATATATACCCAATGGAGTACTATTCAGCTATTACAAACAATGAATTCATGAAATTCTTAGGCAAATGGATGTAACTAGAAAGTGTCATCCTGAGCAAGGCAACCCAATCACAAAAGAACACACATGGTATGCACTCACTAATAAGTGGATGTTAGCCCAAAAGCTCAAAATAAAGAAGTTAAAATTCACCCAGCACAGGAAGCTCAAGAAGAAGGAGGACCTAAATGAGGGTGCTTTGGTTCCTCTAAGAAAGGGAACAAAATACTCACAGGAGCAATAAGGGAGATAATGTATGTAGCAGAGACTGAAGTAAAGGCCACCCAGAGACAGCCCTATTCATCCTATAAACAGTCACCAAACCCCAACACTTTTATGGATGACAAGAAGTGCATACCATAAGGAGCATGCCATGGTTGTCTCTGGAGTGGCCCTGCCAGAGCCTTACAAATACAGAAGCAGATGCTAGCAACCAACTCTTGGATTGGGCATAGGGTCCCCAATGGAGGATGGTCCAGAGGAGCTGAAGGGGTTTACACCCCCATGGGAAGAAGAATGATTTCAGTCACCCAGATGCCCCAAGACTTCCAGGGATTGAACCATCAATCAAGGGGCACACGTGGTTCCAGTCAAAAATGTGGCAGAGGAAGGCCATGTTGGGCATCAGTGAGAGGAAAGCTCCTTGGCAGGTAAAGGCTCAACAGAGGCCCCAGCAAAGGGATACCCAGTGGGGGAGGTGGGAGTGTATTGGATGAAGGGGCATGTACATGGAGGCAGGGGGAAGGAGGAGGGGGAGCGGTTGGGGGATCTTATGGAAGGGGGGATATCTGGAAAGGTTTTACCATTGGCAATGTAAATGAAGATGATATTCAATAAAAAAAAAAGGAAGGAGAGGGCACTGGTCCTGGAAAGGCTTGATAAGGCAATGTAGGTGACTACCAGGACAGAAAAGTGGGATGGGGTTGATTTGAGAACGGGCAGAGGGAAGAGGGCTTATGGGACTTGTGGGGAGGGAAGAATCTAGAAATTGGAAATCATTTGGATTGTAAACAAAGAATTTAGAAAAGAAAAAAATTTCAGCAAGCAGAATTTACTTGAGATTTTAAGCAGTGAGTAGGACAGAAAAGCATCAGGAAATATTCCCCGGATGTTCTTCTCACCTGCTTCCCCATTAAAGTTTAAAGTGTTCCTTCACATTTGGTTCTATTTGCTCCTGTTGCTTTCTGGGCCATGTCTCATCTACACACTTCTTTGATTTTCATTTACTGTGTTATTAGTATCAGCTTCTAAATGGTGTTTATATTTTAGTGTAAACTAACAGTATATCGCTCATAAACATGATTTAAAATTAGTGATAAATCTCTGAGAATGCTGTTTATGCACATTCTGATATTTTATGAAAAAAGCCACTGTTTACATATAGGCAGTCTTTATTATAAATTTAAAGTTTGTTTGAATAATTTTGACATTACCATGTAAATTTTTATGGAAGTTAATCTTGAACCAATTATTTTGTAGAATAATCCACTTTTATTCTAACAGCATACGAGGTTTTTTGTTAGTCATTTAAATAACACATGAATGCAATGCTGGAAGTAAAAGCCACATGAAAGCCTACTTTTTCAGATACTCCAAAGGTGCTACTGATGTGTATTTCTGAACATTATTTCTCATTCAAATTTTTTCTTATTACTAATTTTACTTTAAATTCTCCAATTTTCAAATTGTAAATGTTTCCAGATGTTTCTATGTAAAATGACCTAATCTCAATTTTATATGTAAAATCCTTCAAACTATTCTGTTGCATAAGTGAACATTTAGGTTGCTAATGAATTGATCTGCGCTATTCAAAATTAATAACATATTGAAGAATAAATGTTACTTGCTTATGAATAAAACATTAAATTGGTGATAGATTTTTAGAAATCAATGTGGCATCTCATTTAAGTAAATGTTTTCAATATATAATCCAAGAGTGAAAAAAAAAACCACATTTGTCCAGGAATCTTGATAAGATTGAATTTCCTTTCACTCCTTATATCTCATTACCCTTTCTCTATCTCTCTCTATAATTATTTGTTTTCTATTTTTCTTGATTACCTTGATTGTTAATATAAAATTATTTATTGTAATGAGACAGGGAAGAGAAAGACAAGGATCTCAGAGAAGGAAGGAAAGGAGGAGAGGAAGAAGAGAAGAAGGGAAGGAGGGAAAACAAGCATGGAGTCAGGTGGAGGTTGAGGAGTACCATTTCTTCAATGAGGATGATGAATGTGCTTTAAGATATAACCCGATCCAGCCAGAGGCGGAGCCAGCCTCAGCCAGCTTCCCAGGTGCTCAGACCCAGCCTGCGGAACCAGCTGTTTCCCATCCAGCAGGCTGCAGAGCCAGCCTCAGGCAGCTTCCCAGGTGCTCAGACCCAGCCTGTGGAACCAGGGCAGACCCCAATCTCCCTGCAGCCAGCGCCATCTTCCCAGCTGTTTCCCATCCAGCAGGCGGCTGAGCCAGTCTCAGCCAGCTTCCCAGCAGCTTTGGACCAGCAGGCAGAACCAGGTAACTGAGATATCTCCAGGTTAAGACCTCTGGGTAATCAGGACACCAGAAAGCAAGCCATGAGCAGGAGCAGTGCAGAGCAGCTGCACAACAGGCAGAACCAAGTACCTGGGATATTCTGAGTTTAAGACCTCAGGGGACTCAGGCCACCTGTCAGCAATCTGTGAGCAGGAGCCCTGCAGGGCAGTGGTTCAGGTGTCCCAGTCGCGGGGAAATAGCCTTATGAGCCCACAGGAGGGTCAAGCACCAGCTAGTAACTACAGGACCAACTAACGCCAGAGTTAACCAGATGGCAAAAGGCAAACGTAAGATTGTTACTAACAGAAATCAAGGCAGTATGGCAGCATCCAAACCCAGGTCCCCTACAACAATAAATCTTGGATACCCCGAAACACCAGAAAAACAAGATTCAGATCTAAAATCACTGGTCAGGATGTTGATAGAGGAACACTTAGATAAATCTCTTAAAGTAATACATGAGAAAATAGATCAAAAGCTAGAAGCCCTTACAAGGCAAACACAAATAAATCTTGGATATCCCAACACACCAGAAAAACAAGACTAAGATCTAAAATCACTGGTAAGGATGCTGATAGAAGATCACTTAGATAAATTTCTTAAAGTAATAGAGGAGAAAATAGATCAAAAGCTAGAAGCCCATACGAGGAAAACACAAAAATCACTTAAAGAAATCCAGGAGAATATAGAGCAAAAAAATGAATCCCAATAAGGGGGAGAAACAAAAATCACTTAAAGAAATACAAGAGAACATGGATCAACAAGTAGAAGTCATAAAAGAGGAAACACAAAAAACCCTTAAAGAATTACAGGAAAACACAAACAAGCAATTGAAAGATCTGAGCAAAACCATACAGAATCTAAAAACAGAAGTAGAAACAACTATGAAATCACAAAGGGAGACAACGTTGGAGATAGAAAACCTTGGGAAGATATCAGGAGTCATAGATGCAAATACCAACAATAGAATACAAGAGATAGAAGACCTGTTGTAAATAATACTGTAAGAACACTTGTGTGTAACTTCCTGTGGGGTCTCTGTACCAAGTCCTTTTGTGTAAATACCTAGAAATAAATTCTGGGTCACATGGAAAAAAACAAAACAAAACAAAACAAAACAAAAGAAAAAAAAAAGAAATCAGGAATCATAGATGCAAATATCAACAATAGAATACAAGAGATCGAAGACAGAATCTCAGATGCTGAAGATACCATAGGAACCACGGATTCAACAATTAAAGAAAAGGTAAAATGCAAAAAGCTGGTAACCCAAAACTTTCAGGAAATCCAGGACACAATGAGAAAACCAAACCTAAGGATTATAGGGATAGATGAGAATGAAGATCTACAACTTAAAGGGCCAGCAAATATCTTCTACAAAATTATGGAAGAAAAATTCCCCAACCTAAAGAGAGAGATGCCCATGAATATACAAGAAGCCTATAGAAGCCCAAATAGACTGGACCAGAACAGAAATACTTCCCCTCACATAATAATCAAAACCCCAAATGTACTAAACAAAGAAAGAATATTAAAGGCAGTAAGAGAAAAAGGACAAGTAACATATAAAGGAAGACCTATCAGAATTACACCAGACTTCTCACATGAGACCATGAAAGCTAGAAGATCCTGAGCAGACCTCATGCAGACTCTAAGAGAACACAAACTTCAGCCAAAACTACTATACCCAGCAAAACTCTCAATTGCCATAGGGGGGAAACCAAGGTATTTCACAACAAAACCAAATTTGCACGATATCTATCTACAAACCCAGCCCTACAAATGATAATAGGGGAAAAATATCAACACAATGGGGGGAAACAACACCCCAGAAGAAACAAGATAGAAAACCCCTCTCATCCTAACCAAAAGAAGAAAACCACTCAAATGCAAAAAATAAAAATAAAAATAAATAAATAAATAAATAACGCCCAAAATGTCAGGAAGTAATAATTACTATTCCTTAATATCTCTTAATATCAATGGACTCAATTCCCCAATAAAAAGACACAGACTAACAGACTGGATACGGAAACAGGACCCTACATTTTGCTGCATACAGGAAACACATCTCAGTGTCATAGACAAACACCACCTTAGAGTAAATAGCTGGAAGACAATTTTACAAGCAAGTGGTCTCAGGAAACAACCCAGAATAGCCATTCTAATATCAGATAAAATTGACTTTCAACCTAAAGTCATCAAAAGAGACTCAGAAGGTCACTTCTTGCTTGTCAAAGGGAAAATCCACCAAGAAGAATTCTCAATACTGAACATCTATGCCCCAAATGTAAGGGCACCCTCATTCATAAAAGAAACTTTACTAAAGCTTAAAGCACACATTGCACCTAACACAATAACTGTAGGTGACTTCAACACTCCACTCTCCTCAATGGACCGATCAGGAAAGCAGAAACTAAACAGGGACACAGTGAAACTAATTGAAGCTTTGGACCAATTGGACTTAACAGATATATATATATAGAACATTCCATCCTAAAGCAAAAGAGTATACCTTTTTCTCAGCACCACACGGTACCTTCTCAAAAATTGATCATATAATTGGTCACAAGACAGACCTCAACAAATACAAGAAGACTGAACTAATCCCATGTCTCCTATCAGATCACTATGGAATAAAAGTGGTCTTCAATAGCAAGAAGAACAACAGAAAGCCCACATACACATGGAAACTGAACAATACTCTACTCAATGACACCTTGGTCAAGGAAGAAATAAAGAAAGAATCAAAGACTTTTTAGACATCACTGAAAATGAAGGTACGACCTACACAAATCTTTGGGACACAATGAAAGCAGTGCTAAGAGGAAAACTGATAGCCCTGAGTGCCTCCAAAAAGAAACTAGAGAGAGCATACACTAGCAACTTAACAGCACACCTGAAGGCCCTGGAACAAAAAGAAGCTAATTCACCCAGGAGGAGTAGAAGACAGGAAATCATCAAACTAAGGGCTGAAATCAATCAAGTAGAAACAAAGAGAACCATACAAAGAATCAACAAAACCAAGAGCTGGTTCTTCGAGACAATCAACAAGGTAGATAAACCCTTAGCTAGACTAACCAAAGGACACAGAGACAGTATCCAAATTAACAAAATTAGAAATGAAAAGGGGGATATAACAACAGAAACTGAGGAAATTCAAAAGATCATCAGATCCTACTAAGAGGCCTATACTCAAAACAACTGGAGAATCTGGAGGAAATGGACAATTTCCTAGAAAGATACAAAATACCAAAATTAAATCAGGATCAAGTAGATCAGCTAAACAGTCCCATAACCCCTAAACCAATAGAAGGGTTCATAGAAAGCCTCCCAACAAAAAAAAAGTATGGGACCAGATGGTTTTAGTGCAGAATTCTACCAGACCTTCAAAGAAGACTTAACACCAATACTCTTCAAACTATTCCACAAAATAGAGACAGAAGGGACACTGCCCAACTCATTCTTCAAAACCACAATTAAGCTGATACCTAAACCACAAAAAGACCCAACAAAGAAAGAGAACTACAGGCCAATTTCTCTTATGAATATCGACGCAAAAATACTAAATAAAATTCTTGCCAATCGAATCCAAGAGCATATCAAAATGATCATTCACCATGATCAAGTAGGTTTCATCCCAGGGATGCAGGGATGGTTCAATATGCGGAAATCCATCAATGTAATCCACTACATAAACAAACTAAAAGAAAAAAAACCACATGGTCATCTCATTAGATGCTGAAAAAGCATTCCACAAAATTCAGCATCCTTTCATGCTAAAAGTCTTGGAAAGAGTAGGAATTCAAGGCCCATACCTAAACATAGTAAAAGCAATCTACAGCAAACCAGTAGCCAACATCAAAATAAATGGAGAGAAACTTGAAGCAATCCCACTAAAATCAGGGACTAGACAAGGCTGCCCTCTCTCTCCATATCTTTTCAATATAGTACTTGAGGTTCTAGCAAGAGCAATTAGACAACATAAGGATGTCAAAGGGATACAAATTGGAAAGGAAGAAGTCAAACTATCATTATTTGCAGATGATATGGTAGTCTACTTAAGCGATCCAAAAAACTCCACCAGAGAACTTCTACAGCTGATAATCAACTTCAACAAAGTGGCTGGTTATAAAATTAACTCAAGCAAATCAGTAGCCTTCTTGTACTCAAAGGACAAGCAGGCTGAGAAAGAAGTTAGGGAAATAACACCCTTCACAATAGCCACAAACAACATAAAGTATCTTGGCGTAACTCTAACCAAACAAGCAAAAGATCTGTATGACAGGAACTTCAAGTCCTTGAAGAAAGAAATCAAAGAAGACCTCAGAAGATGGAAAAATATTTCTTGCTCCTGGATTGGCAGGATCAATATAGTAAAAATGGCCATCTTGCCAAAAGCAATCTACAGATTCAATGCAATCCCTATCAAAATCCAAAATCAATTCTTCATAGATCTAGAAAGAACAATGCTCAAATTCCTCTGGAGCAACAAAAAACCCAGGATAGCTAAAACTATTCTCAACAATAAGAGGACTTCTGGGGGAATCAATATCCCTGACCTCAAGCAGTACTACAGAGCAATTATGTTAAAAACTGCATGGTATTGGTACAGCAACAGGCAAGTAGATCAATGGAATAGGATTGAAGACCCAGAAATTAACCCACAGACTTATGGTCTCTGGATCTTTGATAAAGGAGCCAAAACCATCCAGTGGAAAAAAGATAGCCTTTTCAAAAAATGGTGCTGGTTCAACTGGAGGTCAACATGCAGAAGAATGCGAATTGACCCACTCTTATCTTCTTGTACTAAGATAAACTCCAAGTAGATCAAGGACCTCCACATAAAATCAGACACACTGAAACTATTAGAAAAGAAACTTGGGAAGACCCTGGAGGACATGGGCACAGGGGACCGTTCCTGAAAGAACACCAATAGCTTATGCTCTAAGATCAAGAATTGACAAATGGGACCTCATAAAATTACAAAATTTCTGTAAGGCAAAGGACACTGTCAGAAGGACAAAATGGCAACCAACAAAGTGGGAAATGATCTTCACCAACCCCACTTCCGACAGAGGGCTAATATCCAATATATACAAAGAACTCAAGAAGGTAGACCCCAAAGAACCAAATAACCCTATCAAAAAATGGGGTACAGAACTAAACAAAGAATTTTCACCAGCCAAAATTCGCATGGCGGAGAAACACCTTAAGAGATGTTCAACATCATTAGTCATCAGGGAAATGCAAATCAAAACAACCTTGAGATTCCACCTCACACCAGTCAGAATTGCTAAGATTAAAAACTCAAGAGACAACAAGTGCTGGCGAGGATGTGGAGAAAGAGGAACACTACTCCACTGTTGGTGGGATTGTAAAATTGTAAAACCGCTCTGGAAATCAGTTTGGTGGTTCCTCAGAAAATTGGGCATGTCACTTCCAGAGGACCATGGCATACCACTCCTGGGTATATACCCAGAGGATTCCCCTGCATACAATAAAGGCACATGCTCCACTATGTTTATAGCAGCCTTGTTTATAATAGCCAGAAATTGGAAGGAGCCCAGATATCCCTCCAAAGAGGAATGGATACAGAAAACGTGGTATATTTATACAATGGAGTACTACTCAGCAATTAAAAATAATGAACTCCAAGGTCACGCTGTGCTTTCAGCGGGGCAGCCATCTTGCCTCAGGACCCTGTGCGCAAACAGCGGGCACACTGGACACAGTGAGTGGCTGGAGTCAGGTGTGTGGCCAGAGATATAGCTTAGCTTAGCTCTGCAGGAGATCTGGGCACAGAAAGCTCAGCTGCAGGTACAGACTACCGTGGCCCGGGACCGGCTCTCTGAGCTGACTAGCAGCAAGGGGCCACCTTGCCACCTCAGGGCACAGCTCAGAACTCTAGCAACTGGAGTCAGGGGCCTGGACTCAGAGTGAGCATAGTCCAGCACAGACAACGCTGCCAGAAGGGATCTGCAGAGCCGGGTACCAGCAGCTCAGCCAAGGTCATGCTGTGCTTTCAGTGGGGCAGCCATCTTGCCTCAGGACCCCACGCACAAACAGGGCACACTGGACACAGCGAGCGGCTGGAGTCAGGTGCGTGGCCAGAGATATAGCTTAGCTTAGCTCTGCAGGAGATCCGGGCACAGAAAGCTCAGCTGAAGGTGCAGACTACCGCGCCCGGGCCAGCTCTCTGAGCAGACTAGCAGAGGGGGGCCACCTTGCCTCCTCAGGACACAGCTGAGGAGAATTCTAGCAGCTGGAGTCAGGGGCCTGGACTCAGAGCGAGCATAGTCCAGCACAGACAACGCTGCCAGAAGGGATCTGTCTCCTGGGGACAGGCGTGCTGTGCTTTCAGAGGGGCTGCCATCTACAATAAGACCAACTAACGCCAGAGATAAAGAGATGGCAAAAGGCAAACGTAGGAACATTATTAACAGAAATCAAGGCAATATGGCACCATCTGAACCCAATTTGCCAACCACAGCAAGTCCGGGATACCCCAGCACACCAGAAAAACAAGAGTTAGATATAAAAGCACAGGTCATGATGCTCCTAGAGGAACACAAAAAAGACATAAACAAATCTCTTAAAGAAATGCAGGGGAACATCAATAGGGTAGAAGCTCTTACAATCCAAACACAAAAAACACCTAAAGAACTCCAGGAGAATATGGGCCATCAGACAGAAACCAATAAAGAGGAAATGATAAAATCAGTTAAAGAAATGCAGGAGAACTTGAAACAACAGGCAGAAGTCATGAAAGAGGGAGCACAAAAATATATTAAAGAATTACATGAAAACACAAACAAACAAATGATGGAACTGAGCAAAACCATCCAAGATCTGAACACAGAGGTAGAAACAACTAAGAAATCACAAAAGGAGGCAACTTTGGAGATAGAAAACCTTGGGAAGAAATCAGGGATCCTAGATGCAAACATAAACAACAGAATACAAGAGATAGAAATAAGAATCTCAGATGCTGAAGATAACATAGTAACCATTGACTCCACAGTCAAAGAAAACGCAAAATCCAAAAGGCTTGTAACCCAAAACATCCAGGAAATCCAGGACACAATGAGAAGACCAAACCTAAGGATTATAGGGATAGATGAGAGTGAAGATCTACAACTTAAAGGGCCAGCAAATATCTTTAACAAAATTATGGAAGAAAACTTCCCTAATTTAAAGAGAGAGAGAGATGCCCATGAATATACAAGAAGCCTACAGAATTCCAAACAGACTGGACCAGAACAGAAACACCTCCCGTCACATATAATCAAAACCCCAAATGTACTAAACAAAGAAAGAATATTAAAGGCAGTAAGAGAAAGGGCCAGGTAACATATAAAGGAAGACCTATCAGAATCACACCAGACTTCTCTCCAGAAACCATGAAAGCTAGAAGATCCTGGACAGACCTCATGCAGACCCTAAGAGAAAAAAATGTCAGCCAAGACTACTATACCCAGCAAAACTCTCAATCAACATAGATGGAGAAATCAAAATATTCCATGACAGGACCAAATTTACACAATATCTTTCCACTAACCCAGCTCTACAAAGGATAATAGGAGGAAAACTCCAATACAAGGAAGGGAATGGTACCCAAGGAAAAGCAAGACGGTAAACTTCTTCCATCAAACTCAAAGGAAGATAACTACTCAAAAACAAAAATAACATCAAAAATGTCAGGAAGTAATAATCTCTATTCCTTAATATCTCTTAACATCAATGGACTCAACTCCCCAATAAAAAGACATAGACTAACAGACTGGATATGGAAACAGGACCCTACATTTTGCTGCTTACAGGAAACACACCTCAGAGTCAAAGACAAACACTACCTTAGAGTTAAAGGATGGAAGAAAATTTTGCAAGCAAATGGTCACAGGAAGCAAGCTGGAGTAGCCATTTTAATATCAGATAAAATTGACTTTCAACCCAAAGTCATCAAAAGAGACACAGAAGGTCACTTCTTGCTAGTCAAAGGAAGAATCCACCAAGAAGAAATCACAATTCTAAACATCTACGTTCCAAATGTAAGGGCACCCTCATTTGTAAAAGAAACCTTACTAAAGCTCAAAGCACACATTGCACCTAACACAATGATTGTGGGGGACCTCAATACTCCACTATCCACAGTGGACCGACCAGGAAAACAGAAACTAAACAGAGACACAGAGAAACTCATTGAAACTTTGGAGCAATTGGATTTAACAGATATATATAGAACATTTCACCCTAAAGCAAAAGACTATACCTTTTTCTCAGCCCCTCATGGTACCTACTCCAAAATCGACCATATAATTGGACACGAGACAGATCTCAACAAATATAAAAAGATCGAACTAATCCCATGCCTCTTATCAGATCACCATGGAGTAAGAGTGTTATTCAATAGCAACAAAAACAACAGAAAATCCCCATATGCGTGGAGGCTGAACAATATTCTACTCAATGATACCTTAGTCAAGGAAGAAATAAAGAAAGAAATCAAAGAATTCTTAGAACTTAATGAAAATGAAGGCACAACATACCCAAATCTATGGGATACAATGAAAGCAGTGCTTAGAGGAAAACTCATAGCCCTGAGTGTCTCCAAAAAGAAACAGGAGGGAGCATATACTAGCAACTTAATGGCGCACTTGAAAGCTCTGGAACAAAAAGAAGCAATTTCACCCAGGAGGAGTAGAAGACAGGAAATCATCAAACTCAGGGCTGAAATCAATCAAGTTGAAACAAAGTGAACCATACAAAGAATCAACAAAACCAGGAGCTGGTTCTTTGAGAAGATCAACAAGATAGATAAACCCCTATCCAGACTTATTAAAGGGCACAGAGACAGTATTCAAATTAACAAAATTAGAAATGAAAAGGGAGATAAAACAATAGAAACTGAGGAAATTCAAAAAATCATCAGATCCTACTACAAAAACCTATACTCAACACAACTGGAGAATCTGGAGGAAATGGACAATTTCCTAGACAGTTACCAAATACCAAAATTAAACCAGGATTAAATAGATCGTCTAAACAGACCCATAACTACCAAAGAAATAGAAGGCGTCATAGACAGTCTTCCAACCAAAAGGAGCACAGGACCAGACGGTTTTAGGGCAGAATTCTATCAGACCTTCAAAGAAGTCCTGATACTGATACTCTTCAAATTATTCCACAAAATAGAAACAGAAGAAACACTACCCAACTCATTCTATGAAGCCACAATTACCCTGATACCAAAACCACACAAAGATGCAACTAAGAAAGAGAAATACAGGCCAATTTCTCTTATGAATATTGATGCAAAAATACTAAACAAATACTTGCAAACCGAATCCAAGAACACATCAAAACGATCATTCACCATGATCAAGTTGGTTTCATCCCAGGGATGCAGGGATGGTTCAATATATGGAAATCCATCAACGTAATCCACTACATAAACAAACTCAAAGAAAAAAAACACATGATCATCTCATTGGATGCTGAAAAAGCATTTGACAAAATTCAGCATCCTTTCATGCTAAAGGTCTTAGAAAGAACAGGAATTCAAGGCCCATATCTAAACATAGTAAAAGCAATATACAGCAGACCAGTAGCCAACATCAAGGTAAATGGAGAAAAACTCGAAGCAATCCCTCTAAAATCAGGGACTAGACAAGGCTGTCCCCTCTCGCCATATCTCTTCAATATAGTACTTGAGGTACTAGCTAAAGCAATTCGACAACAGAGGGAAGTCAAAGGGATACAAATCGGAAAGGAAGAAGTCAAACTATCACTATTTGCAGATGATATGATAGTATACTTAAGTGACCCAAAAACCTCCACCAGAGAACTCCTGCAACTGATAAACAACTTCAGGAAAGTGGCTGGCTATAAAATCAACTCAAGTAAATCAGTAGCCTTCCTATACGCAAAGGATAAGCAGGCCGAGAAAGAAATTAGGGAAATGACACCCTTCACAATAGCCACAAATGATATAAAGTATCTTGGAGTGACGCTAACCAAACATGTGAAAGATTTATATGACAAAAACTTCAGGTCTCTGAAGAGGGAAATTGAAGAAGACATCAGAAAATGGGAAAATCTTCCATGCTCGTGGGTTGGCAGGACTAATATAGTCAAAATGGCAATCTTGCCCAAAGCAATATACAGATTCAATGCAATCCCCATCAAAATCCCAACTCAGTTCTTCATAGAGCTAGAAAGAGCAATTCTCAAATTCATCTGGAATAACAAAAAACCCAGGATAGCTAAAACTATCATCAACAGCAAAAGAACTTCTGGGGGAATCAATATCCCGTACCTCAAGCAATATTACAGAGCAGTGGTATTAAAAACTGCATGGTATTGGTTCAGTGACAGGGAAGCGGATCAATGGAATAGGATCGAAGACCCAGAATTGAACCCACACATCTATGGCCAATTGATCTTCGACAAAGGAGCTGAAAACATCCAGTGGAAAAAAGATAGCCTTTTCAACAGATGGTGCTGGCTCAACTGGAGGTCAACATGCAGAAGAATGAGAATTGATCCACTCTTATCTCCTTGCACTAAACTCAACTCCAAGTGGATCAAGGACCTCCACATAAAACCAGACACACTAAAACTAATAGAAAAGAAACTGGGGAAGACCCTTGAAGACATAGGCTCAGGGGGAAAATTCCTGAACAGAACACCAATTGCTTATACTCTAAGAACAAGAATAGACAAATGGGACCTCATAAAACTACAAAGTTTCCGTAAGGCAAAAGACACTGTCAAAAGGATAAATCGGCAACCAACAAATTGGGAAAAAATCTTCACCAACCCCACATCCGACAGAGGGCTAATCTCCAATGTATACAAAGAACTCAAGAGGTTAGACCCCAGAAAACCAAATAACCCTATCCAAAAATGGGGTACAGAGCTAAACAGAGACTTTTCACCTGAAGAAATTCGGATGGCTGAGAAACACCTTAAAAAATGTTCAACATCACTAGTCATTAGGGAAATGCAAATTAAAACAACCCTGAGATTTCACCTCACACCAGTCAGAATGGCTAAGATTAAAAACTCAGAAGACATCAGGTGTTGGCAGGATGTGGAGAAAGAGGAACACTCCTCCACTGCTGGTGGGAATGCAAGCTGGTACAACCACTCTGGAAATCAATATGGTGGTTCCTCAGAAAACTGGAAGTGATACTTCCGGAGGACCCAGCCATACCACTCCTGGGAAAATACCCAAAAGACTCACCAGCATGCAATAAGGATACATGCTCCACTATGTTCATAGCAGCCTTATATATAATAGCCAGAAGCTGGAAAGAACCCAGATGTCTCTCAACAGAGGAATGGATACAAAAAATGTGGTATATATACACAATGGAGTACTATTCAGCCATTAGAAACAATGAATTCATGAAATTCTTAGAGAAATGGATGGAGCTGGAGAACGTCATACTAAGTGAGGTGACCCAGTCTCAAAAGAATACCCATGGTATACAGTCACTGATAAGTGGATATTAGCCTAGAAGCTTGGAACACCAAAGACACAAATCACATATCAAGTGATGTCTCACAAGAAGAAAGGAGTGGACACTGGTGCTAGAATGGACCAAAACATCATTGTGGGAGAGTACAAGAACAATAAGGTGGGAGGGGTGGATGAGGGAGCAGGGGGAGGGAACAGGACATGTGGGACCTTTGGGGGTGGGGAACCAGAAAAAGGGAAATGAATTGTAAATATAGAATATATACAATAAAAAAAATAAATAAAAAAAATAAAAAAAATTCTATGTGTGGGTGGGGTGGGGTTGGGTGGGATAGGGGGTTTCAGGAGTGGAGACCTGGAAAGGGGATAACATTGAAATGTAAAGAAAAATATCCAATAAAAGTAAAAATATTAAAAAGAAAAAAATAATGAACTCATGTAATTTGTAGGTAAATGGTTAGATCTGGAAAATATCATCCTAAGTGAGCTAACCCAATCACAAAAGAATACACATTAAATGTAATCACTGATAAGTGGATATTAATGAGCCCAGAACCCTAAATACTCAAGGCACAATTAGCAAGTCAAATGACTCCCAAGAAGAATAAAGGAGAGGACCCTGGGCCTGTAAATTTGGATCCAGTTTTGTAGACCCAGAACAGAGAAATCGTGGGGGCGGGGAAATGATTGGGGGGGAGAGGAATTATGGGACATATGGTGGGGGGGGACTGGGAAAGGGGAAAGCCTTTGGAATGTAAACATAACATATAGAAAATAAAAATTAATTTAAAAAAAAGATATAACCCAGGACACTGAACATTTCTTTAGGTGTTTCTCAGCTGGGAAAGGGGAATAGGAGGAGGACTTATGTGCGGAGGTACTGGAAGGAGAGGAAGGGTTAATATTGTAAAGTGAATAAATATATTTTTGAAAGGAAATAACTAAGAATTTCATCGAGCTCCATAGACATTTCAGAATATTTGACGGAATATGGGATTACTTTCTGGTAGTGACTTGGCCAGAAGTGGCTCATTCATGCACAAGGAGCATCCTTATATCCCAACGGTTAGCCTTACTCAAGCTTTGCTCATGCGCATGCACACACCAATGTTTGCCAGCGTTGCTTGGCAACCTGGATTCTATCAACTGTATCTGTGGGACTCAGAAGCTTTTTTCCCCTCCCTACAACCATGGTGGGGGAACGTGTGTGCATATCTTGTTTTAAACTGCTACTATGTTTGGGTATTAGTGAGTCTAAGAATAAGGTCTGGCAAAATCTGAAGGGGTGAGAAGTGAACGGGTGGGTGAGACCAGAAGCCTCAATCATGAAGAAGATCTTGGTTCACGGAGTTAAGGAAAAGACACCAATGGGTTTTTGTGATGTCCCACGAAAAAACCTGTTGGACTTTATACGTTATATGAGAAGCGTTTCTGTCCCAAATGAACTGAGATACAAACCTCTCAGAAAGATCCACCAGGCTGCAAGTGAGGGTGATACAGAGAGACTGCAGAGAATAATAAGTCTTCGGAAACACAGTGTGCACGACAGAGACTTTAAGCAAAGGTAACAGGGCCTATGATATACTGGGAGTGGCTTGTGTAGAGCATGTGCGACAGCCTCTGTTATGGCCAAAGACCAGGGTAAAGGAGCCAAAGGGAGGGAGAGGCCTCTCTGCTCCTTCTCCTCGGGATCCTAAGCATCTCTTGATGAATTGCACTCTTGCTAGCCAGCTCAGCTCTTTCTACTCCACCTACAAATTTATCCCAATAAATCATGAACTTACCAAGTATATTTGTTCTCTCAATCAATTTACCTACCAGTAATAATATGATTACCTACCATGTCGCATTCATATTGTATTATTATTAAAACGTTCTTGCTTTGCCACCTCTAAGAAAATTTAAAAACATTAAGTACATTTTATAATTTTTGAAATTAATCATAAACATGTCAGAAAAAATTTATTATCTTGTACTTAAACTCATCTTTGCTAAGTAGAAGGAATAATGATAACCTAAATTGAGCTGTTAAGTGCAGGCAGAAATATAAGAATTTGCATAATTCCCCTTGGTACATCATTATGCTATTCTATAGGATAATTACTATTTTTGAATGTTTTTTGCTTTATTGATATCAAATGTATGACCTTTTTACTAATATAGTAAGTACTGATGTAGCAGTACCAATACTAATATAGTAAGCAAGCTAGTAAATTGTTCATTTTTCATAAGGGAATTAAATAATTGATCAGAAGATGTAAGAATTACATAACATTCAACGTTTAATAATTATATGTTATTTAATGTGTTATGATTATGAGTAGGAATATGTTATGAGTAATTGTTAATTTTTAGATACTGTTCTATAATTTAATTGAAAATTCCCTTTTTCAATAGGACTGCTCTGCATTTTGCCTGTGCCAATGGCCAGGTGGAAGTAGTAGGTATTCTATTGAAAAATAATTGTGATATTGACGCTGTTGACAGGAAATTCATCACACCTCTGATGAAGGTATATATACTTCTCCAAATGCAGCATAACATAGGCTTTATTTAAGTCACTGTAAAAGGAAATAATATCATTTGCATGTCACTGAAGTCATGAATCCTGTGTGATGTTTATATTAAATTCTTTGAACAAGTCACCTGCTTCTTGGTATATTCCTAGGCTGTTCAAAACTGGGCATATGAATGTGTGTGTACATTGTTGAAGCATGGTGCTGATCCAAACCGTATGGACAAAAATGGTAATACTTCTCTCCACTACGCTGTATCTGAAGATAACCAGACACTGGCTAAATGCTTGCTTAAATACAGTGCAAACATGGAACAAAAGAACAAGGTATAGTTCATCCCACTGTAATTTCCAAATAATTTGAAATATGTGTGTGTTGTAAAAGTAATGGAGGTAGGATTAACTTTACATGTTAAAAATAAAGGCATTCTTAAATGAAAATATTCTGACATAGCTTGTTTATTTAACAACATGACTTCAAATAGGGATGCTTTAAAAGAAGTCTTAGAGTATAGAATGTTTCTGCATTGAAGACGAGCATATTTGCTGTTTTGTATTAAGGTAAAATTTCTCAGTTTATGTCTTCTTTTTCACAAAAATTAGTTTCTAAATTGTGTGAGGTAACACATTAGAGAGCAAAACTTCTCTTTCTAATGAGATTATGTTCATATTCAAATGAAACAAAATAATTTATGACAAAGATTACTGTTGTTGACAAATATTATCAAATGATATATTTCTCTGTATTAAGACTGAATTAAGAAAGATTGAACCAATTCCTCATCAGAAATATGTTGGACCATCTAGAAATTAGGCTATTAAAGGGATACAAGAAGAATTATTACTATTTTTTATTATTATTTCAATAATTTTTAATAAATTTATATTGATCACATTTTTTCTAAACCCCAACTCCTGTCCGGATCCTCATCTCCCATCTTTTTACCTTCCCAACTACATGACCCCCTCCACAAGGAAAGGAAAACCAGGAACACCACAACTCTATAGAGCAAAAATCAAAAGAAACAGAATTGCTTGAAGATGAGTTTGTGTGTGCTGATACTGTGATTTCTGTTTGGCAAGTAGCCATTCTTGAGTTATAAACATGACCACACAGCTCCACCTGAAGAAAACTCTGAAGACATGAGATAGATAGTGAGTAAGTGTTCAGCATGTGGAAAAACAGAGGAAATATCAAAGAATATACTGGTATATTTTCATTTTTGTCAAAGGAACAACTATCACTTAGATCAGAATCTTATCTCTGCTCTCAAATCTAGGACGCTTAGATGGAATGGGAAGATTAACTCATGTTTTTCCATAGTGAAATGAAATGCAATTCTAGCTGTGTGTTCTATTCCCATCAAAGGATACTAGATACTATATATATAATGTTTCAAAAAATGGAGTTATAATGGTAATCATTTGCTTATAGAGTAATTCCCCTTTGCTTTCAGACAACAATAATTCACTAATTTTACATCATCTTGAAATAATTATTAGATGCTGGACTTTTAAAAGCTATTTGTATTATTAATATTAAGGTCAACAGGTCTCAAACTGGTAATTGCAAGTGATTTTTCTACATCAAAGAGTAGCAAGCCATAATAAACCTTGACAGTTGAAGGGGTTAGGTGCTCTCAGTGTGACTTGCTACATGCATACAAACCAGGAAACATGTCCTACAATTTGTTACCACTGAAAACTAAATAGCAAAGGAAAACAGAATGCAAATGAAATGCCAATTAACAGTGTTTGAAACTTTTTTGGGTCAATGTTAAGAGTGTATATTTCCTTTGTTGTAATTATCACTTTGTAAAACGTTAGATGATTTCATTCTCTATTAACTCTCTATTCATTTATAAATATTGGATAATAAAAACCCATTGGAGAAAAAATACTGGAAAGATTATAAACATAGGAGCTATGGACTTATCATGGTCTGTGAATACCAATGTTTTTTTCCAAGAACTGAGCCCAGTGCTGAGCTTCATGTAGAAACCTGATTAACCAATTGCTCTTAAAGAATGGATTCCCATACTCACAAGATAGCTCTATGGGCAAATGGGGCTTACTGATACAGGTAAGTAGATGAAGAGCATTTCAAAGAGAAGGAAAGTTGCTTGTACTGAGAGGGAAGGTGCTGCCTTCTCACTCTAGTAAGGGTTTGTTTTTACAGAGACTGTTTTTAGACTCAAGTCAGCTTCTGGCTATTATAAATTGGACTGCTATGAACATAGTGGAACATGTGTCCTTATTACATGCTAGGGAATCCTTTGGGTATATGCACAGGTGTGGTATAACAGGGTCCTCCGGTAGTATCATACCAAGTTTACTGAGGAACTGTCAAACTGATTTTCAGAGTGGTTTTACCAGCTTGCAATCCCACCAGCAGGGGAGGAGTGTTCCTCTTTCTCCACATCCTCTGCAGCACTTGCTGTCTCCTGAGTTTTCTGACTTGTGTGAGGCGAAATCTCAGCGTTGTTTTGATTCGCATTTCCCTGATGACTAAGGATGTAATAAGTACACATGCTCCACTATGTTCATAGCAGTCTTAAGCTGTTTTCCAACCAGAAGCTGGAAAGAACCCAGATGTCCCACAATGGAGGAATGGATACAGAAAATGTGGTATATTTACACTATGGAATATGACTCAGCTATTGAAAACAAGGAATTCATGAAATTCTTAGACAAATGTGTGGAACTGGAAAATATCATACAAGTGAGGTAACCCAATGACAAAAGTACACACATGGAATGCACTCACTGATAAGTGGATATTAGCCCAGAAGCTCTGAATACCCACAAAATAATTCACATATCCAATGGTGCCCAAGAAGAGGGAAGGAGAGGCCCCTGGTCCTGAAAATTCTCATTAAAGCAGTGTAGGGGAATATCAGGACAAGGAAATAGGATGGGTAGATTTAGGGACAGGGGGAGGGAAGAGGGCTTATGGGACTTTCAGGGAGGGGGGATCCAGGAAAGGGGAAATAATTTGAAATGTAAATAAAGAATATATCTAATAAAAATAGAAAAAAGGAGAAAATAAAAATAAAATAAAAATTAAAAGACTTAAGTGAGTTCAAAACTGTAATGTTTTTGGAATTTGGGTTGTCTTGTTTTGTTTTTCAGGATGGCTTTACACCACTTTTACTGGCTCTCAAGGAAAACAAAATAGAGATGGCAAAGTTATTAGTAAAGAAGGGGGCAAATATACACGTATTTGATGAGATGAAAAGGTATTTATCATTTGAATTTTAAAACACGAGCAGCATACTGAAATAATAACCATACAACCAGGAAATAGCAAATTGATTGAAAGAAGACTGACATAGGTATTCAATGATCACATATCAATTAGCCATCAGTCTTATCAGTTAGGTAAGAAAAACAATGTGGAGGTGAGCAACACACATCATTTATAGCAAGCTTCCTACCCCCATATATTGATTGATGCTTCTTATTTGATTTTTTTTTTGGTTGGCCAACCAATCTTAGAATAGATTAATGGATTTTCATTTTGGTTTTACTAATTTTTAAAGTTTGAACCTTGGCTTCACAACAAGACTCAATCATTTTGTAGTATTTCCACTTGTTCTTACCTATTTGTCCTATAAAATGTCATAGGTGAGTAGATGTAGATACATATAAATTGGTTTTAATGCTGGAAACTTCGTTGCTAGAAGTGTGATTTGAAGTGCTATGTATTGCCAAATACAATAAAAAGGAAACTTGGAAGGTTTTTGTGATATCATTTATTTAACATTAAGTACTATGCATAGCACATGCTATTATCATTACTAAATGATGATACAATGAAGGTTATTATGAAGAAAATATTTTATATATTATTGCTTAAATAATGAAACTAGCTTTCTATGATCTGATGGTTAACTGAACTAGAGCAAATGGAGACATTTTTATTTAAGTCTTTAATTAAGAAGAATGAATGCTACACACTTATATTCTATCAAGAATCCCACTAAGAATACAGTATATACAGTATATACACCATGCCCAGAAAACACAGCATACACAGCATATATTTACAGTACCCCCCACTATATACAGTATAAACAGCACATATAGTATAGACAGCACACAATATATAAGGTATATACTGTGTGTGAGGTGTGTGCAGTACCCATTCTTTTGTCTATGGACACAATATATAAAAATGAACTCTGTCTTTCCATACTATTTATGTGTGACAAAAATGTTGATACCAAACAGATAAGCAAGATAGTATATTTGTTTTATAACCAAGTAATAACAGTTCTAATTAAATACCTAGAAATGAAGCTATTTCTATCTAAATTCAGAAACACACTCGTATATGCCATAAGATGGGACTCTAAAGATATGGTCAATCTACTTTTGGATGAAGGCATTGACTTTTTCTTTAAAGATGTATTTGGATGGACTGCATTACGGTATGCTATTGAAGGCACAAGTAAAGGGTAAGTATGTGCATTAGATTTCTAGTAAACACAAACTTGTAGTTCAAATTAACCACAAATTCTTCATCTTTTCTCACACAGTATTTCATTGTTGACTCTAAGTTCTCTTGGAATAGCAGTGACCATCCAATATGAAAAACAGATACTGCTAGAAGTAGAAAAACAGAAGGATTTCTTTATGTCTTGACCTGGTTTGGAAATGCTGAGGATTGAACCAAGTACTTCTGTTATGGCCAGTTGTGGCACTGATCTATATCTATATGTGGGAATTTTCAGACCTTTAACATTGTGAATCCCAATATGTTTCCTTTTAGTCAAGTATAATCTCTATATCTGTATAAATATTATATATTATATAGTCAGATTTTGATATTCTAGTTAGCTGTTTCATTCTTCAGGTACTGTTTAACAGAAGATTGTGTTTCTTTCTCTGATCATTTTTTCCCATTAGCTATTATTTGAAACATGAAAATGATTATTTCTGGGTCTCTTAACTCCCACAAAGAGTTTTCTTTCAAAACACAGATGGAGAAGAAGGCATTCTAATCCCTCTTTTGCTTCTACTGATTCTGTTGCTGCAGTGTTGATATTAGCTCTTCTTCTGGAGAACAATAGTGATTGACCTTGATAAACAGGTTGCCTTTGTTGAATTAAATTCCTAGTGTTTTATGATAATTCACATTACATTGAATAGGTACAATATTTTAACTGATCTATTAGCCCCATGGTGGTAATGCTTTCCTTTGGCTCCTGTCTTTTTAGCTTGTGCCATGCTCATTGCTAGCAATATGATTCTTCGTATTTATTCAGTAACTGATGTGGAGTTCACATGCTAGTTTAATCCTAGACCTTCACTTTTCATTAATTTGAAGAATTTATTCAACTCTTCGGGTAGAACCTATGACTTGCGATCATTCTAAGCTGTCATGTATGTTCAAATTATGTTGCAGGAAACATCAGGAGTCTTTATTCATTACTGCTAGAACTCCAATATCAGATCCTGTTGCATTTTTGTGAGGCATTCTTTCCTAAGGGCTAGCAAACCCAATGTCATATTTCCCTGGTTTGTTCCCAGCTTCAGACTATATTTAGGAAACGTAGTTCACATCACATGCTATTGGAATTTATGTATAAAATATGATTTTATCTTCCAAAGCATTTGGAGACAAACAGGAAAAATCAATCTTCGCAACAAAGATCTATAGATTTGGAGTTTGATTAGGTAGATTAGGGATGCAGGTAACTAAAGTGTGGTGTTAGAACGTTTTAGTTTTCAGCTTTTGGTGATGTGGAATTCAATAATAGTACACAGCACAATCAATTCATCTAATGGAAAGAATTCATGTAACAACGAGCTTCAATTTTTAAGCTGTTAAACAGCTCACTTTTCTAAAAAGCCATAAAATTATATGAAAGCATTTAACAGTGAAAATTAGGAATTGAGTTACTTAACCTTAATTATTAAGTGACACAGGTTGGAGTCACTTGGAAAAGAATTGTGAGTGAGTGATCCTGTAGATTAGATTGACCTGTATGATGATCAGTGGAGAAACGACTTGCTGTAATAGGTGGGGGAATTCCCAACCCGCCTGCTTTGAGCAGCGCCATTCCCTAGGCAGGTGTCCTGAATTGTGTCAGAGCAGAGAAAGTGAGGAGCACGAATCTGTATTCATTGCTTTCTGTTCATGATGGTGGGTGTGTTGCAACTAATGCCTCAAACTTCCTCCAAAAATGATATACGATTGTGAGTGAAAATAAACACTTCTTCCCCAAATTTTCGTTTGATTGGCTATTTTATCACAGCAACTGAACACAAAAAGGATTTCATGATTTCTGGACAGTGGTAATATGTAATTATAAGACCTAACACCATGGAAGGAAATAACATATTGGGTTTTATTTGGATATTATGATAATACCTTTTAACCTTCTGGAAATTTTAACATAGTATAAGAATGTTTTTTAAATACTATTTTTATGTTTTGTTTTGTTTTATTTTTGCACATGGCAGAAGTCGAGAGATTCTCATGAACTATGATGAAAAGTTACGTAGAAAAATTAAAGATGGCATCCCAGGTAAGGCTTATGATTATGATATGTAAATATTATACTCATGATCAGAACACATTAAATGGGAATCAACACTTTTATGATTTGTGTTCTTCACATATATAATTGAACTGCTTCATGTATTTTAGACATTTTAATTTAGGCAATAGTACTAATATTTTGTTGCCATGATATTGTTATCACTCACAAAAGTAGTCTCTTCTTATGACAAATGAAAAAGTGACATTCCTGAATAAATATCTTTTGGTCTATGTCCAGACATGAATCAGTTATTCCGGACTGGCTGCCACTTTATTGTTTAGTTGAAGTTGGTTTTGAATTCCTGCACTAATCTGCTCGGATTTCTTAGTTGGTGAGATTACACATGTAGCACATACTCAAAAGGTTCCTTTATTAAAATCATAAACTTCTTTTTGAACTAGGAGTTGAATCAATAACCTCATGCCCTCCTTATTTTAAAATGGGAATTCTTTCAAATACATTTTAAAATTTATTTACTTGTTTATTCCCTTTTTATCCTGATCATGGTCTCCCCACATCCTTCATTTCTTCCCAATCCCATCCTTATAAATCCCTCCCTTATCCTCGAGAAGGAAAAGTGCCCCTTGGTTACCAACCCACTCTGGGACTTCCAGTCTCAGTAGGCCTAAACACATCCTCTCTCACTGAGGCCTAACTAAGTAGTCTAGTTATGGGTAGGGGATTCAATAGCAGCCAACTTACTCAGGGACAATCTCCACTCCGATTGTTAGGGGACCCGCATGAAGACTAAGCTGTAAGACTATACAAATGTGGAGGGGACACAGGTCCAGCCCCTGCATGCTCTCTGGTTGGTTGTTCAGTCCTGTACTCTTGTTCTGAACACTGCTTAATGTTTGGCTGTGTATCTCTGCAACTTCTTCCATTAGCTTCTAGGTGAAGTTTCTTTTGAAAATGTTATCCTAGAGTCCTGTCGGCAAGCATAGCAACATATCATTAATCGTGTCAGAGATTGGCTCTCTTACATGGGTTGTGTTTCGAGTTGGGTCAGCCATTTCTTGAATTTTCCTTCAATCTTTGTTCCCTCTTTATCCCTGTGTTGAAGGTATTGTGGGCAGGGTGATGTGTCCCTCCTTGCACTGGTGTCCCACCTGGATATAGGAGATGGCTACTTCAGTCTCCATATCTGCTGCTGATAGGAGTCTCAGCTAGGATCACTGCATAGACTCCCTGGGACTTTCTCTGTGCCAAGACTTCAGCTACTCAAACAAACAAACAAACAAACAAACAAAACAAAACCTCAGTTACCATTTCCAGTCATAACCCTCTCCCACAGCTCCTTTTCCCACACCTGATTGCCACTATATGTCCCCCATATAACCCCCTCTAACACGCAGTTCCCTTCCTCCATCTCTCTCTCCAATGACTATTTTGTTTCCCCTTAAGAGTGAGATTCATACAGCCTGCCTTTGGTCCTCCTTATTACTAAAATTCTGGGGGTCTTTGAATTGCAGTGTGGTTAACCTGTGATTTATGGCTAATATCCACTTATAAGTGACTACATAGCCTGTGTGACTATTGGGGTTTAGTTGACCTCACTCAAGATATTTTCTAGTTCCATCCATTTGCCTATTGTCAGAGTCATATATTTTAACATTTTAGATTTTAATTGTTCCATTTAAATATATTTCTCTTTTCTTAAATAGAATACAAGAATCTTGAAGACAATTCATTAGACAAGTAAGAATCATATAATTATAAAAATCATGTTTCCTAATCATGGAATGTATAAATGAAAAAGTATTTCTGCAGTATTCTAATCTGTAGAACCCCTAATATTTATGGTTGACAGTTATTTCTTTTAACTGCCATAACAAATGTTTAATTTTTTTCTATTGTTACTGTGATTTTTTTCTGATTGTATCATTGTCATTAAGCTTAGTGCTTCCATGCTTTGACGATCAGCCTGACTTAGTTCCTCATGTATTTCCTTGATCATTTCAATAGATTGACTGGAGTCCATAAAGCCCTCAAACCTATATACAATATATCAAATTTAAATTTTGAATTAAAATATATTACAAGGTTCTGTTCTATTCTCATTGGGAAAACCATTCCCAATGATCACATACACATTTGGAAATTTATTTAATTTTCATAATTAACTTTAAAACATTAAAGATGTTTCAAGGAACTCTCTTTTTTTAAGGTGAAGGGGAATTAATAATTTCTTTTTCATGGCTGCTTTTATTGCAGAACCACATGACATGAATGTTTTGGGTGAAGAAAGCATGGGTTTTGAAACAGGCTCTTTTTTGGGTTAATGTAGCAAAAGTTTTGTGACCTACTGAATAGGTTGCAAACTCTGCATTCAGTTTATGCAGTTTGTGAAGTCAAGTTCATCTAAGGCTATATTTAGCCTTTTCTAGGTTGGAAGATGCAGCGGCAAAGGACAAATTGAAAGTTGAACATTTGCTATAAAAAGAAGTCAATCTCTATTCATATCAATTAAGATTATGAAATGTAACTCAGTATGCACACTTTTATGTGTTTTTAAGAGTTTCACTCACCCATGTTTACTTGGGTTTGCTCTGTAGGCACCCCAATGATCCTACTTCTGGGACCACCTTGCCTAAATCAAGTGAGAATGGATATGATTTTGATGATAAGGTACAATTTTGCTTCTTTAACTTGATTTGATTGAACAGAAATATATTTCTCAAGTGTGTACTCTTGGAATTTGGTAATAATCTACTTGTTCTAATTTTGTTGACAAAAACGCTAATAGTCGGTTACTGAAAAAAGACATTTCCCCTAGCATGTGACTAGTAACTATTTGAATTATTTTTAATATTTGATAAAAAACAAAGATCAAGTAATTCTTTTGAGTGCAATATATTGTTTAAGATTATTTTATTATAAACAGAATTGCCATAGCAAAGTAGTTTTCAATTATGATCAATGATATTTGGGTAAATGCCACTCACTGCGATTCATTACTCATTCTCATGAAATATTCATCACAGAATTGCAATGGAGAAAATAGTCCCATCAGAGAACACAGAATTATTTATGGAAGATTGATATATACTTTTAAATATATATCCATCTTCAGCAAGATGGATATCATATATCATTTGTATCAGGCTATCCAGTTTATCATTCATGTAGAGGAAGGCATCAATTTGTCATTCCATGTCACCTTTTAGGGGTAGATATTGAACTCAGGTTGTATTTCCAGTCTCTTTTTAGGGATAGACCTTGAATCGTGGTGGTAATTTTCTTATATAAATTGTCCTACTGCACATGTTCAGGGCCAATCCCAAAATTAAGAGTTGCTTTCTAGTACATATCCATTCCCCATCATCTGTTTGCTCATTCAAACTTGTGGAAAAAGCTGACCAAGATTTTAACCATATTTCTCTTTCCTAATGTTGACACTAGACAGAATTAAATACATTTCAACTACATTTAAAACGGATTTCTTTAAAAACGACCTGGAAGGGTAGTGATAGCTTGATACTTTCATAATAGATTATTTTTTCAACCATGAAGTACTATTTTATATAGCATAATTATAAAAATAAAATAGTATGCTGTTTATAGGTTGATAGAATTGGTACATGAACTTTTAAATGAGATCTTAAATTTCTTTCTTACATAATACTAGTAGTTATAAAGTCCTGATATATAATCACATAAATTTTCTCTTCTAGAATTGAAAACTTATTTGAGGATGCAAACATTTTATATTGTCCAAATTAACCTTCAGTTCCAAAAGTGAAGTGGTCCTCTTTATCTAGCATGCCCTAAAGCAGCATAAAAATTAAATATTTTTAACTTACTGTTTTGAAAATTTTCATATATATGTATTTTATTCAAATCACATTCCCAGTGTTACATTTTAGTTGGTCCCCCCACCTCCTACCTCCTGAAGTTGCCTGTTTCCATTCTTTCTACAGATTCCCCACCTCCCAGTACCTGATCATGTTCCAACTTCCTCTCTTTGTCCCTTCTCCCATACACGTGCCTCCCCTCTCTGCCCTGATGACTGCTTTTTTCTCCCTTCCAAGTGGGATTGAGTCATCTTCACTTGGATCCTTTGTCTTATTACCCTTCTTGAATCCTATGGGGTGTTTCCTGGGTCTTCTGTCCTTTTTTGGCTAATATCCATTTATTAGTGAGTACATATTATACATGTCTTTTGGTTCTGAGTTATTTCACTCACAGTGATATTTTCTAGTTCCATCCATTTGCCTGCAAAACTCAGGATATCCTCATTCTTCATAGCTGAGTAGTATTCCATTGTGTAAATCAACCACATTTTCTGTACCATTCTTCTTTTTGGGACATCTGGCTTGTTTCTCGTTTCTGGCTATCACAAATAAGATTGCTATGAACATAGTGGTACATGTGACCCTGTTGCATGGTGGGTTATCTTTTGAATATATGCCAAAGGGTAGTATAGTTGGGTCTTCAGGCAGATCTATTTCCAATTTTCTGAGTAACCTCCAGATTGATTTTCAGAGTGGTTGTACCAGTTTGCAATCCAACCAGCAATGGAGCAGTGTTCCTCTTTCTCCAAATTCCAGCCACCATGTACTGTCAACTGAGTTTTTGGTCTTACCCATTCTGACTGGTGTAAGGCAGAATCTCAGGGATGTTTTGGTTTACATTTCTCTGATCAGTAAGGACTTTGACAATTACTTTAACTGCTTTTCAGCCCTTTGAGATTCCTCTGTTTTAAATGCTGTTTAGTTCTATGCATCATTTTAAATTGGGTGGTTTGGTTTTCTTTTGGTTAGCTTTGTTATTTCTTTAAATAGTTTGTATATTAGCCTTCTACTAGATGTGGAGATAGGGAAGATATTTTACTAATCTATAGGTTGTTGGTTTGTCCTATTTGAATATGTCTTTTGCCTTACAGAAGCTTTCTAGTTTTATGAGGTCCCATATATCAATTCTTGGTCTTAAGCCTGAGTCATTGGAGTTCTGTTTAGGAAATTTCCCCTGTGCCAATTAATTGAATGCTTTTTTCCACTTTCTCTTCTATTAAATTCAGTGTATCTAGTTTTATATTGATGTTGTTGATTCACTTGCATTTGAGCTTTGCGGAAGGTGACAAATATATATCTATTTTTATTTTTCTATAAACAGATTGCTAGTTAGAGCAGCATCATTTATGGCAGAGACTTTCTTTTTTTCCCATTGTATATGTTTGGCTTCTTTGTCAAAGATCAAGTGACCATATGTGTGTTGTTTTATTTCTGGGTCTTCAATTCTAGTCCATTGATGAACTTTTATCTATACCAATAGCATGCTGTTTTTATCACTATTTCTCTATAGTATAGTTGAGATCAGATAGGGTAACTTCTTTTATAAAACATGTACAAGTAAGTATATTGTCTATGAACATGTCTCTTGTAAATATCCTTGTTTGTTTTACATAGTGGTGAAAAATAGACTGAATCTAGGCAACATGTATAATGTTTGCTGCTGAAATAATTGTATTTTTAGGGACACTATTGTTTTATGTATAGTTTCTTTAAAATGGGAAACTCACATATCTTAAAATGAACGAGAAAACATTAATTACTTTATTTTTGGTATTAATTTTAGCCAGATATTTCTAAGTTTGTCCTCACTACATGTCCTCTTAACATATATGGGGCTGGAGATCAAGAAGACAAAAGTGAAACAAAAGAAACAGTAGATGGTAAGAACTATATTCTATTAAATATTATAAGACAGAATGTTTATTTATACCATAGATATTTATAAAATATAATAACCAAAGAACTGTTCTTTTAATGGATAACAATGAAAATGGAAGTGAAATGCTTCCAATTGTGGCTCTCATCAATTGATCTTTAACAACAGGTAAAACTAAGAATGGTCATTGAAGGAGTATAATTATGGTTAGCAGTCCATGGGATGTTAATATGTAAGGAATCTGAAGAAATAAGAAAGAAATGAATACAAGGAATGTGTAATATAAAGGCAAAGAGAAAGGTGAAAAAAGAAAGGGATAATAATAATAAATAATAGGTAAAATAATTAAAATAAACAAGGGAAATAAAATATGGATAAAGATTTTATTGTACAGAGTAGAAAGCAAAGATGCAAATGGTCAAGAATATAAAAAAAGTAGAACATGTTTTTGTGCTTCAGTTGAGAGGTAGGAAAAAATTTTCAACTTCCTCACAGTCTCACTATTGCAAAAAAATCCATTAATGGCTTAAAAACTATCATGCAGTGGCATATCCACTCTACTATGATAAATATAAGCACCATTTGCTCAGTGATACATTGTCGTGCTCAATTCAGGTATGCTGCCATTACAGTATGACATAGGATAAAATAAAATGTTTGGCCAAAACCAGATAATAGTGTTAGTTACAGAAAGTTTAGAAGTCATTGCCAGATATGTTAGGAAGAAATACAGGACAGAATCCAAACATGGCCTGTCAGCAGTAAGTTTTCGAGAGGTAGATTTATAACTTGTCATTTTACAGAAAGGGTTTATTTTATGTGATCAAATGAAACTAATTGCAATGTATAAAAGTCTCCACTTTTCTTTTTTTGGAAAGGAAAACTTATATAATGTTTTGGAAAATAGAACAATCAAAAATGCAAATGCAAGACTCTCTGAGTATCACTGGTGTAAAGGAAGGTGAAGTTAACAGAGAAAACAACATTTAAATTAGTATTTGTAGTGGAAAATGATGATATAACAACCCCTTCTGGATGTGCTTACAGTGCAGAAAATCACCACCTCACCCAGGCCCTGCCAAGTTGGTAACGATCCCTCCAATGATCTTCTAATCTGAAATTCTACCACGTCGTAATAATGTCATTTCTACTGTGACCTGTGTTGGCAAGTATTTTATATCAGTGTGGCTTATATACAAGTGCAAAAGTCGCATCTGCATGGGAAACGTTCCTGTTCTGCACCTTAAATGGAATCAAGTCCTTGGAGATCCTGAACTGGAGACATCTCTTAGTACTTCGTCATTTTGAGCACTAGATTCTTGTTAAATAGTAAATTGCAAAATAAATTTAAATGAAATGTATATGTTGTTGTAATTGTGGAGAAAGAGAACTCTTGTATATTATTGTTGGCAATGTATAGAAGTATAGTAACTAAAAGTGATGAAAATATTTTTTCAAAAAATTACAAATCAAAATACTTTAAGGCCACCACCCTATCACTTGACATACATCTAAAATGAAAGCCATACTTGAACAAGTGTTGCATACCCATGTTCTTTGATCTATTACTTGCAGCATACTTTATCTACAACAGAGGAATATGTCTGTATCATAAATATATATGATATATGTTTATATACATACAAACGTGCACACATACACTAATTTCAAGATATTATTATTAGATTACTGTAGTACTATTAATTACAATAATAATGGATACACTGTTGGAGAAACTTCTACATTATTGTCTAATGGCTTTACAAGTTTGTAGTAATATCAATGATTTAAGAATTCTTTTTCTAGCCAGGCGTGGTGGCGCACACCTGTAATCCCAGCACTTGGGAGGCAGAGGCAGGCGGATTTCTGAGTTCGAGGCCAGCCTGGTCTACAAAGTGAGTTCCAGGACAGCCAGGGCTATACAGAGAAACCCTTTCTTGAAAAAAAAAACCAAAAAAAGAATAATTCCTTTTCTGTGTTTTTTCAATAAAAGATATACATCCTTTTTTATAATAAGTATCTGAGATGTTATAAAGTTCCATGGTATCATAAAACATATCTATATTTAATATTAGGAAGAAATAATTTTCTAAATTTAATATGAGTGACCATGACTCAGGACCACAGCTTGTTGCCTAAAACCAGGATCCAATGTGATAACATTTTCATGAAGTGTTATAATAACAGAAGAATAGAGAGTCTTTATTCTTTATTTTATTTATTAATGAAATAAATAACTTGATTATAACCTTATAACCAGGTTATAAAGGAAATTCATTAGTGTGAACATCAGTTGGGTAATATCTCTACTAAATTGACTAATATGTTGTTTGATGATATTTATTTTATTTTTTGCATTAGTGAAAGCTAAGGGTCTTGTCTTAGGGTTTCTATTCCTGCACAAACATCATGAACAAGAAGCAAGTTGGGGAGGAAAGGATTTATTGAACTTACATTTCCACACAGCTGTTCATAACCAAAGGAAGTCAGGACGGGAACTCAAGCAGGTCTGGAAGCAGGAGCTGATGCAGAGGCCATGGAGGGATGTTTCTTACTGGCTTGCTTCTCTTGGATTGCTCAGCCTGCTCTCTTATAGAACCCAAGAATACCAGCCCAGAGATGGTACCACACACAAGGGGACCTCCCCCCTTGATGACTAATTGAGAAAATGTCCCACAGTTGGATCTCATGGGGATACTTTCACAACTGAAACTCCTTTCTCTGTGATAACCCTAGCCTGTGTCAAGTTGACACACAAAACCAGCCAGTACAGGTCTTTTTGTGCATTTCAAGGACTATTTGCCTAATATTCACATGGCTGGATTTATTTTTGTTTTTATTTTTAACTTTCAATTATTCACATTTCATGGATTGTTAAACTTTCTAAAAGGATCATTCAAAAGGTAACACACACTGAGATTATACTGCCTGATAATTCAATTATTTTAGCTTTAGAAAACAAGATCCTGTTCACAGTAGAAAGCAGATTATTCAGTGTGATGGCTAAGAAGTCTTACATCCCATTACAAATCTGTGTTAAAGGATAGTCCTCAGTCTTGTGATTGTTTCTGAAGCACACTCGGTGGCTGTGTACAGAGCATTGGGCTAGAAAGTTGCCTGGAACAACTCCCAACATTGCCTACAAGTGAGAGACATGGTCATTTGCTTAAAATCCCACAGCAGTAGTCTAAGTGGGTATTCTGTTGCCTCAAGGGGCTGTTTCTCATCTTCAGAAATAATAACATAATGAACAAACTGGCAAGAACAATCTTCTTAATGTCCAAAAGTTAGGGAAAAGGGCTTTCCCTAGCAGCAAGGTGGAATTTCCCCCCTATGTCATAGGTGGCATTTTTTGACACATAGCACATACAAAATACGATTTAGAACTAAAATGGTAAAACAAAATCTGTCCACCAACAGTAGGTCCTGTCACTGACACAGCTACAGCTTGTACAGTGTGACTTTCTGAGGAAGTCAGGGCATGGCGGGGATTATGTGAAAGTGCGAGATGCAGTGTGGGAAGGCCCAGGCTTAGCATCTGCTAGCTGCATCCTGACCAGAGAGAGCACATACATTACATTACATTACATTACATTACATTACATCACATCACATCACATCACATCACATCACATCACATCACATCACATCACATCATATCATATCATATCATATCATATTATATTATATTGTCTTCCAGGCAAATATAAGTCATAACTTTAGATTTTCAAACTGGAAATAAACACTGCAGTTCACAATAAACACAAAACAGGCAAGTTTGTAACATGTTAAAACATAGATGAAGTATAAGCCATGGCTAGAACCAGCTGCAAACACAGTGGAGGAAGATCAGAGATTCCCCCAAGGGCCTCTCTGTGACAAACAGACTTCATAGTGACTCCCATATTCAGGTCATATGAACTGAGCTACCTCCTAAAGCATAAAGACAATACAAACTGAGTTACAGTCATATCATATAACTCCCCTGTAATTCTTTCCAAAAGTGATAGTCTAACAACAAACTTTGCTGAGAAAGTTAGAAAAAAAAAGCCACACTCACTAATTTACAATTAAAATTAGTTTGGCAGTTTTTCAAGTCAACCCAATCATGACTTTTTTGCTTTTATTCTTTTGTTAAATATTCAAGGCATGGGCAGATGCTCACAGAGCACTGCCACACCCATTATGAAGGACAACTTATACTTGTCAGCCCCACAGGCATGTGGCTACACAGTACTGTCCTAAAATGCATACCCCTCATTTCATCAGCAGAAAGCTAGGCAAACCCAATGTGAACAGGCAAGGCCCAGTGATAACAGAAGCAGCAACTTGCTTGCAAAAAGCCAATTTTCCATGCTAAAGGCAAATAAACACACAGTACCTCCTTAGGTCCACAGCCCTCGAAGCAAAAACACTTATTAGGTAGTGTACAACTCGTGTGTTCTTTTTGATTGGGTTACCTCACTCAGGATGATATTTTCCAGTTTCACCCCTTTGCCTAAGAATTTCTTGAATTCATTGCTATTAGTAGCTGAGTAGTATTCCATTGTGTAAATGTACCCCATTTTCTGTATCCATTCTTCTTTTGAGGGATATCTGGGTTCTTATCAGCTTCTGCCTATTGTAAATAAAGCTGCAATGGACTTAGTAGAGCATGAGTCCTTATAACATATTGGAGAATTTTCTGCGTATATACCCAGGAGTGCTATAGCTAGGTCCTGAAGTAGTACTAAGTCCAGTTTCTGAGGAATGGCCAAACTGATTTCCACAGTGGTTTTACCAGCTTGCAATCCCACCAGCAGTGGAGGACTGTTCTTCTTTTTCCACATCCACTATAACATTTGCTGTCTCCTGAGGTTTTCATCCTGGCCATTCTGACTGTTGTGAGGTAGAATCTCAGAGTTGTTTTTATTTGCATTTTGCTGATGACTAAGGATGTTGAACATTTCTTTAGGTGCTTTTTAGTCATTCAGTTTTCCTCAGTTGAGAATTCTTTGGTTAACTCTGTACCCCATTTTTAATATTGTTATTTAGTTCTCTAGAATCTATCTTCTTGATTACTTTGCATATATTGGATATTAGCCTTCTTGCTTGTAAGATTGGTAAAGATCTTCTCCCAATCTGTCCGTTGAAGTTTTGTCCTTCTGACAGTGTCCTTTGCCTTACAGAAACGTTGTAATTTTATGAGGTCCCATTTGTCCATTCTTTATCTTAGCCCATAAGCTATTGGTATTCTGTTCACAAAAATTTCCCCTGTGCCCATGTGCTCAAGGCTTTTCCCCATTTTCTTTTCTATTAGTTTCAGTGTGTCTGGTTTAATGTGGAGGTCCTTGATCCACTTGCTCTTGGGCTTTGTACAGGAGATAAGAATCGATCAATTTTCATTCTTCAGCATGCTAACCACCCATTGAACCAGCACCATTTTTTGAAAAGGCTATCTCTTTTTCCACTGGATGGTATTAGCCCAGAACCTTGGAATATCCAAGATACAATTCACAGACCAAGAAGCTCAAGAAGAAGGATGACCAAAGTATAGATACTTTGGTCCTTCTTAGAAGGGGGAACAAAATACTCATTGGAGGAGATACAGACAGAAAGTGTGGGGCAAGAGACGGATGGCAAGGCCATCCAGAGTCTGCCCCACCTGGAGAGCTATCCCATATACTGTCACGAAACCCAGACACTATTGTGGATGCCAAGAAGTGCTTGCTGTGAGGAGCTTGATATAGCTGTCCCGTGAGAGACTCTGCCAGAACCTGACAAATACAGAGGCTGATGTTCTCAGTCCACCATTAGACTGAGCACAAGGTCCCCAATGGAGGAGTTAGAGAAAAGAGTGAAGGAGCTGAAGGGGTTTACAATCCCACAGGAAGAACAACAATATCAACCAACCAGAGCTCCCAGTGACTAAACCACCAAACAAAGAGTATACATGGAGGGACCTTTGTCTCCAGCTATATATGTAGTAAAGGATGGCCTTGTTAGACATCAAAGGGAAGATAGGCCCTTGGCCCTGAGAAGGTTCATTGCCCCAGTATAGGAGAATACCAGGACAGGAAGGTGGAAATAGGTGGGTTGGTGAGCATGGGGAAGAGGGATGTCATAGTGTGTTTTTAGAGGGTAAACCTAGAAAGGGGATAATATCTGAAATGTAAATAAAGAAAATATCTAATAAAAAATAGAAAAGAATAGAATTTAAAAAAAGAAGCACAGACATGTGCAGATACATGCCAAAATGCTCAGCACAGAGCACTGTCACACATGGCTAAATTTTAGATCAAGAACTGAAGTGGTCAATTATAGCACAATATTTGTCTCAGGACTAGCATCTATCTTGACTAACTCACAGAAGTTCTAATAAGCCAATCATCTCTGTAGAATAGGTGTTTCAGGTTTATTTGATTTTAAGTTGTGTGTGTGTGTGTGTGTGTGTGTGTGTGTGTGTGTGTGTGTGTGTGTATAGGCATGATTAAGTGGCATCCACTCAATTTAGATTTTAAGTTTGAGGTTTATATTTAACCACTGTGTCATCCCTGAAGCCATAGTTTTATAGAATCATTAACACAGGCATGACAATGCCTTTTTCTGGGGATTTTAGTGAAGAATAGTGGTATTTCAAACATAAACAAACTGGGCTTTCAGCTGGGGCCTCCATCTGGCCTCGGGACACCGCACGAACTGCGGGCAGCTGGAGTCAGGTGCATGGACAGAGACCTAGCTTAGCTTAGCTCTGCAGATCTGGGCACCTACAGCTCAGCTGCAGTTGCAGACCACTGCATACCATGGGTATTCTTTTGAGACTGGGTTACCTCACTTAGTATGATGTTCTCCAGCTCCATCCATTTCTCTAAGAATTTCATGAATTCATTGTTTCTAATGGCTGAATAGTACTCCATTGTGTATATATACCACATTTTTTGTATCCATTCCTCCGTTGAGGGACATCTGGGTTATTTCCAGGTTCGGGCTATTATGAATAAGGCTGCTATGAACATAGTGGAGCATGTATCCTTATTGCATGCTGGGGAATCTTCTGGGTATATGCCCAGTAATGGTATGGCTGGGTCCTCCGGAAGTATCATGTCCAGTTTTCTGAGGAACCACCAGACTGATTTCCAGAGTGGTTGTACCAGCTTGCAGTCCCACCAGCAGTGGAGGAGTGTTCCTCTTTCTCCACATCCTCTCCAACACCTGATGTCATCTGAGTTTTTGATCTTAGCCATTCTGACTGTTGTGAGGTGAAACCTCAGGGTTGTTTTGATTTGCATTTCTCTACTGACTAATGATGTTGAACCTTTTTTAAGGTGTTTCTTCAAGTGAAACGTCTTTGTTTAGCTCTGTACCCCACTTTTGGATAGGGTTATTTGGTTTTCTGGGGTCTAACTTCTTGAGTTCTTGGTATACATTGAATCTGGAATAAGAAAAAACCCAGGATAGCTAAAACTATCATCAACAGTAAAAGAACTTCTGGGGGAATCAATACCCCGGACCTCAATCAATACTACAGAGCAGTAGTGTTAAATACTACATGGTATTGGTACAGTGACAGGGAGGCAGATCAATGGAATAGGATCGAAGACCCAGAATTGAACCCACACATCTATGGCCTTCGACAAAGGAGCTGAAAACATCTAGTGGAAAAAGATAGCCTTTTCAACAAATGGTGCTGGCTCAACTGGAGGTTAACATGCAGAAGAATGAGAATTGATCCACTCTTATCTCCTTGCACTAAACACAACTCCAAGTGGATCAAGGACCTCCACATAAAACCAGACACACTAAAACTAATAGAAAAGAAACTGGGGAAGACCCTTGAGGACATTGGCTCAGGGGAAAAGTTCCTGAACAGAACACCAATTGCTTATGCTCTAAGAGCAAGGATAGACAAATGGGACCTCATGAAATTACAAAGTTTCTGTAAGGCAAAAGACACTGTCAAAAGGACAAATCGGCAAACAACAAATTGGGAAAAGATCTTCACCAACCCCACATCCAACAGAGGGTTTTCTTTGTTTTCTTAGATATTTTCTTTATTTACATTTCAAATGTTATCCCCTTTCCTGGTTTCCCTCCAAAAATCCCCTATCCCATCACCCCTCCCCCGATTCAACAACCCACCCTCTCCAGCTTCCCTGTCCTGGCATTCCCCTATACTGGAGCACTGAGCCTTCTCAAGATCAATCACATCTTCTCCCTTAGATGTTCAATAAGGCCATCCTCTGCTAAATATGCAGCTGGAGCCATGGGTCCCTCCATGTGTACTCTTTGCTTGGTGGTTTAGTCTCTGGGAGCTCTGGAAGTACTGGTTGGTTCATATTATTGTTCCTCCTATGGGCTGCAAGCTTCTTCAGCTCCTTCAGTCCTTTTTCTAGCTCCTCCATTGGGGACCTTGTGTTCAGTCCAATGATTGGCTGAGAGAAAAGAAAGAGAGCTTCAGACCAATTTCCCTTATGAATATTGATGAAAAAATACTCAATAAAATTCTTGCCAAAACAAATTCAAAGACACATCAAAACGATCATTCATTAAGATCAAGAAGGCTTCATCCCAGAGATGCAGGGATAGTTCACTATACAGAAATCCATCAGTGAAATTCACTACATAAACAAACTCAACCTAAAAAACTACATGGTCATTTCATTAGATGCTGAAAAAGTAACACAATTCTTTACAAATCATGAAAGTACAATTCTCAACTTCATACGAACAAAAAACCCAAGATATCGAAAACACTCTTAAAAAACATAAAGTAGGAATCTCAGGGTTGTTTTGATTTGCATTTCCCTGATGACTAATGATGTTGAACATCTCTTAAGGTGCTTCTCAGCCATCTGAATTTCTTCTGGTGAAAATTCCTTGTTTAGCTCTGTACCTCATTTGAATTGCAATCACTGATAAGTGGATATTAATGAGCCCAGAAGCTCTGACTACTCATGACACAATTAGCTAAGCAAAAGATTCCCAAGAAAAGGGATTGAGAGGACCCTGGTCCAGAAAAGACTAAATCCGTTTTTGTAGGAGAGTACCAGAACAGAGAAATGGTGGGGAGGGGGGAGTGATTGGGAAATGGGGGGGGGAGAAGCCTTATGGGACATATGGTGAGGGGGGGAACTGGAAAGGGGAAAGCCTTTGGAATGTATACAAAGAGTATAGAAAATAATAATAAAAAAGGAAAAAGAAATTAAAAAATGAAATGTAAACAAAGCAAATATCTAATAAAAAAGAAAAACTAAAAGAACTTCTAGAGATATCACTATCTTTGACTACAAGCTATAATACAGAGCAATAGTAATAAAAACTGCATGATACTGGTATAGAAATAGACAGGTGGATCAATGGAATCAAAGGCCTAAAAATAATCCCATGCACCTATGAACACTTGATTTTGGATAAAGAAGCCAAAACTATACAATGGAAAAGGGAGATCATCAACACAAATGGTGCTGATTTAACTGGATGTCTGCATGTATAACAATGCAAATAGATCTATATTTATTACTCTAAACAAAACTCAATTCAAAACAGATCAAAGACCTCAAAGTAAAACCAGACATACTAAATCTAGTGGAACAAAGTCATCATGAGTTTCATAAGGAAATGGATGGAACTAGAAAATATCATCCTGAGCAAGATAACCTAGACAAAAAAGACATGCATGGTATCTACTCAAATATAAGTGGATATTAGCCATAAAATACAGAATAACCATGCTTTAGTCAACAGACCCCAAGAAGTCAAATATCAAGGAAGGCCAAGGGAGAATGGCTCTTTCTCAGAAGTTGGAAAAATATAGGATTTCGGTGGAAGGCGTGAACTGGGTAAAAGAGGAAATGGGTAAAAGAGCAGGGTTGGGGTTGTGAGATCATATAGAAAGAAAGAAGTGGAAAGAGAAGGGAGATTAGTAGTGGTGAGGCATTCTCTAGGAAGACCTGAGATTGGGGGATACCCTAGATGATCTACAGAAGTGACTCTAGCTGAGACTCATAGCAGTAGGGGTTATGGATCCTGAAGTTGCCACTTCCTATAGCCAGACAGGACTTCCAATGGAAGGATAAGAACACTAACCCACTCAAAATCTTTGACGCAAAATGCATCCTACCTCTAAGATATGAGTAGAGAAAGAATGGAGCAGAGAGTGAGGAAATGACCAACTAATGGCTGCACCAAATTGAAACCCATCATACATGCAAGAACCAATCCCTGATTCTGTTAATGATACTCTTTTATGCTTGCAGACAGAAACCTAACCTTACTGTTCTCTGAGAGTCTCCACCAAGCAGTCAATGGGAAGAAATCCAGAGATTCATAGTCAAATGTTCAATAGAGCTTGTAGAATCTTACAGATGAGTTGGGAGAAAGATTGAGAGACCCGAAGAGGATAGGGACTCCACAGGAAAATCAACAATGTAAACTAAACTGGACCCTTTTGTGTTCCCAGAGACTGGAAACCAACCAAACAGGGAACACAGGCTGATGCTAAGCACCCTGCACATATGTAGCAGATGAGCAGCTTGATCTTCATGCAGGTCCCCCAAGAACTGGAGCAGAACCTTCACTGAAACTGTTGCCTGCCTGTCTATAAATCCAGTGCCACTAAATGGACAGTATGTCTGGTCTCATTAAGAGAGAAAGCTGCTTGTCTAGCAGGTATTTGATATGCAGTTAGTATTGTGTATGTGAGTGAGTGAGTGTGTGTGTGTGTGTGTGTGTGTGCGTGTGCGTGTGTGTGTGTGTGTGTGTGTGTGTGTGTGTGTGTTAGTGGAAAGTTAATACCCAGATGGATACTTCCCCTTCCCAGAAGAGAATAGGGAAAGGACTTGTATGAGCAGATACTGACAGGAGAGGAAGGGCTGATATTGGTTTTTAAAGTGAAAAAAGAAAATGTTAAAAATGTGTAATTGATGTTAATAAAGTGACAATATTATTTTTATTTAATATCTTCTATTTTTGAGAATTTTATAAATAGATATTGTATTTACATTATTTTCCTTTAACTGTTCCTGGTTTCTCCTACTATTTCTCAAATTTATAACTTCTTTCATTATTCTTGTTATGAACATATGCATATGCATGTACACACACATGCACATGTACACACATACACACAAACATCTGCCAAGGCCACTTAGTATTCTTCATATGTATACCTATTTACGACAGACAAATTACAATTGTACAACCTATTGTAGGCTTTGTTAGGGCCTGATATTATCGAGTCTCTTTTCTTCATCAGCCACCTAGTCATCTAAGGGTGGCAATTGATTGTAGGATTTCCACAATCCACACTGTTATGTAAACTGGTGTTATTTTGCATATCTTCATTGGAAGACCATATTACTTTTTGGTTGCCAATTCCCCCCTATATGTAAACAACTTTACTCACAGCAGAAATCGTACTATTCTGGCTCATAAAACCTTTCTGCTCACTAATCCTTGATATTGCCTGAGCCTTTGATGTAGGAATATTTTTGGGCACCTCATGGTGTTATTCTCTGTATGTCCACCAGTTGTTGATTTCTGTGATAATTTGTTTCCTATCTTTCACAAAGGAAGCTATTTGACAAGGGGTAAGTGTTACATTTAACTCTAGGCAAAAGGATGGGTAGCTAGAATGCAATTAGAAATAACAATGTATTATGAAAGTGCTAGCAGTGGGTTTTGTTCTAGGTTTCAGGACCTCATTGGCCACTTGTAGTTGACTAAGTTATATAGTACCAGCCATGAATTCTCTCCTATGTCCTTATTATTCCAAGTTATATAGTCATCTTTGAAGATTCATCCTAGGACCCAGAAATAAGAAAAAAAGGGTAGTGTTACTCAAACTCAGAAAGTATAAACATTTAAAAAAATCTTATAAGAAGAATTAACAGATGGCCCAACAATAAGAACACACATTGTTCTTGCAGATCACCCTTATTTTTTTGTGATTGAGGATACTATTGACAATTTAGTTTATTATTAATTAAACATGGAAATGAAACTAAAATCAGTACTTTGCTGTTGGGCTAAATATCCAGCCCAAACAAATTTTGAATCTAGATATGCTACACACAGTACATTGTTCATGTTAGCACAGATACTTTTCTCTACTTCTAGATATTTTTATGTAATCATGAATGAAAACATTGGTGACCAATTAACTAGGTGAACTCCCAAAGACAGTCACTCACTGTTTTGAGAAAAGAAATGTAGCATCTACAGAAATATGTCAGTTCAGTCCTTTAATATATTAGCTCTTTGGAAATAGTTAAATGTTTCAAAGCCATGCTTAAACATTATCACTTAAAGCTTACTATTAAATCACCACTTTATTCTTCTTGACTTAATGACAGATGGATATACTGGTAGCTGGTATATTCTCAATTCTGAAATTGTGAGGTCTCAAAGGGACAAGCTATAGATAGAAGAGTTTCTTTCTCAAGAGGCTACTCTGCAGTAAATATATACCTTATGCTTTTACATGAACCCTTGGCACAACAGAAAATGGATTGTTTTGCATTACTTTGATGCTATCTTGGAATGTTGTTATATCTATGGGCAATGATTGATTCATGATAAACATTTGGTCAATATTGTGTTTCTCTGATAAAATGTGATTTACATATACTTGTTTGTATCTTATTAATTACTGTCTTGGAAATTTTAGAATATTTCACAGTTCTAATACCATCTTACCACAAATATTAATAAGTGGGATTTGAAACTCCCACATTGATTTCAGAAATAACAAGATTTTGTCAAGTGATTATGAAATGTCTGATCATTAAAGCATCAAGACGAGTATTTTGACAATGTTGACCTGACTGAGAAGACTTGCTCTCAGTGATTCTGAACCATGCGGATACAGAGTGTTCATGAAATAAGGGATTTCTTACAAACAGTGTGAGGTAACTACAATCACTAGAAATCTTCAGATAAGCTACAATCAATTATTAATTATTTAGGCATACAGAGCACACACACACACACACACACACACACACACACACACACACAGAGAGAGACAGAGAGACACAGACAGAAAGACAGAGAGAGACAGGGAGAGAGAAGGAAATTGTGATTTTGAAACTAAGGTCCTGATGGTGATATCACAGAAGGAAAAGGTATAATGTTAGAGAATATATGCTATGCATACTGGTACATTCCTGGTGTTATGAAAATTAGTGACACAGTATACAAAAAATAACTGGTATGTAGAAGTCTGAGAAGTTGACTGGGACACAAATAATTTTCATATGATTTTGAAATAAGCTACTTTAAAAGATGAAATGATATGATTTTCACTTTATTTTCCTAAACTGACTTTTCATGCCTTTTCACTTAAGATATGTATGCTTTTTAACAGAAATTTAATTTTACTATATTTGGTATGTTTGATAGTCAATTATAATATTATTATTAATATTGAGACTGATATGAATTAGTTTAGTATAAATTGGTGTTTGTTATAATTCTACTAAATATTAACAAGTTCCAAAGGAAACAATATGTGAGAAAATAAGCAGGGGGTTTCAGTTTTTGGTAGAGCATAGTATTTACAGCTTTAAAATCATGAAATAGAAAACTCCAAAAAGAATTTATTGTACTCATTAAAATCTAATTGATTTTTATTGATTTGATGGTAGAAAAATCTTCATACATTTGACACTTTCTCACCATGTACTTGCTTCATCATTGGATGGTTACAGACTGCATAATATAGAATCTACATTAACAACTTTGATTATGTACAATTGTGTGAGCATGGAGACTGCTCAGGGAGAAGCCCTGGAATAATCAATGCCAAGAGTAACAGCAATAGATTGGTGTAGATATAGAATATGTTCATATAGTTACTTGTACATTTATAACCCTTAAACAGTTATTTTGTCATAGAAAATGTGTTAATAATTTTTTTTTAGTTCATGGAATCTTCCCAAGCTAGTTCAACTCTTCTGTAATTAATTTTCCCTTCTCAATCCTAGGACGTTAATTACCTATGTTACTTTTATAGCTTACCTGCTGATTTTTTCAGCTAGGTAATGAACATACTTTTTACCATGATTATGAAACTTTCTTATTTAGCTAGAGGATGATGAACTAACATCAGTTATAAGAAAACAGTGTTTGACATTGTAGAAATATTTGATGAAGTGTGTCCAAGCAATTGAAATTGGGATAGTTCAAAAGGAGGCAGAGAAATTAAAGAGGAAGAAGTGAAAAGAAGCAGAGATAGGAAGGAAGAAAAGTGAATGAAAGTGGAAGGACAGATAAAAATGTAGAAGAAATTCTCTATATTCTGAATTGACTGGAATATATATATACATATATGCATATACATATATGTATATATATATTTATTAAAATAATTTGTATTAAGAATTCTCTAGTTTGCTCATAGGAAAACTAATAAGCTTTCTCATGTTATTTCCCCTAATTAGCCCAAAATGTCTTCCATTCTTGAATACAGGGAATATATTTTTCTTCTAAAAGTTATAGTTTTTCAGTCCATGGCCTATGAGCATCAGCAGGCATATTACAGACATCCTAGATGAAGGACTCACCTGATTCTGAAAGCACATAGCACCCCTGTCCTTGTCTCTGAGAGTTAGAGTTTTCTAATTTGGAAGTAAATTAGCACTTGACTAGTCCAAGTCTTCACCCAAGTATTATTTGGACTCCCTCCATACTGACTTACAGACTTTGGTTTTTCACAGGGTAATTTCTGTATTTTTTTTTTAACAGAAAGTTAATGTTAATTAGTAATTTCTCCATCTAAGTAACATTTTAGCCTAAATGGGCTAAAATATAGATTTTTTTTCTGAACACTAGGCCTCCCAGTTCGTTGTAATTGGTATATTTTAGATTTTAATTAATTTTGTATAGAATTCATAAAGTTTGAAATTTGTGATCAGAGAATATCTCTTTCCAATACTCATGACTCTTTCTTTTTTGCTTTTGTTTTTGTTTTTGTTTTTGTTTTTTATTTGAGACAGGGTTTCTCTGTGTAGCTCCGGCTGTCCTGGAACTCACTCTGTAGACCAGGCTGGCCTCGAACTTAGAAATCCGCCTGCCTCTGCCTCCCAAGTGCAGGGATTACAGGCATGCGCCACCACTGCCCGGCCTCATGACTCTTTCTTGATGACTAAATGTTTATCCCACACAGATGGCAAAACATCTTATAGTTCACTGGCTTTTCAGCTCATATAAGATCAAGTACTGTCATTTTGAAACAATGTTATACATTTTATCAGAACTAGTATTGGTATTTCTATTTTGAAAGTAACTTACATATTTATCCACTCATTAATCATATAATTTTTAAGATTCATTAATTACCTAGTCTTCTAAGATTTTAGGTTTATATAGAATGTTACTTTCCTGTTGTATAACTCCTGATGATTCTTATTTTTAATTTCATATTTATTTCAGGTATAAAGATTGAATTGAGTATAGTTTCTCATTCATATAACACTAATTTAATGTACCTATCATAACTATTTGTTTAATGAGAAGATTATACTATAGGGATAATAGAAGAATTTAAAAAAATTAAGAATACCTTAATGTGCTTATTGCTACACTTCCTAGTTACCTTTGACCTGACCTGACTTTATTACTTTTCTCTTAAATTGTTTTTGTCACTGCATATATAGTTTTATCATGTCCATACAAAGTATATTTTCTATTGATTTTCATGTTCTAAAAACTATGTCAAAACTCCACTTTGAATACTTTAATTACTGTATTTTACTAAATTGTTCTACATTTTATATAGTTTGATTTATGTTTATATATTTATATTAATATTTGTTTACATTAATTTGTGTTTCTGAACAATATATCACTGGTTTGTCAATGGTGATTAGCATTGGCATACATTTCTTTTTATGCATTTATATAATAAGTATTCTATATAAATAAATGGGAATAATGTTTCTAGGACACTGAATGTATGAAATATAGGGAATATTATAACCAAAGCCAAGGTCATTTCCAAAGTTACTAGATTCAGTCACTTCTATCAGAAGAATTTAAGAACTCCTTCTAATTAATATTGTCTGTTCTTGCCAGAATCTCACACTGTATGTTTCACTTCAGATTAATTTGGAACTTAACTAAATAGAGAAAATAAACCAGACTGAGGTATCTGAATTCATTATTCTTGGGCTTTGTGACTCTTGGAAGCTCCAGGCTTTTTTTCCTTGTGATCTTTTCTTCACTTTATTTAATCACCATTTTGGGCAACACATTTATTGTAGTCATAATCATCACTGACCTTCATCTCTATTCTCCTATGTACTTCCTGTTGGCCAACCTCTCATTCATTGACTTCTGTCTTTCATCAGTAACTACACCTAAGATGATCATAGACTTCCTCAAGGAAAAAAAGACTATCTCCTTTGGAGGGTGCATGTGTCAGATTTTCTTTGGACACTTCTTTGGAGGGGGTGAGATGGTATTGCTTGTATCAATGGCTTATGATCGTTATGTAGCCATCTGTAAGCCACTCCATTACTCCAGCATCATGAACAGACTTATGTGCATTGGATTAGTGATGGCATCATGGATCATTGGCTTTGTGCATTCAATAAGTCAACTGGTTATAATTGTAAATCTGCCCTTCTGCGGATCCAGAGTTTTGAACAGTTTTTTCTGTGATATTCCATTGGTTATCAAGTTAGCCTGCTTGGACATCTATGTTCTAGAAATGTTGATAAATGCTGACAGTGGTGTGCTAGCAGCCATATGCTTCATTGTGTTGCTAGTGTCTTACTCCCATATCCTGACTACTGTTTGTCTTCAGTCTAAGGATGGGGCATCCAAAGCTCTCTCTACTTGTACTGCCCACATCACAGTGGTGGTATTATTTTTTGGGCCCTGCATCTTTATCTATCTGTGGCCAGTCAGCATAACCTGGGTGGACAAGTTTCTTGCTGTATTTTATGCAGTTATCACACCTCTCCTGAATCCAGCCATTTATACTTTAAGAAACAAAGAGATTAAAATTGCTATGAAGAGATTGCGATGCTAGCAAATGAGTTTCATGGATATTGTAGGATTATACATTATTAAAGGGTTAACTAGTGAGTTCCTAAACTAATGAAACTTTTTCTTGTAATCTAGACTACAAATATTCTCTAATTGATGGAACTTAAGTGTAAAAGATCTGTATCTCTTCACTTTTACTGATTTCATTGAGCACTGTATAAAAATAGCTGTCTATATAATAATGCTAATCTTTTAAATTAGGACTTTGATTATACCAAGTTAATGACAGGTTAATGGCAAATTACTTGTACCTATTACAGTTGGAGTTACTGCCTCAATTCTTACTATCTTATCATAAAATCAAAAATCAAAGCATGTGGCAGTTCTCTAAATTTCCCATTAAGCCACCAGATTGAATCTCTGAACGTTGTCTTGCTTAGAGTGTTTTTGGAGTCTTGAGCATAGCTCTCTCATGTGGTGATGACTGGAACATGTCCTTTATCATGTTTGAAATAGTCTCTTTTGGTGCTGAATTCTCCTTGTAATCCTAAGAGTTAAAAAGCATAGACCCTCTACTAGGCTGTTCTATCTGCTTGCTAGTAAAATAAATATCCAAGAGATCATCCCATGCTATATTTGCCAGGCCTAAGGGAAAAGCTTCCCAGAGACCTCACTCTTGAGCATTCTAATTATCTACACAAAGCATTAAAAAGATACTTACTATAAAGGCTTAAAAAGAACTCAACACAGAAAATGTCATTAAGATTTAAATATAATCATACTATTTATGATTTCTTAATTCAGTGCTAGAGACTGATGAACAATTAAAGAATACAAGCCAAATCTAGTGCCCAGAACAGATGTGTGGCTCATTATCACCTGTAACTCCAATTCTAGGAGATCTGACAATACTGGACTGTATGGACACCTGCACTCACACTTGCACATACATTTATAGAAACACACACATAAAATAATATAAAATAAAATAATATAAAATAAAATAAAATGAAATGAAATGAAATGAAATAAATAAAATAAAATAAAATAAAATAAAATAAAATAAAATAAAATAAAATAATAAATTATGAAAAAGAAAGAATGGTTAACAGTATTGAGCTTCTGCCCCCATGTTCCAAGAAAAGGTACCCTCTGAGATCAGTGCAGTATTATGCCTTCTGCAGGTCAGAGGGCTCTAGTCCTTGATAACATTATATTGACCTGATGTCTTCTCATTTTACTCATGGAGCTTGCTAAGAGATGTAATGGACTCTCTGTGTTAGATTGCTATGAAGGTGATTCACTCTCCAACTGAATCCATGAACTCATCCCAAATTCTGAGTAGACCATGAAATTTTCCCTCTAATCAGGAATCTAATCAGCTACCAATACCAGGGGATCAATTGTACTGTAAACCAATTATGCCCTTTCACTTAATTTAAATCTCTAACAATTGTGATTTTTACCTAATGGTAAGTTTGCTTTTGTCAGCAGAGTTGTATAACAGGACTTGTTACTGTTTGAATGCTTATTTTCTCCAGAAAGACAATCAGTTATTGGCTAACAAATTGGTATGGTCTTTCATGGAGAAGACTGTTTCTTCAGTTCTCAGCATTCCTTAGCAGTGTATAGTTCTTTATCTGGAGCTGAGGTTTCATGGGCTTTCCATACTTTCACTTTAGTGGAATCTATTGCTATTGCTATACCTGTTTGTGTTTAGGTTGGAACTGTCAGGCATTTTGGTAGGGCTTAATGTGTGTAGAATCTGAAATTTCTAGGAGACATGATCTTGAGGAAATCTTCTGTTCCTCTACTCTTACAGACTTTATGTCCCCTGTTTTGCAGTTAAATTTGATTACTAGTTACAGGAGTTATAGTGCTGATATATCAGTTGAAAATGATTTCTACAACACTGTTTTTGATCAGTTCTTTTCTGTACTGGTCCCCTTCTGGTACAAAGAGAAGTTTTCTCCTTTCTTTCTTTCTTTCTTTCTTTCTTTCTTTCTTTCTTTCTTTCTTTCTTTCTTATTTCACAGACTTTTGCTTTTTTATGTACAGGATACACATCAGTAAACAACCTCAGTATAAGAGAAATTCATATAAATCATTGCTCATTTTTTCCTTACTATTACCCTATCAGATAGGAATTATTATTGTCCTCATCTTAGTTTGAGCAAGTTGAGTCCCAGAAAAATTAAACAGTTTGCTCATTGTCCAAAAGCTGGGAAGGATTAAAGATTGGAAGCCACATGATTGTGTCTTGGAGCTCATATTAAAATGAAGCTAAATAAAAGCTTAGTTTGATTCCTTGCTTAATTTGCACGACTTTCAGAATGTATTCAGTAGGCTCTGTTCTAGTTTTTTTATTGAAAAGCATGATATTTCATTGAAAAAGGAAGTTAAAACATTTTATGATAAAATTGAAGATTTACATGGAAAATATTTCTGATAAAATAGAAGAGATCGAGAAAAACATGTTAAAATGGACAATTCTCATGGAAAATTAAAGAGTAAAATGGTAGACATAAAACAACATTTCTAAATACCCAGCAAAACTCTCAATCACCATAGATGGAGAAACCAAGATATTCCATGATAAAACCAAATTTACACAGTATCTTTCCACAAATACAGCCCTCAAAGGATAATAGATGGAAATCGCCAACCCACAGAAGGAAACTATACCCTCGAAAAAGCAAAAAAGTAATCTTCTTCCAACAAACCCAAAAGAAGATAATCACATAAACATAAAAATAACATAAAAAATAGCAGGAAACAACCATAACTCTTCCTTATTATCTTAATATCAGTGGACTTAATTCCCCAATAAAAAGACATAGGCTAACAGAAATATTTTTATATGAATCTTCAATTTTATCAGAACATGTTTGTAATTCTTCTTTCAATTACTTTGGTAATGTTTGTTTATGTCTACCATTTTATTTCCATTAGTTTTCATGATAACCTTCAATTTTAACATGTTTTTCTATATATTTCTTCTATTTTATCGGAAATGTTTTCCATGTAAATGTCTGATTTTATCACAAAATGCTTTTAATTCCACCTTCAATTAATTTGAAAGGTTTTTATGTCTACCATTTTATCTGTATAATTTTTCAAGAAATAATCATTTTAAGGTGTTTTTCTATGTATTTCTTGAATTTTATCAGAAATATTTTCTATATAAATCTTCAACTTTACCTGAAAATATTTATAATTCCTCTTTCAATCAACTTAGAATTATTTTTATTGCTACCATTTTATCTGTACAATTTTTCCATGATAATCTTTAATTTTAACAAGTTTTTCTATATATTTCTTTAAATTTATCAGAAATATTTTCCACGTAAATTTTCAATTATATCATAGAGAGAAGTTTTCTTTTTTTTAATGAAGGCTAAAAATTACACCTTCTGTGGATAGAAGGATAAATATATTAAAATAATTAGGGATTATGCTAATTTAAAAAATCATTAGTGGTTGTATATTCTTCTTCAAGATCCAGAACTTTCAAACCCTGTGCAGTTGTCTAGATTTCTAGTATGAGGTATGATTTCCCCCTTGCTGAGTGCAGTCCTCTTAGTTCTGTGTCTGAAGTGCATGGTGATTTCATCAATAGGGTGAAGACCTTCCAATTGTGTGTGTGTGTGTGTGTGTGTGTGTGTGTGTGTGTGTGTGTGTGTGTGTGTGTGTTGTGTGTGTGTGTGTGTGTGTGTGTGTGTGTGTGTAAAATAACCAAGTGTAACAATATTATTGTTCTGTTCTTTTCTTTTCTCTTCTGTTCTGTTAGGTATTATTAACTTATAATAGTTTGGGAGTCTCCTGTACAACCTTGACCACCAACTCAAAAGAAGACTTCTTATAGCTGGTGTTGGGATTTTTATTAGACTATATAAGGCTCTTGTCATAGCCTTAAATTATTTTGAATGTCTTCTGGCTTTCAGAGTTCCTATTGTATTGTTATCATTTTCATGGTTGATCACTTGAAGGAATTAATTTAATTTTCTTTTATGTTTTTATGTTTGTGTGACTTTATCTGGAATGTATGTGTATATTTATGTTAGTATGTTAGTGTGTATGTGTGTGTGTATGTGTATGTTTGTGTGTGTGTGTTTGTGTGTGTGTGTGTGTGTGTGTGTGTGTGTGTGTGAGAGAGAGAGAGAGAGAGAGAGAGAGAGAGAGAGAGAGAGAGAGAGAGAGAGAGAGCTTATAATCTTCTCCAAGAACATACCAATCCAAGTCACTGGTGGCTCTAAGTTGACAGGCTGAGGTCAGGAAGAGTTTTCAATTGGTTTCTTTCTTAGGCATTGAGACAGGATATTTCATTTGAACCCTGAATCTCACCTATTGGGATAGTCAAGCTAGCCACCATGTTACAAGTATTTCTTGTCTTCACCTTCGAGATAATGGGATTATAGATTAAGTCACTCACCATTTGTATAAATCCTTGGGAAGGAACTCAGGTCCTCACACTTATGAAGCTAGATTATTATCCAGTCTTATCCCTACTGTGTCTTTAGATTTCAGAAAAATAACAGTCTTCTTATTATCTACCCATTGCTTTTACAGATATTTTTAAATATGTGAGTATCATTCGTTCTTCAGTTTTTGAGATAATCCTTGCATTTTGTCTTTCTTCAGGTCTAATGTTCATTTACACAAAGAACACTATATTTCATATTATTATAATTAACTATCCTTATGATATAGATCTTTTATATCTCTATAGCTATAGCATAACTTGAATTTTAAAGCTTATTTTCAAGTCTATTTTTCCTTTGCTTTCTTACAGGCTTGAAAATTCACATTTCATTTTCCCCATTTTTATAATAACATTTGATTTTTTCAATTGTCAGTTGAAATTTGTCAAGTTTTGAAATCAACTTTAAAGTTTTCTGTCTTTAAAACAATATGGGAAAATTATTCTTTTTGTTTTTTTAACATTTAATTTTCTCTTTATCCTTTATTTATTTATTTATTTATTTATTCATTCATTCATTCATTTATTTATTTATTGTAACTTACTTTCTACATATAGGTCAACATGAATCATAACCACACATTCACAGTGAACTTGTTTGGCTGATTTGTCCATTGCTAGAAATGGAACCCAAGGCCCTGTATGTGTTGTTTTTTTAATTTTCTACATTCTTTGTTTACATTCCAAATGATTTCCCCTTTCCTGGTTCCCCTGTCCCCATAAGTCTCATAAGCCCTCTTCCTTCCACCCATTCCCCAATCAAGCCCCTCCCACTTATCTGTCCTGGTAATCCCCTACAATGCTGCATCAAGCTTTTCCAGGACCAGGGCTCTCTCCTTCCTTCTTCTTGGGAATCATTTGATATGTTAATTGTGTCTTGGGTATTCAGAGCTTCTGGGCTAATATCCACTTATCAGTGATTGCATTCCATGTGTGTTCTTTTGTGATTGGGTTACCTCATTAATGATGATATTTTCTAGTTCCAACCCTTTGCCTAAGAATTTCATGAATTCATTGTTTTTAATTGCTGAGCAGTATTCCATTGTATAAATATACCACATTTTCTGTATCCATTCCTCCATTGAGGGACATCTGGGTTCTTTACAGCTTCTGGCTATTATAAATAAGGCTGCTATGAACACAGTGGAACATGTGTCCTTATTGCATGCCATGTAATCCTGGCATGCAATAGGAGTGGTTTAACAGGGTCCTCAGGACTCCTTCTATGAAGCCACAGTTATGCAGATACCAAACTACTCAAAGATCCAACAAGGAAAGAGAACTTCACAACAAATTCCCTAATTAATATCGATTTAAAAATACTCAATAAAATTTTTGCCAACTGAATCCAGAAACACATCAAAATGATCATTCATCATGATTAAGTAGGCTTCATTCCAGGGATATAGGGATGGTTCAATATATGGAAATCCATCAATGCAATCCACTACATAAAAAATTCAATAAAAAAAACCACATGGTCATTTTATTAGATGCTGAAAACGCATTTGACAAAATTCAGCATCCTTTCAAGCTAAAAGTCTTGGAAAGAACAGGAATTCAAGGCCCATACCTAAACATCCCACTAAAATCAGGGACTAGACAAGGCTGCCCCTTCTCTCCAAATCTTTTCAATTTAGTACTTGAAGTACTATCTGGAGCAATTAGACAACATAAAGAGTTCAAAGGGATACAAATTGGAAAGGAAGAATCAAACTACAACTTTTTGCAGATGATATGATAGGATACTTAAGTAACCCAAAAAACTCCACCAGAGAACTCCTATAGCTGATAAACAATGTCAGCAAAGTGACTTTATAAAATCAACTCATGCAAATCAGTAGCATTCCTATACTCAAAGGATAAGCAGGCTGAGAAAGAGTTAGGGAAATGACACCCTTCACAATAGCCACAAACCATATAAAGTATCTTGGTATGATTCTAACCAAAGAATTGAAAGATCTATATGACAATAACTTCAGGTCTCTGAAGAAGGAAGTCTAAGAAGACCTCAGAAAATGGAAAAATCATTCCATTCTTGTGGATTGGCAGAATCAATATAGTAAAAATGGCTATCTTGCCAAAAGCAATATACAGATTCAATGCAATCCCCCATCAAAATCCCAATTCAGTTCTCCTTGTTTTAATTCACTTTAAAGGAAGCAAAGACTAGAAACAATAGTGGTAGGAACTGTGGATATTATTTGTAGCAATTAGCTTATGCAACTTCTCAGTTATTTTCAATGAAGTAATTTGATCCAGTTTTAAATCTCACTGTGCTTAACTATGGTTTCAACTATATGACCTTCTACTGGAATCTATAGTTGTCATCTTAGTGTATATTTCTTTTAAAGTTTGCTTATATTTTGAGTGTTTACATAGGATTAATTTTTCCAATAAATTTTAAGTAGTTTTAAAACTGAATATAAAGTATATTACTATTCACTTTTTGGCATCCTCAACTGTACTTGTTTCATCAATGATATTAATTCAAAAATAATAAAATGTTGTTAATGAACATTTCTATATTATTCATTTGTATTTTGAGTAAAGGTTAGAAATATAGAACATATATTTTTATAATTTAGAAAATTAACTGTATTTTTATAATTTTAGAAAATTAACTGTATTTTTATAATTTTAGAAAATTAATTTTGAATTATTGCATTAACTATTTCTGATATCTTTTCAATTGAGAAATTATAAATTGATGTTATTATTAAAGATAGCCATTTAAATGTGCTCTTAGAGATTATTGTCAAAAATTCTACTCATATGCTTCTAGAAGTATTTGGAAAAAGATTTTTCAGTGCATTCTTGTTAAAAAAATAATATTATATTGTCATATGCAATGGATACTTCATATCTTTAAAACTTTTACAAGTATCAAATAAAATAGAAGAATAAGTATTAATGTAAACATCTCTTTACATATCGCTTCAAAGTAAAATAGTACTTAATCAAATATAGGAAATTTTTATGATGCATTTGGTTTTTTAAAAATATAACAATCTCCAGCATGTTTCTGTGACCTACCAAAAAAAGGTCTTGATGCCATATAAAAACCAATTCTCTTGCCAAAAATAGATGCTTTCTAACAAACTAGTATTCACTTGTCTATGTTCAAATTCCTTTTTCCCTGTAAGTGTGTATGGAGGACTTAAGGCATTGTAGTGTAGTGAACACATCTAAATGCTTACTTCTGTAATGGACTTTTGTGTTCTAGAGGCATTCTTGCTAAAGTTAAACATGTTGACACTCATTCTGCCATACTACACATTTCCCTCCATGAAGTATATGACTAAGAATTTCTAAAGAGTAAAATTGGGTTACTATTTTGTTTTGTGAGAAATATAAGACAATGCCTCTAATGGAAATTGAAACACTCTGAAAAATCTCTGGATTAATATGACAGACTATGTAGATCCTTCTGACACAACTATATGGTTTGCAAATGCAGAAAAAGTACCTTATTCAATACACTTATTAATATCCTTAATACATAGTCCAAACATTACTTGGTAATGTATTTTCCTTTCTAAGAGCCATAAAACAAAATCTTTTTGTTTCCATTATGAAAATTTGCATTTAAAAGTTATTTACGAAGCAACAGCGATTGGGCCAAGAGAGAGAATCCAGACCATTCTGACCCTCTAGAAGTCCATCTTCGTCTCTTTTGTCTTACTCACCTGATCAGAAAAATGAAGAGAGAAAAATATGTTAGTAAACACTATATCACTTCTTAAATTTTCTTTGTTAGTTCCTGTGAATATTTTTGGAACGTTGAAGTTAGTACACCACAGCTCAAAATTCGGGTCTCAGTGACCACTTGATACTAGAGTCCTAATAGTCATTAGTCCATTCATCATGGGTATTCTGCATTGGATTCCCATAATGGGAAGAGTGAGAAAATACTAAAAATTAATTAAAGAATAAAGTTAAATTGTACAGAGCCATTCATGCATTAAATCACAACAAGTATATTTTTAAAAGAAGCATCAGAGGTAGTAGACTGTCTTTTAAGTTATTTCTTTGGTTAATATCATTAAGCAAGTTACAGTTATTAGAGTATCCACATGCAGGCTATAGCTATTAGCATATCAGGTAGATAGTTTATGCCACTGTTATTTAATTAACACAAATAGAATAAAAATTAAAATATATTTTACATTTCATGATCAGTATTAAATATGTATCATGGCATTTATGATGATATTGCAAAGTGAAAGAACAATATTCATTTGAATTAATAGATTAAATTAGAGTCTCTACAGCTTGATTTGCTTAGATCTATAGAAGAACATTAAGCCTTATCTGGCAATAGATTTCTGCTCTGTTTCCAGACATTCTAAGTGCCGGTAATCTTGGTCAGAAAATAACTTTAAAGGATTTTATGTTTTTATAGGGGAATTATAAAGAAAAGTAACTGTTTACTTTCAAGAAATATGCTGTCACCTAATTCCCGAAGTTAATATTTTTTCAATAATATCTTGAAATGATTATTTGGGAATTTTGTACAATGTACCTTTATCATACTTGCTTCCACACTGAGTCTGCCAGGTTCACCCTTCTACCATTAAGCCCTGCCCTTCCTCCAGTAAAAAGAAAAAAAAATACATCCAGTATATTTTGTATTCATTGGAACATGGTCAATTCCCAGTGGTCACGACTTAAAGAAAGCTGAGTCCTTTTTCATCTCCCCACTTCAGCACATTTTTTGATAGGGTTTGTAATTCAGCATTTCACTTGGTAGTTCTTGCTTTCCTGAAACTCACTCAGTAGATCATCACTCTTCCTATCGCAATTTTTAAAGATTCTCTTCAATAAATTTCTGAGGCCATGTTGAGTTCTTCTGGGGGTCATGTTGGAGTACCAAGTTCATTTTGTTATAGAAGGCATTGTGCAGTTGCTAGAATTCATGTTGACATCCATGATTAGGACTGCCATAGAGACCATGTTAATATCTGTGGTCTTTCCTGTCACTGGAGGCCATGTTGGTGTCTAATCTGGCTTTGTTGGTGTCCACGTTGATCTCTGAGGTTGATGCTGCTCCCAGAGGCCTTAATGAGACCCATCTGGGATCATATTGAAGTCCATCTTCCATGGTTCTCTTAAAGGTCATGTGGGTGTCCATGTTTCATGCTGGCACTGTAGACACATGTTAATGTCTGTGGTCTGTCATGGAGCCAGAGACCATGTGAAAGTCTGTGATCAGTGCAGCCACAGCAAACCAGTAGAATTATATGATCCTGGATGATATTGGCTGATATAGACAGAGAAACTTCCACTAGATTGGTCTTGATGATCCCAGACTCATAGTTGAGAATGATAGACATTGAAAGTTTCTACAATGCCACCCTCCAAAGAAATTACTAATTATAAATCAGGCATAACAATTTTTTTATATAAAAACAAGTAATGTTAGATTTGCAGACCATGTTGTATTTATTTATTTATTTATTTATTTATTTATTTATTTTTGGTTTTTTGAGACAGGGTTTCTCTGTGTAGCTCTGGCTGTCCTGGAACTCACTCGGTAGACCAGGCTGGCCTCTACCTCAGAAATCCGCCTGCCTCTGCCTCCCAAGTGCTGGGATTACAGGCGTGCGCCACCACCTCCTGGCGACCATGTTGTATTTATAAATTTAATAATATATCAACAGTTAAAGAAAGTCTAAATCGATTTTAGATAGAGCAAAGTGGATACATGTGGAATTGTGAAACAAAAAAGAATGGAGAAAACTTTGTAATTTTTTTGAAATTCTGATAAACATTCTTCTATGTAAAATGAAGCAATTCTTACAGTGTCAGAAGATCGCCTATGCCTGTGATATCAGGTCCAGAGATGCAAAGACAATGAACTACCTGAAAGAATAATGCCTTTGTTACTAGTCTTTGCTCTGAATCCTAGAAATGTCTAACCTCATTAATCTCTCATTAGGGTTTTCAATCCATTTCAGAAACTTGCTGTATTTCCATCATCTCTTAATGGGTTTTCATAGATTGTTCTCACATTTATCTGATTTTAAAAGTTGCCTAACTCTTAGCCAAGAATATGTGTTTTGAAAATAATTCCAAGTTTTTATTACACATAGTGATGTATTACATACCAACATTCCTGTATATATCTATAGCATAAGTTGAACATATTTGCAAAATAACCCTTTCCCTTCTCCATTCTCTTCTATCTTTGCTAACTCCCCTTGTTCCATAGACAGCTGGTGTCACTTGCGCTTTTATGATATGTATACATGCATACCATAACATTCAAAAATATGTTATTGAACTTACATGTTTATTTAAAACCCAAGAATTACATATAAGAGAAAACATTTATCTCAGAGACTGGCTTAATCCTGTTCAGATGATTATATGTCGATATATTTATTTTCCTACAAATAGTCAAACTTTGCTCTTCTTTTTGACTGAAAAAAATCCATTTTGTATTTACTTTATATAGTCTTTGTGAATAGATACCTAGGCTGATTCATTACCATAGCCATGGTAAATACTAGTGGCATAAACATTGTACATATATATCTCTGTTTTAAGTTTGCATGGAATTTTGTGGATAGTCAATGGCAATATGGTTGACTTATATAGTAGATCTCTTAGTAGTTTCATTTAATGATTTATTTATTAAATAATAGATTGATTTACATTTATTTACTCTCTAAACTGATTTCCACGGTGGGTATCTGACATTCCTATTAGTATCATGTAAGGGTTCCCTTTTAGCCATCATGCATCCTAGCACTTTTTGTAGTTTTTTTCTTTTTTATTATATAATTTCTTTATTTACATTTTAAATATTATCCCCTTTCCTCATTACCCCTCTGAAAACCTCCTATCTCATCCCCTGCCTCTCTTGATCACCAACACACCCACTCCCGCTTCCCTGTCCCGGGGCCTTGAACAATCACAAAACAAAGTGCCTCTCCTATTATTGATGTCTAATAAGGCCATCCTCTGCTACATATGTGGCTGGAGCCATGGATCCTTCCATGTGTACTCTTCGGTTGGTGGTTTAGTCCCTGGGAGCTCTGGGGGTACTGGTTAGTTCATAATGTTGTTCTTCCTATTGGGCTGCAAACCACTTCAGCACCTAGGGTCATTTCTCTAGATTCTCCATTGGGGACCCTGTGCTTAGTCCAATGGTTGGCTGAGAACATTCCCTTCTGTATTTGTCAGGCACTAGCAGGGCCTCTTACAAGACAGCTATATCAGGCTCCTCTCAGCAAGCACTAGTTGGCATCAATAGTGTCTGGGTTCAGTGTCTGTATAAGGGATGGATCCCCAGGAGGGTGAGTTTCTAGATGGCCTATCTTTCAGTCTCTGCTCCACACGTTGTCACTGTATCTCCTCCCATGGGTATTTGGTTCTCCCATCTAAGAAGAACCAATGTATCCACACTTTTGTTTTCCTCCTTCCTGAACTTCATATGGTATATGAATTATATCTTTGGTAATCATAACTTTTGGGCTAATATACATTTATCAGTGAGTGCATACCATGTGTGTTCTTTTGTGATTGGGTTACCTCACTCAGGATGATATATTTTAGTTCCATCCATTTGCCTAAGAATTTTATGAATTCATTGTTTTAAATAGCTGAGTAGTATTCTATTGTGAAAATGTACAACATTCTGTTGAGAGACATCTGGGTTCTTTCCAGGTTCTAGCTCTTATAAATAAGGCTGCTATGAACATAGTGGAACATTTATCCTTATCACATGTTGAAGCATCTCCTGGGTATATGCCCAGAAGTGGTATAGCTGGGTCCTCAGGTAGTACTATGTCTAATTTATTTGTTCTTTTCTTAATGACTGTCATTATAGCAGATTCATAATGCAATTTTCTTTCCTTGATGAAGTGAGGTTGAACATGTCTTAATGTTGATAGCCATTTGCAATTCATCTTTTGAGTACTTAAACCTAACTTATGTACTTATTGGATTGTTTCTTCATGCTTAGTTTGAAAATTTTAAATATACTTTACCTACTCTTTGTCTATTAAGTATGTAACTTTTAAACATTTATTCCTGTTCTATGGTATTTCTCTTTACTTAATTAACTGTTTTCTTTCCAATGTAAAATTCACAGGTCATATTTTGCCAACTACTGGTATTACTTCTTGAAAAATGAAGTATAGATTATAGTCCATGGCTGTACTTATGTACTAAGTGCTTACCCTATGTTTTAAACTATACCTTATGCTATAAGTTTACACTTGAGTTGTAAATCTAGTTTTATTCTACATTTGGTTTTTTTATGTTGTTTTTTGTTTTTGTTTTTGTTTAGTTTTTCGAGAAAGGGTTTCTTTATACAACCCTGGCTGTCCTGGAACTCACTCTGTAGACCAGGCTGGCCTCGAACTCAGAAATCCACCTGCCTCTGCCTCTGCCTCTGCCTCCCAAGTGCTTCGATTAAAGGCGTGCGCCACCACACCCGGCTTGCAAGTTTCTTTCTTTCTTCATTTTTTTTTTTTTTTGAGACAGGGTTTCTCTGTGTAGTCCTGGCTGTCCTGGGAACTCACTCTGTAGACCAGGCTGGTTTCGAACTCAGAAATCCACCTGCTTCTGCCTCCCAAGTGCTGGGATTAAAGGTGTGCACCACCAACCCCCTGCTCCAAAAATGTGTAGCCCAAGCTGGCCTCGAAATTGTGATCCTCCTGCCTCTACCTCCTTCAGCAAATCCTTTCGACATGAGCCACCACAAGCGGCTCTTCTACATTTAAAACATTCTGTTTTCCCAACAATATTTGCTAAAGAGACTTCTTTTCTGAAATGTATATTTTTAGTATGTTTGCTAAAAAATGGGGTAACTATAGCAGAAACCATGACCATGATGTCTACACACAGATCAATGACTTTAATTATCACTAGTTGATTGAATGCATTAAGGAACAAAATCAAGAATTGATAAATGGACCTCATAAAATTACAAAGTTTCTGTAAGGCAAAGGACACTGTCAAAAGGACAATGGCAACCAACAAATTGGGAAAAGATCTTTGCCAATGCTACATCTGACAGAGGTCTAATATCCAAGATATATAAAGAATTAAAGAACATAGACACTAGAGAGCCAAATAACCCTATTAAAAATGGGGTACAGAGCTAAACAAAGAATTTTCACCTGAAGAATTTTGAATGGCTGAGAAGCATCTAAACAAATGGTCAATATTCTTAGTCATGGAAATGCAAATCAAAACAACCCTGAGATTTCACCTCAAACCAGTAAGAATGGCTAAGATTAAAAACTCAGGAGACAGCAAGTGCTGGTGAGGATGTGGAGAAAGAGGAACACTCCTCCACTGCCGGTGGGATTGCAAGCTGGTACAACCACTCTAGAAATCAGTCTGCTGGTTGCTCAGAATACTGGGCATGATCCTACCAGAGGACGCTCTTATACTACCCCTGGGCATACAGCCAGAGGATTCCCCATCATGTAATTAGGACACATGCTATACTATGTTCATATCAGCACTATTTATTATAGCCAGAAACTGGAAAGAACCCAGATGTACCTCAACAGAGGAATGGATACAGAAAAATGTGGTATATTTATACAATGGAATACTACTTAGCTATTAAAAACAATGAATTCATGAAATTCTTAGGCAAGTGGGTGGAACTGGAAAATGACAGCCTGAGTGAGGTACCCAATCACAAAAGAACATACAAGGTATGCACTCACTGATAAGCAGATATTAGCCCAGAACCTTGGAATATCCAATAAACAATTCACATATCAAATAATGCCCAAGAAGAAGGAAGGAGAGGCCCCTAGTCCTGGAAAGGCTCAATGCAGCAGTGTAGGGGAATACCAGGAAAGGGAAGCAGAAAGGGGTGTATTGGGGAACAGGGGGTAGGAAGAGGGTTTATGAGACTTTCGGGGAGGGGGATCCAAGAAAGGGGAAATCATTTGAAATGTAAATAAAGAATATATCTATAAAAGAGAATCTATCCTTACATTAAAGATATGTACTGACTTATAATAAAAAAAGATGGATAGAGTATGCCAGTTAAATATAACAAGGATACATGCAGGCACTCTCATACTAACATCTGAGAAATGAACTTAAAAGTAACCAAATCAGAAGAGTTAAAGAAACATATTTCATTCTAATCAAGAGAACAATTAATCAAGAGGACATTACAATCCTAAATATCCATATATATGTATATACACCAAATTATATGGTTTCAATTTTATAAAAGATATAATATTGGCTTTAAAGATAGAGAACAATAGATTAATTAATATACTAATTGTAGAAAACTTTAATACTCTACTTTCTTTAATAAATAAGTCAAACAATCAAACAAATGAACAAACAAATAAAACCCAGAAAACAACAAACAAGGAAAGAGATCTTTAGACTAATTTCCCTTATGAATATCAATGCAAAAATATTCAATAAAATTCTTGCCAACCAAATCTAAGAACACATCAAAATAATTATTCACCATGATCAAGTAGGCCTCATCCCAGGGAGGCAGGGATGATTCAATATACCGAAATCCATCAACGCAATCCACTATATAAACAAAGTCAAAGAAAAAACAAATAGTCATTTCATTAGACACTGAAAAAGCATTTGACAAATTTCAGAATCCTTTCATGTTAAAGGTCTTGGAAAGAACAGGAATACAAGGCCCATACCTAAACATAATAAAAGCAATATACAGCAAACCAGTAGCCAATATCAAACTAAATGGAGAGAGGCTTGAAGCAATTCCACTAAAATCAGGGACTAGAAAAGCCTGCCCCCTTTCTCCATATTTATTAAATACAGTACTTGAACTTCTAGCTAGAGCAATTAGACAACAAAGGGAGGTCAAAGGGATACAAATTGGAAAGAAAGAAGTCAAATTATCACTATTAGCACATGATATGATAGTATAATTATGCAACCCAAAAAACACCACTAGAAAACTCCTACAGTTGATAAAGAACTTCAGCAAAGTGGATGGATATAGAATTAACACAAGCAAATCATTAGCCTTTCTACACTCAAAGGATAAACAGGCTAAGAAAGAAATTAGGGAAATGACACCCTTCACAATAGCCACAAACAATATAAAGTATCTTAGTGTGACTCTAAACAAACAATTGAAAAGTCTGTATGACAGGAATTGCAAATCTTTGAAGAAAGAAATCTAAGACCTTAGGAGATGGGAAAATCTTCCATGATCTTGGATTGGCAATATTTATATAGTAAAAATGGCCATTGTGCCAAAAGCAAAATACAGATTCAATGCAATCCCCATCAAAATCCCAGCTCAATTCTTCATAGAGTTAGAAAGAGCAATTCTCAAATTCATCTGGAATAACAATAAACCCAGGAGAGCTAAAACTATCCTCAACAGTAAAAGAATTTTGGGGGAATCAATATCTGGGAACTCAAGCAGTACTACAGAGCAATTGTGCTAAAAACTGCATGGTATCTGTACAGTGACAGGAAAGTAGATCAATGAAATAGAATTGAAGACCTGGAAATGAACAAATACACCTAGGTTCACTTGATCTTTGACAAAGGAGCTACAACCATCCAGTGGAAAAAAGATAGCCTTTTCAACAAATGGTGCTGGTTCAACTGGAAGTCAGCATGCAGAAGAATGCAAATTGATCCATTCTTATCTTCTTGTACTAAGTTCAACTCCAAGTGGATCAAGGACATCCATATAAAACCAGATACACTGAAACTAGTAGAAAAGAAAAGACCCTTGAGAACATGGGCACAGTGGAAAATTTCCTGAACAGAACACCAATAGCTTAAGCTCTAAGATCAAGAATTGACAAATGGCACCTCACAAAAGTACTAAAATTCTGTAAGGCAAAGGACACTGAAAAAAAAGCACAAAACTGCAACCAACATATTGGGAAAACATCTATATCCGAGAGAGGGCTTGTATCTAAGACATAAAAAGAACTCAAGGTGGTAGACTTCAGAGAGCCAAATAACCCCACTAAAAATGGGGTAGAGAGCTAAACAAAGATTTTCACCTGTGCAATTTCAAGTGGCTGAAAAGCACCTAAAGAAATGTTCAACATCCTTAGTCATCAGGGAAATGCAGATCAAAAAGACCCTGACATTTCATCTCACAACAGTCAGAATGGCTAAGAACAAAAACTAAGGAGAAAACAGGTGCTGGTGAGAATGTAGAGAAAGAAGAACACTCCTCCAAGGCTGGTGGTGTTGCAATCTGGTACAACCACTCTGTAAATCAGTCTGTTGGTTCCTCAGAAAACTGGGCATGATACTACTGGGCGACTCTGCTATACCACTTCTAGGCATATACCCAGATGATTCCCCAGCATTTACTAAGGATACATGCTCCACTGTGTTCATAGCAGCCCTATTTATAATAGGCAGAAGCTGGAAAGAACCTAGATGTTCCTCCACAGAGGAATGGATACAGAAAATTTGGTATATATACACAATAGAGTACTATTCAGCCATTAAAAACAATGGATTTATGAAATTCTTTGACAAATGGATGGAACTAGAGAATATCATCCTAAGTGAGGTAACCCACTCTCAAAAGAACACTCATGGTATGCACTCACTGATAAATGGATATTATCCTAGAAGCTTGGAATACCCAAGACACAATTCACATATCAAATGATACCCAAGAAGAAGGAAGGAGTAGTCCCTGATCCTGGAAATGCTCAGTGCAGCAGTATAGGGGAATACCAGGAGAGGGAAGTGGGAAGGGGTAGATTGGGGAACAGCAGGAGGGAAGAGGGCTTATGGGACTTTCGGGGAGGGGGGATTCAGGAGAGTGGAAATTATTTAAAATGTAAATATAGAATATATCGAATAAAAACTCACATTAACAAAAACAACAACAAGAATGTCCAACAAAAAAACCCACATATCCATGGAATTGAACAATTCTCTACTAAATGATAACTTGGTCAAGGAAGGAAGAAAGAATGAATGGATGAAAGAGAGAGAGAAAGAAAGAGAGGAAGAAAAAAAGAAAGAAATTAAACACTTTCTAGAATTTAGTAAAAATGGAGGCACAATATACCCAAACTTATGGGACACAATGAAAGCAGTTCAAGAGGAAAATTCATAGCTATAAAGCAATTGGAGAGCTCTTACTCAAGCAACTCAACAGTCCATCTGAAAGCTTTAGAACAAAAAGAAAGAAACATACCAGGAAGAATAGATAGGAAGAAATAGTCAAACACCAGGGATGAAATCAATCAATTACAAACAAAGAGTAGTATCCAAAAAAATCAACAAAACAAAAAGCTGGTTCTTTGAGAAAATTAACATGTGATAAACCTTTAGCCAAACTAAGTAAAGACCACAAAGGCAGTATGGAAATTAACAAAGTCAGAAATAAAATCTGAGACGTAATAACAGAAACTGAGAAAATTCCAAAAATTTCAGTTCATACTATAATTACCTATATTCAGTAAAAGTGGAAAATCAAGTTGAAACATACGATTTCCTAGACAGATGCTGGTACCAATGCTAAATCAGGACCAGATAAACTATCTAAACTTTCCCATAACCCTTAAGGAAATGGAAGAAGTCATTAAAAGTCTGACAACCAATAAAATCCCAGGACCAGATGGGTTTGGTGCATAATTCTGTCAAACCTTCAAAGAGGACCTATTACCAATACTCTTCAGTTCTTCTTAGGAAGGGGAACAAAATACTCATGGTAGGAAATGCTGAGACAGGAGTAGAGCTGAGACTGAAGAAAAGGCCATTGAGAGATTCCCCCACCTGGGGGATCTGTACTACAAACAGTCATCAAACCCAGACACTATTATGGATGCCAAGAAATGCATGCTGATAGGAGCCTGATATAGCTGCCTCCTGAAAGTCTCTGCCAGATCCTGACAAATACAGAGGCAGATGCTCAAAGCTGAAGGGGTTTTCAACCCCATAGGAAGAACAACAATATCAACCAACTAGACCCCCTACCAGAGCTCCCAGGAACTAAACCATGAACTAAAGAGTACATATAGAGACCCATGGCTCCAGCTGCCTATGTATCAGAGCATGTCCTGGTCCAGCATCAATGAGAGAAGAGGTACTTTGTCTTGTGAAGGCTTTGTGCCCTAGTATAGAGAAATGTCAGGGTGGGGAGGCAGAAGTTGGTGGGTGGGGAAATACCCTCATACAAGCAGGGGTAGAGAGCATGGGTTAAGCGGTTCCAGAGGAGAAAATATGTTTTAAAAATATAAAGCTAGTGCCAAATCATTTTAGTACATAATTATATCAGACCTTCAAAAAAGACCTAATACAAATATGCCTCAAACTATTCAACAGAAGGAATACTATCTAATTCATTCTGTGAAACCACAGTTATACTGATATCTAAACCACACAAGGATACAACAAAGAGAACTTCAGATCAATTTTGCATACAAATATCTGCAAAATACTCAAAAACGTCTTACAAACCAAATACAGGAATAGATCAAAACCATCATTCACCATCAGCAAGTAGATATGCAGGGAATATATGGAATTCCATCAATGTAATATACTATATAAATGAACTCAAAGAAAAAAAACACATGATCATTTTATTAGATGCTGAAAAAGCCTTTGGCAAAATACAACATTCTTGCATGTTAAAAGTCTTGGAAAGATTAGGAATTGAAGGCCCATACATAAACATAGTAAAAGCAATATACAGCAAACCAACAACCAACATAAAATTAAATGGAGAGTAACTCAAAGCAATCCCACTAAAATCATGGACAAGACAAGGCTGCACACTTTCCCTATTTATTCAATATAGTATTTGAAATTCTAGCTAGTGCAATTAGACAACAACAGGATGTCAAAAGGATACAAATTGTAAAGGAAAAAATTAAGATATCACTATTTGCAGATGATATGGTAGTATACACAAACAACCCCCATATTCTACCAGAGAGCTCCTCCACCTGAAAAACAACTTCAGCAAAGTGGCTGTTATAAAATAAACTCAAGCAAATTAGTCACCTTTCTCTACACAAAGGATGAATGGGCTGAGAAAGAAATTAGGGAACCACACCCTTCACAATAGTCACAAATAATATAAAGTACCTTGGTGTAACTCTAAGCAAGTAAGGAAAAGATCCATATGCAAAATTTCAAGACTTTGAAGAAAGTATTTGAAGAAGACCTCAGAAAATGGAAAGATCTTCCATGCTCATGTATTGGTAGGATTAACATAGTAAAATGTACCATCTTACCAAAAGCAATGCAATCTCCATTAAAATTCCAACTCAATTCTTCACAGAAGTAGGAGGAGATACTCTCAACTTCATCTGGAATAATAAAAACCCAGGATAGAGAAAACAAATCTCAACAACAACAACAAAAAAAGAACTTCTGGGGGAATCACCATCCCTAACCTTAACCTATACTACTTAGGAATAGTGGTAAAAATCACATGGTATTTGTACAGAGACAGGAAGTTAGATCAATGGAATAGAATTGAAGACTCAAAAATAAGAAATATGCACACCTATGGCACATGATCTTTAGCAAAGAAGCCAAAACCATACAGTGGAAAAAGAAAGCTTTTTCAACAAGTGATCCTGTTCTAACTGGAGGTTTGCATTTAGAAGAATACAAATTGATCCTTTTTTTCCCTTGTACAAAGTTCAAGTCAATGTTGATCAAGTACCTCTCATAAAACTAGATACAGTGAATGTAATAGAAATGAAAGTGGGAGAAAGCCTTGAAGATATGGCCACAGTGTAAAATTTCCTGAACAGAACGCCAATGGCTCAGGCTCTAACATCAACGATGGACAAATGGGACCTCATGAAACTTAAAATCTTCTGTAAGGCAAAGGAAACTACCAATAGCACAAAATGGCAACCTATATTTTGGGAAAATATCTTTACCAATCTTATATCTTATAGAGAGCTAAAATCCAACATATATAGAAAATTAAAAAAGTTAGATTCCAGAATACTAAATAAACCAATTTTTAAATGAGATACAGACCTAAACAAAGAGTTCTCAACTAGGAATTTCAAATGAACACAAAGCACTTAAAGGACTGTTCAGCATCTTTAGTGATCATGGAAGTACAAATCAACGTGAAGTTGAGATTCTACATTACACCAATTGGAATGACTAAGATCAAATACTCAGGTGACAGCAGATGCTTGTGAGGATGTGGAGAAAGAGGAACACCTCTCCATTGCTGGTGGGATTCCAAGCTGGTTCTGCCACTTTGGGAATCAATCTGACAGTTCCTTCGAAAACAGAAACAGTTCTACCTGAAGACCACTACTGGGCATATACCAAAAAGAAGGTCTGACATATAACAAGGACAAGTGCTCTACTATGTTTATAGTAGCCCTGTCTGTAATAGACTAAACCTGGAAATAACCCAGATGTCCATCAAAGGAAGAATGGATACAGAAAATGTAACATGTAGACTGAGCAGATTACATTTAGGGATACATGTGTATACATATATGTATGTATGTATATATATATATATATATATATATACATATGCATAGACACATGCACATACATATATATACATATTTCAGGAAAAAGAACAAGAAAGGGTTTATGGAAGGCTTTGGAGGGAATGGGGGGATGATGTAAATATATCATAATATCAAAAATAAAGGAAAGTAAAAAAGCTAAAAATTTTCTGGTGGAGTCCTTAGGGTGTATTATATATAGAGTCATGATAGTTGTAAATAAGGTCATAAGTGTTTTCTGCCTATTTATGTTATTCTCATGTCTTTAAAGGTTACCAATGACCTAAAGTAATATATTATATAAGAATGAAGAAAGAAGACATCCATGCCTTATTTCTGCTTTTAGAATACATTGTAGGAGACACTAAGATCCTTGTGCTCACAGATAAATACTAGCAGTCCCAGGAATGTTAGACACACACAGTTGTTCCTTCAAAGGAAGAGATCCATAACCTGCTCTCGATCCATCAGGCTGGAAGCAGACATGGTTAATACCCTGGTAGCCATTGTATTGTCCATGTGGCCAAAGCCACACCACATCCTCCCCCAAACCATTATCATTAGCATTTTCTCAGTCAATCTATAGAACCTATCTTTGCAGAAGGTGTCATGTGTCCTTTACAAGGAGTTTAGAAGTAGTCATAGTTGAATGTTATTCAGATTATTTGTGCCTCAAGGAGATTTATGTATACTTTATTGTGAATTTGGGAGTAGAGTAAAAACTAATCTCTAGAAAAGGTTGCATTAAATTGTGCTGTTTTTAAATTTTCTGAAAATAAGCTACTTCAGGTCAAATTCCTGTAATTTGAACCAATACCTGCTACTTCATCTGCTTAAATTGAACTGTCTTCTTGACTGTTACTTTGCTGGTTGTGATGATCACAGAGATTCCTACAATACATGGCTGAGTTTTAGTTTCTCTATTTAGTATGATATTGAGTGAAGATTTGCCATATGCAGTCTTCATTATTTTGAGACATGATCTTTCTATCCCTAGTTTCTTCAATGCTTTTCTAAAGATGTAAGAATAGTTTATTTCCCCCCTTTTTTTGAAGATTTTTTTCATACATTGTATTCTACAAATTGTTTCTCCTTCTTCAACTTCTCTAGGATCCTCACCACTTCCTTACTCACCCGTACCTTCTTTCTCTATTTGGTTAGTAAACACATTAGACATCTTAACACCAGTGACAACAACATGAACAGAGTAGGACAGAATAAGCAAACAAAAGAAAAAGAACCAAAGGAAAAGCACAAGAAGTGCCTATAAATGTAGAGATACAGAAAGTGTAGACTCACTCGTCTCACTTGACATTTTTTGATGGACTGGGAATCTGAGAAGTCTTGAGTCAGATCTTAGTAAAATTAAAACACTACTGACAATATCCAAGTTATAGAACTACCTAAGTGCTTGCCAGATGAATGAAAAAGAACACATGTATATGCATATAATTGAACAATACTAAGTCATGAAGGAACATAATAAAATCATAAATAACATTAAAATGAACGCAAATAGGTAGCATCATGAATTAAGAGCGAATAGTCAGAATCTGAAAGACAAGTACCATACATTTTCTCTCATGTGTGAAACTTTATAGTGACAATAAAAATATCTGGAAACAGAAAGTAACAGATAATTTCAATAGCTGTAATCTAAAATATTTTACCTTGCAGACAAAATTGAACATTTCCAGGAAAAGAGAAAAAATATCCAAAATTATATAAAAAATAAATAAGATTATGTTATTAGTTAATAGCAAAACAGTATCAATTATTACTAATTTTCTTAAAGCATGCAATTGATTATATGAAACATTATGGAAGAATTGTTTAAAATTTCTTTCAGGAAAGTGAATGTAGAGATTCTTGGTCATTTTTAATTTTTTTTTTTTTGATTTTTCGAGACAGGGTTTCTCTGTGTAGCCCTGGCTGTCCTGGAACTCACTCTGTAGACCAGGCTGGCCTCGAACTCAGAAATCTGCCTGCCTCTGCCTCCCAAGTGCTGGGATTACAGGTGTGCGCCACCACCGCCCGGCTCTTGGTCATTTTTAAGCAGAAATAATACCTATAAATATTACAAAATTTGAAACTGACAATTATCTATTATAAGCACAAATTAGAAAATATTTAATAAAATGACAGCTTATCTAATAATTGTAGAAGCTCTAGCCATGATCAATTGCTGTATTTCTTCTATGTGAGTCCAAGTCAGTGCTTTCCAATGAAGTAATATAATTCTTCCTATCAACATGATTATATAAATTAATTCATCAAAATTATGCACATTTTGTGAAAAAGTCCAAAGTCTCTTAATTAAAATAAATTACTAGCAATCTAAGAACAGAAATGCATTTCCTCAATTTGGTAAAGAATACATGTAAAAACTAATAATAATATTATAATGAAATAAGTAAAGATGAAAATCTGTCTCAGCCCTACGCGTAAGTCTATGTTTATTTAAAGTTAATTGTGTATCCTGTGACTCACTATTTACAGGATAAAACTAAATGAAAATCAATTTCTTTAAGTCTACAATCAATTGGTGAATCAATTGATGGAGAGAAGTCAATTTTTATGTGCTGGATTAAAAACAAATTATGTTGATTCTCTGATATTTAAAAAAAATACATGTTGGTCTGCTTGGGTTTGTACAAGTCTTGTGAGTTCTAGAACTATTTCTGAAGTTCATATGTGTAATTGCACTAATGTGTCTAAAAACATACTTTCTTGTTAGTCACCGATTATAGCTGTTACAATCCCTCCATATGTACTCTGTCTGGTGGTTTAAATAAGCTTCTAACATAGCAAGTTGGATTCCATTTAACTTTTCCTAAAAGGCTTGAGTTTTATTTATCTTTCCAGGTACTACACTCTGGAAAGCTCTGCTCCATTATCTACTCTGCTCACACTCCTCCTCCCAATTTAATTCTAACAGTTTTCCTATTTTTCTTAAACTTTTATATCACTCTGTTCCCTTTGATTGCCCCACCATGGTCCTTCAATAATTCCATGACTGCTATGGATATTCCAAATATAACAGATTTATTTGAACACTCAATGAAACCAAACAATGAACAGATACAGAACAATTCTATTTCCAACTTCAAAGCTAGAATAGAAGCTAATTTTATAAATACACACACACACACACACACACACACACACACAGTGTGAGTGCGTGCGTGCATGCGTGCGTGCGTGTGTATGACAAAGAATGCAATGGATTCCAAGAATTTTTTTTTTTGTATAAAGTGGCATTCACTCTTGACAAGAGTGCCAAGATTGTTCAAAGTAGTCTCTAACTAAAGATACTGAGGGAACTGAATAGTTGCACAAAAAGCCAATTGTATGAATAAGCTTAAAATTTGTACATGATGCTTAGTTAATTAGTTTAATACCCATCCAAATTTTGTCAATGATATTTAATATTTAAGTAAACAGTGAAATGTTAGTAATTGAAATGTTCAGATACTTTGCTGTTATGCTTTACTAGGTGTTTTGTTTTGTTTTTCACTTGTTTTCTTAACCAAATTGTCAGCATTTTACCCTTTGAGCCCAATTCCCATGATAAAAGTGCTAGGGATTCAGATCACCAGCCTACAAGTGCTAAAACCTCCACACAGTACAGAAGAGAGAAACACTTTTTAAGAGATACAAGAGAACTGGAAATAGGATTTTCCGTTGCCTTTATTTTCATTAGTTAGGTAAGTGGGCTGCGACAATTAACGTTAATAGCCTAGTAAAATTAATAGTCATTTTTCTTGTGTAATTAATGTATACTTATATGTCCCCAGTTTCTCTTCCATCTGTCACAAAGCCCTTTGTGCTTCCGTGACTGTAGCTATGTTTGTTTCATTGAAAAGGAAAGCATTTCTTAATGTTTTCATTTAATTTGTTACTTCTTACCACAAAGATTCTCGGGTCACAAGCCACCACAAAATAACAATTTATTCTATGTTGTTATTTTTTTTTTACTTAAAAGCATTTACTGTTCTTCCATTTCCATAGAGAACTCCAAATCTTGACTGCTTTCTCTATCTAGTTTATGTCTTATTTTTCTTGGAGATTTCTGGTCTAGATTGTATTTTCATAAAGACTAGCTAAGGACTTAGGAACTTGTCTTAAAGTGATTGTTTTAAGATCAGCAATAAGATGATGAGAATTTCTAGAGGAGAAATTAATAATTCTGGTTACAGTTTTCAGTAGCTTTAAGTTGTAGAGCATATCTTCATTATGAATAAAATAGTATCACCATTTATCTATGTATTTATATACTTGGCCACACTTATAATTGCTAAAACCTCACCTCTCTCAAAGACACTGTACTTATCAAGAACCAAGATTTATTATTAAGACACACTCTCTGATTTTCAGAAGGTCATGAAATTGATAACGTTTTAAGAGAATAATCATTGTGAATTATACAAAGGAAATGCAATATAACGTGTTTCCAGGTCTGGTGTTAGGGAATAGAGAAAAGCTATCTAATTCAGAATCAAGTAGAAAGGTATTATTAATGAATTGACATAGGAGAGAAATTTTGCTGTAAGAAGTAACAAATTAAATAAAAACATTGAGAAATTATTTCTTCAATAAAATAATGAAACAGCTACAGCCATGGAAGAACAAAGTTTTATGACAGATGGAACAGACGCTGGGAAGAGAGTCAGAAGAAGGATTGTAAGAGCTGTCCTGCTTTATTAAAATGTCTGCAAGCAGAATTTACTTGAGATTTTAAGCAATGAGTTGGACAGAAAAGCATCAGGAAATAGTCCCCTGGTGTGTGTCTCACCTGCTTCTCCTTTAGAGTTTATAGTGTTCCTTCACGTTCAGTTCTATTTGCTCCCATTTCTTTCTGGTTCATGTCCATGTCTCATCTACACTCTTCTTTAATTTTCATTTACTGTGTTATTAGTATCAGCTAACTAAGTGGTGTTTATATTTTAGTGTAAATTAACAATATATTTCTCATTAACATGATTTTAATATTAGTGATAAATCTCTCTGAGAATGCCCTGTATGTGAATCCTGATATTTTATGAGAAAAACCACTGTTTATATATTGGCAGTTTTTATTATAACTATTAAAGTTTGCTTGAATGATCCTGACATTACCATGTAAATTTTAATGGAAGTTAATTTTGATCCTGTTATTTTGTAGAATAATCCAATTTTATTCTGACAACATACAAAATTGTTAGTCTTCTAAATAATACATGAATATAATGCTGGAAGTAAAAGCCACATGAAAACCTACATTTTCAGATTTTCCAATGGTGCTACTGATGTGTATTCCTGAACATTATTTTTTATTCAAATTTTTTCTTATTAATAATTTTACTTTATATTCTCCAATTTTCAAACTGTAAATGTTTCCAGATTTTATATGTAAAATGACTTAATCTAACTGCTTCAAACTATTCTGTTGCATAAGTGAACATTTAGGGTGCTAATGAATTGATCTGAGTTAGTCAATATTATGATATATTGCAGAATAAATGTTACTTATTTATGAATAAAACTCTTTCATTGGTGATAGTTTTCTAGCAATCTACTTGGTATCTCATTTTAGTAAATGTTTTCAATATATAATCCAAGATTTAAAAAAAAACACATTTGTTCAGGAATCTTGATAAGACTGAATTTCATTTCTCTCCTTTATATCTCAGTACCCTTTCTCTATCTCTTTCTATAATTATTTTTTTATTTTTCTTGATTATCATGATTGTTAATCTAAAAGCTAGCAAAGTACTAATGACCTATATGGCTAACATTATTGTTAATAAACCTATTGTTCATTGAGTGCATACTTTGTGAATCATATGTACATACCCTCCTTCTTAAAATTAAGCCTACTCCTTCCAGTGTGAATTTTATCCTTCTACAAGCAAGAAAAGTATAAATTATGATAGCTTTATAAGCCATAATCAATTAGTAACAAGGAATATTTTGACATAAATGAAAGTCAATGTTAACTGGCTAGTTGCCCAGCCAGTTAGAACAAAAACAATTAATAGCAATGTATTTTATTAGTGTTTCTGCATGTAATGTGTGTGATTGCTTGTGTCAGTATACATGTATGGATGCCTGTGCACATGTGTGAATGTGTGAAGGTCAGATAATAGTGATAGCTGCTGTTCGTCACATGCCAGCTTCCTTGGTTTACTATGAATATGTGTGAGAGAGACAACATGCTTTTGGTTCCACATTGAATGAGTAAAATTTTTCAGACTTATTATAACTCCTTGTATGGAAAACATACACTGTCCTTTACCTCTGTGATCACACATTCACCCCTTGTTAGGTTTGATTCTTTAAATTATAAAAATTTAACTGATATATAAAATATGACCCTCAGCTAAGCAGAACCATCCAGTTTTGCTTAGAAATATAACTCTTAAATATAAGCTTCTGATATATTTTTGTCTCATACAATTTTATTAAAAATAAATTTTCTTGTTTTGTTTTTTGTAGCTTTAGTTTTGGTTTCCCTATAATTAGATTTTTGATATTCTTTTAGCAGTGTCTGTCAAAGAAGTTAAAACAAGTTACATTCTGATTGTCAGTTCATGAAACTGTATTGCTTCCTTTTGTCCTACACACAGAACTTCATCATATTATGAAGAACTTGATGACACAAATGAAAATCAATAACCCTGGCCCTCTATTTATGTTTCTTCAGATTATACAGCAGTAGATTTACCACATACATAGTGACTATGAGAACATACTTAGGAGAAAACATCAAAGATCTTAATACAAGGGCTTCCTTTGCTTTCAATACACATCCATTGTCTCAAGGTCACTGTAGAGGACATTTCAAACTTGTGTACTCTGTTTCCTCTTCTGTGGCAACTGCTACTGTTTGGCAGATTGTAGGCAGACACTAATGAGGCACACAACCCTTCTTCTATGCTTCTTCTTTGTCTTAGTCACCAGGGCTTTGTCTGTGTTTAAAGTTGTTTACTCATCTGGTATTCAGTCTGCCTGCAATTCTGCCAGAAATTGGACCATGTCTTACTAAAGAACATAACATTACTTTTAGAATATAATATATACTCATAATGGATTGTAGCAGATTCCAGGCATATTCTTCAAAATATGGAAGATCACAGAGATCTATTTATTGATTAGTCCATATTTTGGAAACAATGTATGTGTTCCTTTCAACATTTATTTATATTATATTTTACATTTTAATATAAAGTTATTTATTGTAATGAAGTCACAAATAAAATGTTCCACTGGTGGTTATTATTTTACTATTTCTCGTAACTCTTTACTTATTTTGTTTTGTGTTGTAGAAAAATCTGAATAACTGAAGACAGATCCAATGAATGAAGCAAATTACTCTAAAGTATCTGAATTCATATTCCTAGGACTATCTATAGAACAACACAATATTTTCTCTTTGCATTCGCTATAATATCATATGCAGCAACATTTATAGGAAATTTTTCAGTTGTGTTTATAGTGCTTTTTGACCCTCATTTACACTCACCCATGTACTTCCTTTTAGGTAATCTCTCATTCGTTGACTTTTGTTTTTCTACCTCAACAGTTCCTAAGTTGATTTCTGACCTGTGCTCAGGTCACAGTATCATTGCACTCCAGAGCTGTATCTTCCAGATGTTTATCCTCCATCTTCTGGGGGGATGTGAGATGGTGTTGCTGGTAGCCATGGCCTGGGACAGATATGTGGCCATATGCAAACCCCTCTACTACCTGACCATCATGAACCCACGGATGTGCCTTCTGCTTTTGACTGGTGCCTGGATTATTGGTCTCATTCATTCAGTGGCTCAATTAGCTTTTGTTGTCCATTTGCCTTTTTGTGCTTCTAATGAGATAGATAGCTTTTACTGTGATCTTCCTCGGTTCATCAAACTTGCCTGTATAGACACCTACAGAATGGAGTTCTTGGTTACTGCTGACAGTGGTTTGATTTCTCTCAGTACCTTCTTCTTATTGATTATTTCCTACATCTTTATACTGTTTACTGTACGGAAACAGTCCTTGGGCAGTTTGTCCAAGGCCCTCTCTACACTTTCTGCTCACATCTCCGTGGTAGTTTTGTTCTTTGGACCATGCATCTTCGTATACATATGGCCATTTCCTACTGTGCCAGTGAACAAGTTCCTTGCCATTCTGGACTTCATGATTATACCCATCCTGAACCCTGCCATTTACACACTGAGGAACAAAGACATGAAGGTGGCAATGAGAAGACTGAGTGTTCAGCTCCTGAATGGGAAAAGTATCTGCTAAGTTCCTCATAAGCATACACTACCTACCTAAATCCTCTTATTATAAACACAAATGTTAAATACATCTAACATGATGTATTATTCCTATTTACAACAACTTGATAAACTCAAATAATTTATTTCAAGTTGGTATTATATATGCATTGGTTATTAGCTATATAGTATTACATATTTATTGGTTGTTTATATATTACATATGCTTTATTGACTGATCACATATATGTTGGATATTATGAAATGCACTTTTTAGAGAATTTGAAATGCACTAATGGAAACATAAATATATTATCCATTATTTCCACATCTGAAAAAATTCATTGCCTTCTAGACATTTCTTGTACTAGGGACAAGTTTAAACAAAGCTGGCTTCAATCTCAAATTTTCCCTGCATCAGCTTCCTGAATATGGGGATTAAAATGTTCACCATCACATCTGACTTGATTTCCCGTTTATATTTTGATGGGTGAGTGTGTATGGTGAGACCACATGGTGTGGGAGAGGGTCAGAAGGAATAGGAGACAGATGTAGTCTAGTCTCTTGCGGGAGAGTGGGAGAGGTTGCAGAGTCAAAGAGGTAGGATAGAAAGGTTGAAGCTGGGACACACTCTCCAGAAGTGCATTTGAAGAGATGAAGTTATGTAGGAGCTGAGGCAAGGGTTAAATATCTAGCTTAAATATCTAGCTGCTTAAAAATCTAGCAGCTCCAGGAGGAGAATGATGTTCGAGACAGGAAAGAGGAAGACAATGATCTCAGAGAAGGAAGAAAAGACAGAGAGGAAGGGGAGGGGGAAGGGGGGAGGGAGGACAAGCATGGAGTCCGGTGGAGGTTGAGGAGTACCATCTCTACAATGAGGCTGACGAATGTGCTGCAAGATATAACCCAGGACACTGAACATTTCTTTAGGTGTTTCTCAGTCGGGAAAGGGGAATAGAGGAGGACTTATGTGCGGAGGTACTGGAAGGAGAGGAAGGGCTAATATTGGGTTGTAAACTGAATAAATAAATAAAATTTTAAAAGGAAATAACTAAGAATTTCATCGAGCTCCATAGACATTTCAGAATATTTGATGGCATATGGGATTACTTTCCGGTAGTGATTTGACCAGAAGTGGCTCGTTCATGCACAAGGAACATCCTTATATCCCAGGGGTTAGCCTTACTCAAGCTTTGCTCATGCGCATGCGCACACCAATGTTTGCCAGCATTGCTTGGCAACCTGGATTCTATCAACTGTATCTGTGGGACTCAGAAGCATTTTTCCCCCACCCTACAACCGTGGCGGGGGAACTTGTGCGCATATCTTGTTTTAAACTGCTACTAAGTTTGGGTATTAGTGAGTCTAAGAATAAGACCTGGCAAAATCTGAAGAGGTGAGAAGGGGAGGGGTGGGTGAGACCAGAAGCCTCAATCATGAAGAAGATCCTGGTTCACGGAGTTAAGGAAAAGACACCAATGGGTTTCTGTGATGTCCCACGAAAAAACCTGTTGGACTTTATACGTGATATGAAAAGCATTTCTGTCCCAAATGAACCGAGATACAAACCTCTCAGAAAGATCCACCAGGCTGCAAGCGAGGGTGATACAGAGAGACTACAGAGAATGATAAGTCTTGGGAAACACAGTGTGCACGACAGAGACTTTAAGGAAAGGTAACAGGGTCTATGATATACTGGGAATGGCTTGCGTGGAGGATATGAGACAGCCTTTGTTATGGCCAAAGACCAGGGTAAAGGAGCCAAAGGGAGGGAGAGGCCTCTCTGCTCCTTCTCCTCGGGGTCCTAAGCATCTCCTGATGAATTGCACTCTTGCTAGCTAGCTCAGATCTTTCAACTCTACCTATAAATTTATCCCAATAAATCATGAATTTACCAAGTATATTTATTTGCTCTCTTAATCAATTTACCTACCAGTAATAATATGAACACCTACCATGTAGCATTCATATTGTATCATTATTAAAACTTTCATGCTTTGCACCCTCGAAGAAAATTTAAAAACATTAAGTACGTTTTAGAATCCTTGAAATTAATCATAAACATGTCAAAAAAAATTTATTATCTTGCACTTCAACTTTTCTTTGCTAAGTAGAAGGAATAGTGATAATCTTAAATTGAGCTGTTAAGCGCAGGTAGAAATATAAGAATTTGCGCGATTCCCATTGGTACATCATTGTGCTATTCTATGGGATAATTACTATTTTTTATTCTTTTTTGATTTACTGATATGAAACATACAGCCTTTTTACTAATATAGTAAGTATTGGTGTAGCAATACTAATACTAATATAGTCAGCTAGTAAATTGTTCTATTTTTTCATAAGGGAAATAAATATTTGTTCAGGAGATGGAATAATCACCTAACATTCAATGTTTAATAATTATGTGCAATTTAATGTGTTATGATTTCATGAGTAAATGTTAATTTTTAGATACTCTTTTAGAATTTAATTGAAAATTCCCTTTTTCTATAGGACTGCTCTGCATTTTGCCTGTGCCTATGGCCAGGTGGAAGTAGTAGGTATTCTACTGAGAAATAATTGTGATATCGATGCTGTTGACAGGAACTTCATCACACCTCTGATGAAGGTATATATACTTCTCCAAATGCGGCATAACATAGGCTTCATTTAAGTCATTGTAAAAGGAACTGTCCCTGTGAACATGTCACTTCTTCGTGAATCCTGTGTGATGATTATATTGAATTCTTTGAACAAGTCACCTCTTTCTTGGTATATTCCTAGGCTGTTCAAAACTGGGCATATGAATGTGTGTGTACATTGTTGAAGCATGGTGCTGATCCAAACCGTATGGACAAAAATGGCAATACTTCTCTCCACTACGCTGTGTGTGAAGATAACCAGACACTGGCTAAATGCTTGCTTAAATACAGTGCAAACATAGAACAAAAAAACAAGGTATAGTTCATCCCACTGTAATTTCCAAATAACCTGAATTATGTGTGTATCTTAAAATAAGAGAGGTAGGATTAACATTACATGTTAAAAATATAAGCATTCTTAAATGAAATATTCTGACATCACTTATTTGTTCAACAACATGTCTTCAAATAGAAAGGCTTTAGAGAAAGCATTAGAGTATAGAATGCTTCCATATTGAAGACTGGCATATTTGTTGTTTTGCATTAAGGTATAATTTCTTAGTTTATTTCCATTTTTCACAATAATTAGTTCCTAAATTGTGTGAGGTAACACACTTAGAGAGCAAAACTTCTCTTGCTAATGAACTTATGTTCAAATTCAAATGAAACAAAATAATTTGTGACAAAGATTATCGTTGTTGACAAATATTATCAAATGATATATTTCTCTGTATTAAAACTGAATTAAGAAAGTTTGAACCAGATTCTGATCAGAAATATGTTGGCCCATCTCGAAATTAGGCTATTAAAGGGATACAAAAACAATTAGTACTATTTTCAACTCATCATTTCAATAACTTTTAAATTTATTTTGATCACATTCTTTCCAAACCCCAACTCCTCCCAGATCCTCATCTCCCATCTTTTTACCTTCCCAACTATATGACTCCCTCCACAAGAAAAGGAAAACCGGGAATACCACAACTCTATAGAACAAAAATCAAAAGAAACAGAGTCACTTGAAGATGAGTTTTTGTGTACTGATACTGTGATTTCTGTTTGGCAAGTAGCCATTCTTGAGGTACAAACATGACAGCTCCACCTGAAAAAAAACTCTGAAGACATGAGATAGATTGTAAGTGTTCAGCATGTGGAAAAACAGAGGAAATATCAAAGAATTTCCTGGCATATTTTCATTTTTGTCAAAGGAACAACTGTTACTTAGGTCAGATCCTAACCTCTGCTCACAAGTCTAGGAAGCTTAGATGGAGTTGGAAGATTAACTCATATTTTCCCATAGTGAAATGAAATGTAATTTTATCTGCATGTTCTATTCCCATCAAAGGATACTAGAAATATTTTAGTGACTCAGTGTCTTCTCTTTTCAGTTATATGATCAAATGGTGAAGGTAATTAGCCCAGTGGATTAGAAATGAGACAGAAATTACAGGCTGCTTCTTAGTTTTAGAATTATATGTCTGCATAAATTTGGACAGCTTTGCAGACTTGACTCTGAAATCAAATGAGTCATGAGCAAGGTTATTTATAGAATTACTTCCCTTAAATTCTGAAACAGTTCCTAGATAAACTGTAACATATAAATTATAAACACTAAACATGTAAATTCTGGATCTCAAAATTTGAAGGACCTCTAGAAGGGTCAGTTTGAGTGCAATAATATTTTGTGGGGTTTTTTTTTTTTTGGTTTTTTGAGACAGGGTTTCTTTGTGTAGTCCTAGCTGTCCTGGAACTCACTCTGTAGACCAGACTGGCCTCAAACTCAGAAATCCATCTGCTTCTGCCTCCCAAGTGCTGGAATTAAAGGCATGCGCCACCACCACCCTGGCTGATTCCAATAATCTTAGCTCAACTTTCTTTTTTAGTAAAAGAGTAAAGAATTTTATTTTTAAACACACACACACACACGCACGCACACACACACACACACACACACACACACACATATATGGAAATATATATTGAAAGAAAATGGAGTTATAAGGGTAATCATTGGCTTATTGAATAATCCTCCTTTGCTTTCAGACAACAATAATTTACTACTTTTACATGATTTTTAAAATAATAATTAGATGCTGGACTTTTAAAAAGTTCTTTGTATTATTAATATTAAGGTCAACAGGTCTCAAACTGGTAATTTTAAGTGATTTTTCTACATCAAAGGTGGCAAGTTATAAACCTTGACAGTTTAAGTTGTTAGATGCTCTCACTGTGACTTGCTACATGCATAAAGACTAGGCATCATGTCCTAGAATTTGTAAACACTAAGGGAAAACAGAATGCAAGTCAAATGCAAATTAACAAGTGGTTGACACTTTCTTGGGTCAATGTTAAGAGAGTATATTTCCTTTGTTGTAATTATCATTTTGCAAAACATATTAGATGCTTTCATTCTTTATTCATTCTCTATTAATTCTCTACTCATTTATAAATATTGGGTGATAAAAACCCATTGGAGACAACACTCACTGGAAAGATAAAAACACAGAATCTATGGACTTATCATGATCTGTGGATACCATTGGTTTCCTCCAAGATCTGAGCCCAGTGATGAGCCTCATGTAGAAACCTGATTAACAAATTGCTCTTAAAGAACGGAATCCTAGACCTGCAAGATAGCTCTTTGGGCAAATGGGCTTACTGCCATAGGTAAGTAGATGAAGTGTATTTCAAAGTGAAGGAAATTTCCTTGGACTTAGAGGGAAGGTACTGATTTCTCACTCTTGCAAGGGTTTCTTTCTACAGAGACTGTTTTACAACTCAAGTCAGCTTCAGGCTATTATAAATAGGGCTGCTATGAACATAGTGGAGCATGTGTCCTAATTACATGCTGGGGAAACCTCTGGCTATATGCCCAGGAGTGGGATAAAAGGGTCCTCATACCCAGTTTTCTGAGGAACTGCCAAACTGATTTACAGAGTGGTTTTTTCAGCTTTCAATCCCACCAGCAGTGCAGGAGTGTTCCTCTTTCACCACATCCTATGCAGTACCTGCTCTTTCCTGAGGTTTTGATCTTAGCCATTCTGACATGTGTGAAATAAAATTTCAGGGTTGATTTGATTTGTATTTCCCTGATGACTAAGGATGTAATAAGGACATATGTTCCAAAATGTTCATATCAGCCTTAGTTATAATAGCCAGAAGCTTGAAAGAACCCAGATGTCCCTCAATGGAAGAGTGGATACAGAAAATGTGGTGTATTTACACTATGGAATACTACTTGGCTCTTAAAAACAATGAACTCATCAAATTCTTAGGCAAATGGGTAGAACTGGAAAATATCATCCTAAGTGAAGTAACCCAATCACAAAAGAACACACACCGGATGTACTCACTGATAAGTGGATATTAGCCTAGAAGCTCAGAATACCGGAAACAATTCACATATCAAATGATGCCCAAGGAGAGGGAAGGCGAGGCCTCTGGTCCTGAAGAGACTCAATGTAGTCAGTGTAGGGGAATACCAGGACAGGAAAGAAGAAGGGGGTTGATTGGGGAACAGGGGGAGATAAGAGAGCTTATGGGACTTTTGGGTTGGGGGGATTCAGGAATGGGGATATCCTGTGAAATATAAATAAAGGATATATCTAATAAAAAAAGAAAAAAGGAAAAAATAAAAAATAATAAAAAAGACTCAATTCAGCTCAAAACTGCAAAGTTTTTATTTCAGGTTGTCTTGTTTTGTTTTGCAGGATGGCTTTACACCACTTTTACTGGCTCTCAAGGAAAACAAAATAGAGATGGCAAAGTTTTTAGTAAAGAAGGGGGCAAATATACACGTATTTGATGAGATGAAAAGGTATTTCCCATTTGAATTTTAAAAATTAAGCAACATACTGAAATAATAACCATGCAGCCAGGAAGTAGCAAATTGA